>JAVSCE010021834.1:0-584410 GCA_032199065.1 Smutsia gigantea | reverse complement strand
TCTTCTTGGGGAAAAGACTAGCCTCTAGGTCGGGTCAGGATGTGGTCAGGATGAAGATTGTAAGTGCTGTGTTTTGGGACTATGAGGCACCTAGGAGTAATGCCCTCACGGCGTGAGGTCAGCTGTCTGGTTCAAAGAGGACTGGGGATAAAGGCAACATTGAGTGAATCCTGGTTCTAAGAATAATTTATTTCTACCTTTCAGCATGGGAGGTGGGGAAAATGGAGGTCAAGCAGAGGTAAGGGTGCATAAAGTAAGTAGAATTTATAACAATACTGATACAGGCTTTCCTCCATGGATAGAGGAACTGGAGGTATCCTGGAGGCCAGGAAGAAGCCATGAGTGGATCCAGTTGGGGGCCATCAGGGAAGAAGGGAGGAAGGGCCCACACTCATACTTAAAATGGCTCTTATTTAGGGAATGAGCTCTGAGCAGCCATTAAGTCTCATGTTCCCACCAAGTCTCTTCACCTCATTAACTTCTCTTTCACCAGATACAGAAGATTTTCCTGGCTCTAAGTCCCTCTTGTTTCATATATGTATTCTTTTCCTCCTTTTGACTGAGACTTTGTAGTCTATGATGGGGCTAGGCTGCAGAGGCACACTTCATAAGTAGACGTCAAAGTCCAGAGCTTGGATACCTGGTCCAAGGAAAGTCTATATTAGCAAAATCCTGGGACTGGAGCTCTGCAGAAAACCTTGATGTCCATTCAGCCCAAGCTAACGTGATGTGGGCCCATCCAAGTATTACGGTCCTTCTGCTTCTCGGCTCTTCCCACTTTTGTTGCCCCAAACTCCCTGTCTCCCTCAGGATGACATCGTTGACATCTCCACCAAAACTCGGGGAAGATTGTTGCTCATAGGAATTACTCCTTTCTAGTTTCAGCCCTATCATGGATTGGCCGCATTAGCCTTTGATTCACAAAGGGAAGGCTCCAACTCTCCCATCCTCCAGAAGTGTCCAGGGATCTAATTTTTATGTGAAATATGCCCAACATTTGTGCAAATGCTAAGCTCAGAAGCTGGCAAGTCTAACTCTACTTATTAATTTTTATGAAATTTTACACTATTTTAAGTAATATAATTAAGTAATATATTAACATACCTCAAGTGCTGATTTGAAACTTCAGTAAATTTTTATTTCAAATGATTCTTTTCAAATAATTGTGGAAAACCTTTTATCGTAAACAGGTAAGTAAAGGAAAGATTGTGCTCTAACTCTTCAAGGAATATACCAGTTTGGCTGAGAACAGCCTAGGAAGTTTCAGCTGCAAGCTCTTGGCCTTGAGTATTATAATCAGAGCGGCTTCCACCCTACAGTGGAGCATTTACAGCTGCTAAGGACTAGTATCATTTAACACATACACTCTCACAGTTTTTTTTTGTTAAAGAAAAATGTCATATTTGACTTTAACATGGATTACACTTTTTTCCAAGAATATTTCTTCTAATTTTTCTGTAGTGAAGCGGCTGCCGTTGCTATGCCATCAAGCCCCGTCGCTATGGGGGATGCCTTGGGTGTTTGCCAGACTAGGATCAGTTATTTCAGTACCCTTATGTTCAGCAGTTGACATTTTTCTATGTTGAATCATGTTATTTTATCTTAATTCGATGGGTAGGCTCAATAATGTTGATCAGCTTTGAAAGAATGGAAATGAGCTATAAATTAATGAGGCTATTTCTCCCCTTAGAAAACTTATTGAGCATTCAAGTGGTATGTACAGGAAATCTGCACTTACACACACACATGCAAGACCAAATGGTGATATATTTAAAAATGTGCCAGGGTAGAAGGCATGTGACTCTTAAGTCATGAAACTCAGAGAGACAAAAAGGAGTGTTCATTGGCATTTATGCAGTTATCCTGACCAGGAAAATTATTTCAAATTGGAGGTGACCACATCCTTTCAACTTTATTGACGACTGTCAAAATTAATAGAACAACTGCTATTTGTATTTCGTTTGCCATAAATGCAGTTCTCTGCTTTCCTCTCTGCTTTCAAGATGTTTGTGTGTCTTTGGTAAAGCTTCTCTACCTATCAGATCAATCTTCTAATGAGCTGTCCTTGTTTCTGTAATATGGTGACATTAATTGAATATTTCAGGCAGTTGCCAAACTTCGAATTGTCAAAATTTGGAACTCTCTGAAAAGAAAAAGAAAGTCATTGCCAAGATGATTGTCTCCCTTCTGATCATCTTTTGTCTCTATCTCCCAGAGAAATAACCTTTGAAAAACAAGATCTAGGATCTTCTGAGCCCTTGTTGCTTAGTCACTAGTCCAGTTAATCAAGATAAGACCCAAATTTGTAATTTTTCCAAATGTACATTCACAAGTGAGCTTGTAAAAGAAATATAAGGAAGTTGGCTTAATCCTGGAGAATCAAGATTTTATTACTTAGGAGCACATAATGAGCATATTTTGAAATTTTTTCTATGGCAGTTTTACTCATCATTAGAGAACACTGGTAGCTAGGTTTATGAGCAAATTTGACATTTCCACAACAAAATTTATTTTAACAAATAACTTTCAATCATTTCCTGAAAGCATTTATTCTCAACTGCTAAGTGGATTTTTTATCTAAAAATTCCTTCCTAAAAACACTGTCTTTAACAATTAAGGAGGGTGAATGCATTTGGGCTGCAGAGAATACGATTTAACATTAATTTCATGGAACTATTTATATAGATCTTTTCAGACTAGTGAGTTATATATGCATATATAAATACAGATACTGTATTCTTGAATAAAAATAAGTTTTTTTTAAGTTTTAGATAGAAAATTATAACTGAAGAAGACTTCAAAACATGAATAACGTCCAATTCATGATGTTATAATTTATATACTTTTATGCATATTTAAACCTTAAAACATAGTATATTTAGATAGAGCTCAGTGAAGGCGTAAGAAAAGAAGTGTACACATGTTCTCGAGCTGTGCCCTCATTTCCCCCTTCCATCTTCCCTCCCCCATCTAAAGCAAAGAAATGTGAAACTTGAATGAACACTAGTATTTTAAGATTTGCAAAATAATTTGAATTATTCTTTTTTGCAGACAACATTCTGGGAGGGCAGTAAATAATGTTACTCTTACTGAAATCTGCAAATGCTTCTAGATGACCTGAAGTAAATGAGATATGTAACATTTCAGATTAAAAAAAATAAGAACAAGCAATTTGTTTAATTCACAGGTATTTCAAACCTGGCTGCCTTGTAGATAGCTGGATAGATCCCCATATCACTCATGTGTTTTTGCACATAGAGTACTCTATTCTAACCACTATCATGTTATTGCCTGCTTTTCCAGTGAATTTCTTGATAGTTGGGCCTTTGTTTTATTTAAGTTCATATCCAAGTGACCTGGATTTGTGATGGCTGTGGGTTTAACTCATCTTTCCCCTCTCAGATTTGTTCTTTCTCTCCCATTCTATCCAACTCTTATCTAACATCCCACCTAGACATCCTGGGGTCACCCACGAGCCTTCTTTGTGTTATTGCATCTCCAATCAATCATCAAGATCTGTTTAACTCTAGATTCTTCTTCCTTTGATCCTTGCTGCATTATTCCATGCCTTAACTCACAGTCTTGCCAAGACTATAACTAGCAGCTTCCATCTGGCCCTTAATGTCTAGTTTCACTCCTCTCTAAGAACTTTTCTAAAACACAAATCAGTCCTCTTACCATACTATTTGCATGTCTGGTAGACATTTTATAAACTTAACATAGCTAAGCCTAACACTTGCGCATCCCTAACGCCCAACATTTTTTGTCTTAATCAAAGTACAGAGAACTTTTCTAAGACCCAAAACCTTAGAATCATTCTCAGCTCTTCTCTTTCATGCCAGCATTCAAACAGCAGTTCCTACTGGATTTTCCTTGAACACATGTGTAGAATCTTATAACTTTTTCCAGCCTACCTGGCCACTAGCACCCCTTAAGCCACCATGCCCTGACACCCAGACTCTTCAATAGCCCCTGATAGTCTGCCTTCACCTTGGCTCCTGCGGTACCGTGCTGGGTGCTCACAGAGGTGAGTGTAAGGGGCAGCGATGGAATGGTCACATTTTGGAGGTAAACACCCTGAGACACTAATCATTTGACTATGAATGATGGAGGAGGATCTGCCCCATACATAAACTCAGGTCCCTTCACCTAAGAAAAACAAGTCTTGTAAGGGAGTAAGGGATAAGTGACTGGTTTACCAAGACACAACTATAGAGCAAGCACAAGGACAGAGCTAGATTCAGTGCTCTGCCCATCCAAGTATTACATCATTCATACAGTGAAACATTAAGGATGCATTTATTTTGACTAATAAACATTTAAAAATGAAAATACACCTGGGAGTTTAGCAAATTGGGTTTTAGTTAATTCAGTAGGGAAACATGAAACCTTCCTTTGAGAGCTGAAATCAGGTCATTAAGGAAACTGCAATATGTTAAAGGTATTTTCACAAAAACAGCATATGTTAACGATAGCAACTACAACAATAGATACTTTTAATTTGCTGTATATATTTTATGAGGCTATTTTTCTGGAGTATAACTAATACATGGGCATTTACTCCATAATATTCAAAGTAATTTATTTTTCTGATCATAAAGCAAGAACAGATTGTGCTCTTTTCACACTTCAATAAATGTGTCTTTTACAGATTACTGTCCACATTAGGGAAGTGCAAATCAAAACCACAGTAGGTTATCACTTCACACCATTAAATTGGCTGCTATTTTAAAAAGAAAAGAATATAACAAGTGTTTGTGAGGATGTGAAGAAATTGGAGCTTTCATATATTGCTGGTGGAAACTTAAGTGGCACAGTCACTATGGGAAACGTGTAGTAGTTCCTTAATTCAACATAGAATTACTGTATGATCCAGCAATTCCACTCTGTGTATATACCCAAAAGAACTGAAAGTAGGGACTCAGACAGATACTGGCAAACCAACATTCATAGAAGCACTACTCACAATAATCAGAAAGTAGAAACAACCCATGTGTCCATAAACAGATAAATGGAAAACAAAATTGGTTTAACCATGCATAGAAGTATTCAGCCTTAAAAAGGAATGAATTTCTGACACATGCAGCAATACTGGACGCCCCTTTAAAACATCATGCTAAATGGGGGACTTCCGGGAAGATGGCAGCGTGAGCAGGGCTGCGGAAATCTCCTCCCAAAACCAAATATATTTATGAAAATACAGCAAATACAACTATTCCTAAAAGAGAGACAAGAAGATACAGGACGACACTAGCCTGCAGGTACGCCTGAGAGGACTCGGCACCACGCGAGGCGGGTAAGATATGGAGCCCTGACCCACGGGACCGGAGCCCTCCCCCACCCCAGCGCACCGGCGGGAGGAGAGGATTCATAGCGGGGAGGGAGTGGAAGCACAGGCCTGCCGAATAACCAGTCCTGGTGATCTGCGCTGGGAGCACTGACACACTTCACGCAGTGTATCGGAGATTGGAGAGACAGAGGTGCAGATTCCAAAATGGCAGGTACACCCAGCCAGTTCCACGGGACAAAAGAAAAGTGGGCACTTTTTTAGGGGTCTTAAAGAGACAGGGGCCCAACGAAGGAGCAGGATCGTCCCAGTGCACTCAGCCAAGCAGGCTGGGAGTCCAGGGGAATTTCGGTCCCCTTGGACTGTGGCTGGGAAAAGCAGTCGCTCGGAGACTTCCCACAGAAATCAGCAGCCTCCCATTCGTTCCCTCCCCAGCCATTCATAAAGGGCCTGGCCGAGAGGCGCGGTGGCAGAATAGGGGAGCAGCAGCGCCATCTACAGGATCCTAACATAAACTACACCTGGCAGGCTTTTTTTTTTCTCTATTTTCCCTTTTTTCTTTTTTATCTTTTTCTGACCACTTCTATCACCATGAAAAGACAGAGAAATATGGTAAAAACAAAACTTACCCAGAAAACCCCAGACCAGACTACCCCAGAGAGGGAGTCTGAAGGGATGGACATGCACATCTTCCTGAAAAAGAATTCAGAATAAAAGTCATAACCATACTGATGGTTCTACAGAGAAATATGCCAGAACAAAGGGAGGAAGTGAGGGAAGTGAGGAAAGACAATGCAGAGATGAGACAAAGGATTGATGGGCTTAGCAGCAGACTGGACAAGATGCAAGAGACCGTTAATGGAATAGAAATCAGAGAACAGGAATACAGAGAAACTCAGGCAGAGAGAGATAAAAGGGTCACTAGGAAAGAATTTTAAGAGAACTGGGTGACCAATCCAAACGGAACAATATTCGCATTATAGGAATACCAGAGGAAGAAGAGAGAGAAAAAGGGATAGAAAGTGTCTTTGAAGAAATAATTGCTGAAAACTTGCCCAAGCTGGGGAACGAAATTGTCTCTCAGTCCACGGAATCCCACAGATCTCCCAACACAAGGGACCAAAGGAACACAACACGAAGACACATAATAATTAAAATGGCAAACATCAAAGATAAGGACAGAGTATTAAAGGAAGCTAGAGAGAGAAAGAAGATCACGTACAAAGGAAAACCCGTCAGACTATTATCAGACTTCTCAACAGAAACCTTACAGGACAGAAGAGAACGGCATGATATATTTAACGTAATGAAACAGAAGGGCCTCGAACCAAGAATATTGTATCCAGTACGATTATCATTTAAATATGACGGAGGGCTTAAACAATTTCCAGACAAGCAAAACCTCATTAACCACCTCTTCAGGATATCTTAAAGGGACGGCTCTAGAGGGAAGCAACCCTAAGGCTAAAAAGATGTCACCAGAGAAAATAAAATCATAGCAAAGAAAGCAGACCATCCAAATACTAACTAAAGGCAAAGAATAGAACACCTAGTACATAAAGAATGGAGGAGAAAGAATAAGAAGGGAGAGAAATAAATAAATATCAGACTGTGTTTACAATAACTTGACAAGAGAGTTAAGTTAGTCTGTTAGATAGTAGAGAAGCTACCCTTGAAACTTTGGTAACCATGAATCTAAAGCCAGCAATGGCAATAAGTACATATCTATCGATAATCACCCTAAAGGTAATGCACTGAATGCACCAAGAAAAAGACACAGAGTTACTGAATGGATAAAAAAGCAAGACCCATCTATATGCTGCTTACAGGAGACTCACCTCAACCCAAAGATTTACACAGACTAAAGGTGAAAAGATGGAAAAAGATATTTCATGCCAACAGCAAGGAGAAAAAAGCAGGTGCTACAGTACTTGTATCAGTCAAAATAGACTTCAAAACGAAGAAAGTAGCAAGAGATAAAGAAGGACAATACATAATGATAAGGGGGTCAGTCCAACAAGAGGATATAACCATTTAAAATATATATGCACCCAACACAGGAGCGCCGGCATATGTGAAACAAATACTAACAGAATTAAAGGAGGAAATAGACAGCAATGCATTCATTTTAGGAGACTTCAACACACCACCCACTCCAAAGGACAGATCAACCAGACAGAAAATAAGTAAAGACATAGAGGCACTGAACAACACATTAGAACAGATGGACCTAAGAGACATCTACAGAACTCTACACCCAAAAGCAACAGGATACACATTCTTCTCAAGTGCACATGGACCATTTTCCACAATAGACCACATACTAGGCCACAAAATGAACCTCAGTAAATTAAAAAATATTGAAATTCTACCAACCAGCTTCTCAGATCACAAAGGTATAAAACTAGAAATAAACTGTAGAAAGAAAACAAAAAGGCTCACAAATACATGGAGACTTAACAACATTCTCCTAATTAACCAAAGGGTTGACGATCAAATCAAAACAGAAATCAAAGACTATATGGAGACTAATGACAACAACAACACAAAGCCATAACTTCTATGGGACGCAGCAAAGGCAGTTCTAAGAGGAAAGTATATTGCAATCCAGGTCTATTTAAAGAAGGAAGAACAATCCGAAATGAATAGTCTAAAGACACAATTACTGAAATTGGAAAAAGGAGAACAAATGAGGCCCAAAGTCACCAGAAGGAGGGACATAATAAAGACCAGAAAATAAATAAATAAAATTGAGAAGAATGAAACAATAGAAAAAAATCAATGAAACCAACAGTTGGTTCTTTGAAAAAATAAACAAAATAGATAAACCCCTAGCCAGACTTATTAAGAGAAAAAGAGAGTCTACACACATAAACAGAATCAGAAATGAGAAAGGAAAAATAACGACGGACCCCACAGAAATACAAAGAATTATAAGAGAATACTATAAGAATCCATATGCTAACAAGCTGGAAAACCTAGAAGAAATGGACAACTTCTTAGAAAAACACAACCTTCCAAGACTGACCAAGCAAGAAACAGAAAAACTAAACAGACCAATCACCAGCAATGAAATTGAATCGATAATCAAAAAACTACCCAAGAACAAAACTCCCGGATGTGATGGATTCACCTCTGAATTCTACCAGACATATAGAGAAGAAATAATACCTATTCTCCTTAAGGTTTTCCAAAAAATAGAAGAGGAGGGAATACTTCCAAACTCATTCTATGAAGCCAGCATCAATCTAATACCAAAACCGGGCAAAGACCTCACCAAAAAAGAAAATTACAGACCAATATCCCTGATGAACATAGATGCAAAAATACTCAACAGAATATTAGCAAACCAAATTCAAAAATACATCAAGAAGATCATACACCATGATCAAGTGGGATTCATCCCAGGGATGCAAGGATGGTACAACATTTGAAAATCCATCAACATCATCCACCACATCAACAAAAAGAAGAACAAAAACCACATGATCATCTCCACAGATGCTAAAAAAGCATTTGACAAAATTCAGCACCCACTCATGATTAAAACTCTCAATAAAATGGGTATAGATGGCAAGTACCTCAACATCATAAAGGCCATATATGACAAACCAACAGTTAACATCATACTTAACAGCGAGAAGCTGAAAGCTTTTCATCTAAGATCAGGAACACGACAAGGATGCCCACTCTCTCCACTGTTATTCAACATAATACTGGAGGTCCTAGCCATGGCAGTGAGACAAAACAAAGAAATACAAGTCATCCAGATTGGTAAAGAAGAAGTCAAATTGTCACTATTTGCAGATGACATGATACTGTACCTAAAAAACCGTAAAGACTACACTCCAAAACTACTAGAACTAATACCTGCATTCAGCAACGTTGCAGGATACAAAATTAACACACAGAAATCTGTTGCTTTCCTATACACTAACGATGAACTAACAGAGAGAGAAATCAGAAAAACAATTCCATTCACAATTGCATCAAAAAGATTAAAATACCTAGGAATAAACCTAACGAAGGAAGTGAAAGACCTGTACTCTGAAAACTACAAGACACTCCAAAGAGAAATTAAAGACGACACTAACAAATGGAAATGCATTCCATGCTCTTGGCTAGGTAGAATAAATATTGTCAAAATGGCTATACTACCTAAAGCAATCTACAGATTCAATGCAATCCCTATCAAACTACCAACAGCTTTCTTCAATGAACTCGAACAAATAATTCTAAAATTCATATGGAACCACAAAAGACCCTGAATAGCCAAAGCAATCCTAAGAAGGAGGAATAAAGCAGGGGGAATTACGCTTCCTGACTTCAAGCTCTACTACAAAGCCACAGTAATCAAGACAATTTGGTATTGGCACAAAAACAGACCCACAGACCAGTGGAACAGAATAGAAAATCCAAACAATAACCCAAACATATACAGTCAATTAGTATTTGATAAAGGAGCCTTGGATATACAATGGGGAGATGACAGCCTCTTCAGCAGCTGGTGTTGGAAAAACTGGACAGCTACATGTAATAGAATGAAACAGGACTACTGTCTAACCCCATACACAAAAGTCATCTCAAAATGGATCGAAGACATGAATGTAAGTCATGAAACCATAAAACTTAGAAAAAAACATAGGCAAAAATCTCTTGGACATAAACATGACCGACTTCTTCATGAACATATCTCCCCAGGCAAGGGAAACAAAAGCAAAAATGAACAAGTGGGACTATATCAAGCTGAAAAGCTTCTGTACAGCAAAGGACACCATCAGTAGAACAAAAAGAGATCCTACAGTATGGGAGAATATATTCATAAATTATGTATCCGATAAGGGGTTGACATCCAAAATATATAAAGAACTCACGCACCTTAACAAACAAAAAGCAAATAATCCAATTAAGAAATGGGCAGAGGACATGAATAGACACTTCTCCAAAGAAGAAATTCAGATGGCCAACAGGCACATGAAAAGATGCTCCACATCACTAATCATCAGAGAAATGCAGATTAAAACCACAATGAGATATCACCTCACACCAATGAGGATGGCCAACATCCAAAACACAAACAACAACAAATGTTGGCGAGGATGTGGAGAAAAGGGAACCCTCCTACACTGCTGGTGGGAATGCAAATTAGTTCAACCATTGTGGAAAGCAGTATGGAGGTTCCTCAAAAAACTCAAAATAGAAATGCAATTTGACCCAGGAATCCCACTCGTAGGAATTTACCCAAAGAATGCAGCAGCCCAGTTTGAAAAAGGCAGATACACCCCTATGTTTATTGCAGCACTATTTACAATAGCCAAGAAATGGAAGCCACCTAAGTGTCCATCAGTAGATGAATGGATAAAGAAGAGGTGGTACATATACACAATGGAATATTATTCAGCCATAAGAAGAAAGCAAATCCTACCATTTGCAACAACATGGATGGAGCTAGAGGGTATTATGCTCAGTGAAATAAGCCAAGCCGAAAATGACAAATATCAAATGATCTCATTCATATGTGGAGTATAAGAACAAAGAAAAAAACTGAAGGAACAAAACTGCAGCAAGCTTACAGAACCCAAGAATAAACTAAGAGTTACCAAAGGGAAAGGGACTGAGGAGGATGGGTGGGAAGGGAGGGACAAGGGGGAAAAAGGGGCAGTACGATTAGCTGACTTAATGTTGGGTGGACACGGGGAGGGCTGTACAACTCAGAGAAGACAAGTAGTCATTCTATAGCATCTCACTACGCTGATGGACAGTGACTGTAATGGGGTTGTTTTGGGGGACCTTATGAAGGTGGTAGTTTAATAACCATAATATTGCACATGTAATTGTAGATTAATGATACCAAAATACATCATAAAAAGAAAAAAAAATCATGCTAAATGAAATAAGGCAGATACAAGAGGACAAATAGTACTCGTTTTCACTTATTTGAAGAATCTAAAAAAGGCAAATTCATTCAGACGGAAGTAGTATAGTGTTTACCACGTACTGAGAAAACAGAGGGATGTGGAGTTATGTTTTAATCAGTACAGAATTTCTGTTCGGGATGATGGGAATGTTCTAGAAATGGTTAGTGGTGATGGTTGTACAACAGTGTGAATGTACTTAATGCCAATGAATTATGGACTTCAAAATAATAGAAATGGTAATTTTATGTTATGTACTTTACTACAATAAAAAATTATCAGCCAAGAAAGAAATTAAAATGCAAATCACAAACATAGTGAGTTTATGTTGAGCTCAGTACGTATTATATTGGAAATATAAATTGTTCTATTGCTTTGTGTTATTTTCAAGAATATTATAATTTTCACTGAACTTTTTAAACTAAGCTTAATGTTTTTTAATTGAAAATCTTATTGAAATAATTATAGATTCACATTCAGTCTTACGAAATAGACTCCATGCACATTTTACCCAGTTTCCTCCAGTAGTAATATTTCAAAAAACTATTGTATTGTATCACAAACAGGATACTGACATTGATGAACTGCACCAATCTTTATAAGATTTCCACAGTTTTGTACTCATTGGCGGGGTGTATGTTTGTGTACTTAGTTCTATGCAATTTTATCCCAGGCATTTAGGTTCACATATTACAGTGAAGACACAGAACATTTCTATTACCACAGGGATACATGGTTTGGCCCTGTGATAAGCAGACCTGCCTCTCTCCAGCACCATCCTCTCCACCCACCCGTCTCCATCCATGTCCCTGAACTCTGGCAAGCATTAATCTGTTCCCTGTCTCTGTAATTTTGTCATTCAAAAATGCTATGTACACGGAATCATTTATAAGTGGTATGTAACTTTTTAGGATTGTCTTCCCTTCCCTCCCTCACAATTCCCTGAAGAGCCATCTAAGTGGTTGCTTATATTAATAGTTTATCCCTTTTTATCCTCCTCTGCTCCCAGCCCCTGGTAAACACTATTATGCTTTCTTTCCCTATGAATTTGCTTATTCTAGGAACATGTTATAAATGGAATCATGACATATTTGTCATTCTGGTCTGGCTTACTTCACCTAACATAATGTCTTCTAGGTTTATCCATGTTACAGCATGTGTCAAGATTATGTAATGATAAATAATATTCCATTGTATGTATATCACATTTTGTTCATTTATCAGTGGACATATGGGTTACTTCCAACTTTTGGCTATTGTGAATAATGCTGCTGTGAACATAGGAGTACAGATACCTGTTTGAGTCCCTACTTTCAAATCATTGGGGTATGTACCAGAAGTGGATTGCTGGATCAAGTGACATTTTTATGTTTAGTTTTTCAAGGAACCACCATACTGTTTTCCATAGCAAGTATGCCATTATTTAATTTATTTTATTTTCAGCTTTACTGAGATATAACTGACCTGTAACATTGTATAAATTTAACGTGGACAACATGTTTATTTGATACACATATATCAAGAAATGATTACCACTGTAGTATTAGCTACTACCATCATCATGTCACATAATTACTATTTCTTTTTCTGTGATGAAAACATTTAAGATCTACTCTCTTAGCATCCTGGTAACCACTAATCTACTTTCTGTTTCTAAAAGCGCTGCTTTTTTAGATTCCACATATAATTGGAATCGTGCAGTATTTGTCTTTCTGTCTTACTTATTTCAGTTAGCATAATGCCCACAAAGTCCATCCCTGTTTTCTCAAATGGCTGGACTTCTTTCTTTCTCACGGCTGAATAATATTCCATTGTATGTGTATATGTATGTGTATTTGTGTATATATATAGATCTTCAAATCTTCTTCATTCATCTTAGGTTGTTTCTGTATTTTGGCTATAATGCTGCAGTGAAACATGGAATGCAGATATCTTTCAAGAATCTATTTTCATTTCCTTTAGCTATATACCCAGAAGTGGGATTGCTGGGTCATGCAGAAGTTCTATGTTTAATTTTTTGAGGAACCTCTGTACTGTTTTCTATAGTGACTGCACATTTTACACTTCCACCAACAGTGTAGGAGGGTTCCCTTTTTCTACATTCTCGCCAACACTTGTTATTTCTTAACTTTTTCATAATAGCCATTCTAATAGGTGTGGGGTGATATCTTACTGAGGTTTTGATTTGCATTTCCCCAGTGATTAGTGATATTAAATATCTTTTCATATGCTTATTTGCCATTTGTCTATATTCTTTGGAGAAATGTGGTTCAACTAATTGCTAACTGTATCTTTTCCAACATTTGTCATTCAGGATATTTTCTGAATATGAATTCTTGTAATTTTTACTGTTCAGAAGTTATAAATAGGAATTCATGACAGATGAAAGTACATTTCAAAGAGTGGGCATATATATATTAGAAGATATATCTTTAGCAGTTCAGCACTTAAGGAAGACTCATATTTCTTGATTGCTGGGCTTCAGTCAAGGTGTTTAATGTTGTCCCTCAGTGGCAGAATCTTCAGGGGACATGATACCAGCCACATCTACTCAACATGCTTATTAAGTAGGAAAGTCAGACTAAATCATTTAACATCTTGAAAGACACTAAAACATAGTCTGTGATCAGCTCAAAACATAACTATATTATATATTATTTTTAATTCTGGTTATTCCAGATAATAGTGTGTATTAACATTGCAAAATAATGTGCTTAAAGAGTAGGTTTAGTATAGTGGTTTATATGCACTGGTTTCTGTTTTCCACTATGAAATAGCTTAGAGGTGGGTATTTCTGTCCAGACTAATAGCAAATGCAACCAGCCTTTGTGACCAAGAGCTCAGTTTTGTCACTTCACTATAATCATCTTATATATATGTAATTACATGATGACTGGCAAGAAAATGAGATTGTATATGTATTCAGAGGGAATTTTACATTTTTTAATTGTTATTTCTCTGCCACTGGTCAAGCTGAAACAAAATAAGGCATGCATCATTTTAAAAAAAGACTTCAAATAGATCAATTACAGAAAATTCAACTGGGGCTTTGGGATTTCAGATTATGCACTTATAGTTTTAATTCTCAGCAGCTATAGAGAATGATTTTTTAATTGTCATAGAGTAAAAGTTAATTTTAAAATGTTATGGAATTTGCATAAAGAACTTTAATTTGAGGGGAAACACTCCCCTAATGTATATGACTCATCCTTCGTCCTTCAGCTACCTGAGAGCAGGGTCCATGCATTCTCCATCTCTCTGCTGGTACATGAAACTCACACCTCCCGTTTTTATGTGCAATGACTGGGCTTTGTCTAATAAATCTAATAATAAGCTCTTCTGTCTATGAGACAGTATAGCTTTGGGTCATCCATACTTGAAGCCAGTCCTTCTTAAAAACAATCACTTTTTTAACAATGATTAAGTTCAGAGTAACTTAAATTCAAATATATTTTATCATTCAAAAATCTAGTACATTTTACCATTACACTGCCCAGCTGTAAATCTCCATGAGGGATGGAATTTTTCTTTTTTGTTTACTGCCCTACCCCCGGCACCTACAATAGTGTCTGGCATATAGTAGCCACTCCAAAGCTGTTGAAAACATAGCCAGTATAGGTTGCTTTTGTTTATGGGATAAAGCTCCCAGTTTTAGTATCAGAAAGCCAAATTATTGTCCCAGCTCTGCTACTCATTTGCTGTGTGATCTCAGGCATGCCACCTAACCTCTGTGTACCTTTCATATCTATGAAATGAAGAAATTATATTTCAGGAATGATAAAATCCAGCCCACATTTAAAAATGCCCAGTTCACTGATTGATGATCAGAACAGGCATCTGGGAATTGGCTAGCTGGAAACAAAGTTAGTCTGTGGCCACAGAACCGGTGCTGCCAACTGGCGTGTTTAGGCTTGGAACTCAGACTTTGGTCTCAGGCTACTAAAAAATTGGCTCTAACATTTGAACTAATAACTAACTTATTTTAAAAAAAAAGGAAGGCTTTTCTATTCTTTGGCATAGAAAACTGATTTTTAGGAATAAGGAGAACTAAATCTGATGCTGAAGAGTGAAGCATAGCATTATGATAAGAAGGACCAGATTTAAATACTGGGTCCAAAATTTTCTGAGTCCGTTGCCAAGTGATTTAATCTCTTTGTGCTTCATTTTGGCATCTGTAAAATGGGATAACGGTAATAATATCTACATGAAGTAAGTTATTTAAAGTTCCTAGGACATGGTAAGCTTTGAAAGCTTTACAGCCAGGCTGAAATAAGGAATGAAGTAGCTGAAAATGAATTCAGGAAAAACAAATTTGGATATCTGGCTTGAGGCAAACGCTGAGGAGTGGAACAGTGGTAGGACAGATGGCTGGGCCAGACCGCCAGGTCTGGGTCATGGCACCCTCTCCGACAGCTGGTATGATTTGGTCAGTTTTTCTGAACATCTCTCCATCTCATTTTCCTCATCTGTAAAATGGTGAAAATGACACTACCTTCCTTATTGTGAATTTTAAAACAATCCATGAAATGTGCTTACCACCATGCCTCGCATATAGAAACATACAATAAATGTAGCCATCTTTACTGTGTTCCATTTGAAAGAGATGTGGAAGACTGTCAGCCAGTGAATGAAGAGAAAGCAATGAGAATTCCCTGGGGCCAAGTGGATTATGATAGTTTTATATCTCTTTTTTCCTTTTTTAAGAGAACTACTTGTATACATATTAAACTTAGATTTAGAAAAGAAAGGCTATACAAATACAATACATTGAAAGTTTCTACTTAAGTCATCAACAATAAACATTACAAGAGTGTTCAATTTATTCTTGAGTGACGAACCTTCCTTTAACCAAGAAATCTGCCCCAGGGAAAGGTCATTCAGTCTTTTGCCACGGGGATGAAAAGATAGTGCTAAATAGTGCCCTCAAAGTTGTAAATAGATTGTCAGTCTTCTGTAACAGGGCAATGGCCATGTTGTCAAAGTCACTACCCACCTTCTGTTCCCCAAGGAACCCCAAATCATCTTGTCTGTAGAATTCATTCACCTTCTTGAATTGTAAGGTACTGGGGGCAGTTCCTTAGCAATTTCAGCACAGACAGTCCTTTAACCAAACTTGTGGAGCTGGTAAGATGCTGCAGAGATAGACAAATTCCATATGATTTCACTTATTTGTGGAATATAAATACAAAGCAAAGCAGAATGAATAAAACAGCAGTAGACTTGGAGAGACTGAGAAGTAACTGGTGTTTACCATGGGGGAGGGGTTGGAGTGAGTGGGTGGGAACAGTGAGGGAATGAAGGGGCACAAAAATTCTCAGTCATAATATAAGCTGGTCACAGGGATGGTAGTACAGCATGGAGAATATAGCCCACGATTCTGCAACATCTTCCTGTGTTGACAGATAGTAACCACACTAGTGAGGCAGGGGGGCTGTGGTGCGGGGGCGGGAGGATTTAATGATGTGAGTAACTGTTGAACCACTGTGTTGTATATTTGAAACCAGTAGAAGATTGTATATCAATGATACTTAAATTAAAAAAAAGAGATGCTGCAGATGGACTGAGATAGGACAGGGTGGAAAGAACAAAGGTCAGATGAATAAAGGCAATTAAGTGGAGGCTAACTTTCCAACTAGTACCACACATTTTAAAGCGTATTTCTTTCTAGTGAGCTTTAAAGAGACATGAAATAAGCCTGTATGTTTCGTGATTGTGAAGTCTTTCTTCTGGAAAAGTGTTATGTCTGAGCATACAGTACTTCGCTTAAAAAAAATCATGTGCAGTTGTTCAGAAATAGAACACCACCTATCTTTCCAACTGAATTTGGATAGAAACACCTTATAAGCAGACACAACCAGAAAGTTGCCTCCCTTAGGACCATTGTTTCTTATGCATGTAGGTCATTTAGTCTTATACCAGTCTTAACAAATGAATGCTCCTCTAAAATGTAAATGTCCCTCAAAAGTGTCAGGTGTTCCCATTATTCATGTTTTAAATTAAGTTACTTTTGTCATTGATTTTTCTCTCTTCCCCAATTGAGGAGTTGATCTTGAGAGCAATAGAGTTGCAAATGGAAGATTAAAATTAAATAAAATTAGAAATTAAATATAAAACAGAGGGACATCTGAGGTGGGTTGGCTTGAATTAGGAACTTCGTCAGACATCCAAAGAGTCACTTAGGAAAGAAGGAAAAGGCACTAGGAGATTTGAGAACAGAGACTAGGTCAATGTCGTTTGCTAGGGTTTTCAGAAGTAGGTGGTCTGTTTTCACAGTCCCATGTACAGTACTCACACTGTAAGTTAATAGTGCTTGAAGCCCTTACTAGAGTTTGTGCCAGTTCATTACAATAGAGGGAATGTTGCTGGCGATGTAATTAGCAGGGCCCATTGAGAAATGAAAATGCATGCCTCTTGTACAAAAACCAGGACAAGAGAGTTCTTAAATGTACTAAAATGTAAAACCTGTTTCCTTTTTTCCACTATCTCTCTCTCAACTTATCATAGTGTTATTTATGACTTAATGTAATTCCAAGTAAAGAAGAAAGCAAAAGCTTAAATTATTGACATGAATGTTGCCATTCATCTTTAGATTGTGCAATACAAATGTAAGAGTAACATGCACACCGAACCACCAGAATAACCCAATTTGTATTCCATGGATCATGGGTATGTATGTCATTCTTGCCAGAACAATAGAAACATCACACAAAACTTTCTCTGCCGTTTTTATTTCACTTCTTGACATGTGTACAGTCTACCAGCACTCTCTCCCTTTGGCTTACTGATGAGCAAGGATGGACTACAATACAAAGGACTATGGATTGTCCTCTTTTCTGTGTCATCATTTGCAGCATAAGTAGTCTGCTAGTACAAGAAGAGAAATGCAGGAAATTTATGGCAGGGTTTATTGTGTAGGAGAGGAAAACTTTTCCCTTCTTCCCTTCTAGGTTCTTTGGCCTAATAATTATATTGACGCAACACTGATTAACGAATTAATTTTGTCTATACCAGAGGTCATGATAAGAGGAGGCAAGCGACCAAAGCAGGCAATGCTTATACGTCTTAGAAAAAAACAACAATAAGTTTGTGAGGAATCAGCAAGACAGAGAGGTTTGGGCTTGGGGTAGTAAATTAGCGAAGAAGTAACAAAGTTTGTTTATACAGGACTTCTCACCTAAATTCCCTGTCTCTGGTGATAAGGATGTCTCTTTTCCTCCTGGTACAGGGAGGGTACTCTTTACATGGGAGATTTTTTTCTTGCATTTAGGGGGAGAAAGGGGGATCAGAGTGTCCTTCTTACACTGGCTGTTTTGGTAACTTTAATTCAAAATAATCTACATATAGTATCATATATCAACTATACTTCAATTAAAAAAAAGAATAAATTGTATGCCAAAGTGGTACATTTTGGGGTGGGCTGCCCTGAGCCCCGTCATCTCCACCATTTCTATTTCTCAGAACACCCATTGCTGTCTTACGAAATTTGAAGCAAATTCTGCTTCCAGTGGAGAGCATGTCCTCTTGGAATGTCAGCTTCCCTACTTACTCAGTCATAGATACAAGATACTTAACCTCATCAAATCTCAGTAAACTCCCAGGAATTGTGGGTCCACTAAAATTCATCACAGCACACACTATATGGATGAGACAGCAAGGGCTTGCCGGGGTCTGCACGTTATGCAGATAGCCCTACCCACCCCCGTGCCTCACACTATACATACACGCTGTCCTGTATCCTGCTGGATTTCACCTTTAAAACACTGGTTCAAACAAACACACACAAACAAACAAAACATTAAGCAAAATTCGGGGCTCTTCTGAGCATGGGCTCCCATGCAGCTGCTTGAGTTGCGCACTGGTTTATCCGGCCCTGCCTTGAAGTTTCTTACATACAAATGACGAATCAGCAACATGGTTTGCAAAGGAAGTGGCAGCTGGCTAGTCCTCTCCTTTTGGGATCTCATGGCCTCGGACACATGGGGAGTGTGAATAAGATCCAACATCTGCTTGGGTGAGGGGACCCGGAAGTAGATAGATAGTTTAACTTTGTCTCCAAACAAGCAGTGTTTTATGGCCTATACAATTTGGGTAACATTCAAAGAAATGCTGCTTATTAGGTAAAAGAGGAAATTCGTGACAAAACTTAACAAGAGACTATTTGAGAGAAAAGACAACCGTGCTGAGAGGCAGAGGCCTGCAGTCCAGTCCTGGCTGTGTGACTGGCTGACTGTGGCCTCATGAAGCCTGTCTGTAAAATAGGGTTCAAACATAGGTAGTTCCTAGTTTAAAATTTGTTCAATGAAAAAGGCATTTATAAATTAAGAAATCCATTTGAAAGACACAATGATAGCCTTGAGAGACTCTCTGCAGAATTCCAGGGCTCCCCAGATGTGCGCTGGGGCTCATGGCTTCAATGATTCTGTTTTTTGTACATCTTCTCTCTCCTAAAGGACTATGGATCACTGCTAAAAATTCAGGGACGTATGAGAGAAGCTGAGTGACTTCATAAATCCGGAGATTTATTTCAGTTTTCATGTTTTTCTTCAGATCTTTCAGCTTGTGCCCAAATGAAAATTTTCCTTGCTACCTGAAAGTTCTACCTTATGCCTTATCGAGCACTATTATTAATATTTTATCAGGAGATTATTTTCACTGTATTTTAAAAACGATTGCCAAAATATAAAGCATGACTTTTATTATGTCTTGTGGAAAGTTGATTTTTTCACAAAAAGATAGGTTTAATCTTATAGGCAATAGAGAAATAAATATTTGAAAATAAAGGCAGGAGGCAGAAGAGAATTCATATATGTTGAGTTTTTGTTACATTCAGGTACTGTGCTTTACACATATTATGTTGTTTAACCCACATAATTATCTGTGCAAGTGAGAGTAAGAATGTACCAGGGACCGATGCCAAACCAGAAAGACTTCTGAAGACTTTTAAAGCAAACGCAGCCCAGACTTCTCTCCTGACTGCAGTATTGTATATCCGGCCACCTGCATGACAGGCCCACCTGGCACTCAGGTCTCCAAGTCAGTGTGGCCAGACCAGGCTCATCCCCTTTCCCCAAAAGCCTCCCTAGCCACAGCCTTTCTGAACTCAAGTGACTACTCCCCAGCTCCACCTGGGTCTAAG
The DNA here is from genome assembly GCA_032199065.1 of Smutsia gigantea. Classification (NCBI taxonomy): domain Eukaryota; kingdom Metazoa; phylum Chordata; class Mammalia; order Pholidota; family Manidae; genus Smutsia; species Smutsia gigantea. The sequence continues at coordinate 564,072 of JAVSCE010021834.1, read as the reverse complement.
CCAACATTGCCTCCTTCCAAAGATGAGCCTTCTACCTGCCTGTGCTGACCTCCCCTGTGTTCTCTTCCCACCCAGCAGCCAGGAGGAGCCTGTTGAAACAAGCTGTGTCAGTTCCGAGCTCAGACTCCTGCAGTGGCCCCCCTTCACTCTCAGAGAAAGAGCAGCCAGAAGGCCTTGGCCACTCATGATCCATCCATCCTCACCCCCCACAGCAGCCCTACTGCCTGCCATTTCCTCCTGCCCCACCAACTTCCTGGCCATTTCAAGAACAACCAGGCACACTCCCCACCTTAGGGCCTTAACCTCGGCAATTCCCTCTGCTTGGAGCACCCTTCTCTTGCATGCGGCTAACTCCCTCACGTCTTTCAAGTTTTTGGTCATGTCCCACTTTCTCAGCGAGGTTCCCTCACCTACCTCTGCCCTCCAGCCTGTGTCCTCCTGATCCCCCTACCATGGTCTGTTTTTCTTACATCAGTAGCATGCTTCACCTTCTAAAATAGTCTGTACTTTATTTCTTAATTGTGCTTGTTGTTCATTTTCTGTTTACCCATCTCCACTATAATGAAAGGTTCAGTGGTTCTTCCAAGCACTTAGCACTGTGCTTGGCTCGTGATAGATGCTCAGTGAATCTTTGTGAAGTGAATGAATGAGTGAGTGAATTCATTCCTCATACTAACCTGACGAAAGTAGGTTTCATTGTCTCCATTTTACACATGAGGACATTGGAACTCAAAGAGGCTAGGCAACTTTCGCAAGTCAGATGTCTTGTTAAGAGGCAGAGCTGAGATGGAAAGAAAGCTCTCTGATCTGGACCTTCTCCACTTTATCACACTGCAGAACATGTACTTTACAAAAATACAGGTATTCCATAAAATGTGATGCATTTGTAGTTCCTGTCCTCCTTTCTCCACACTCTCAGCCAATATTTTGTAAGTGAAGCTATTAAAATAATGTAACTGAAATGACTGGCTTATAAAATAACTCACATAAAGTGAATGATGTGAAGTATCTCAAGACTCTGGCTGCAGAGTCATAAAAACAAACCAATTTGAGCTACCTTGATTTTTAAGCCAAAAAATTAAGTAGAGTCTGTCATCAGGATATATGAGCTCATGGAGGCAAGGCAAAAAATAAAGAAGTGAGCACAGGAAGGAGACAAGTTTAGAGAGTTCATGCCCCACCTTCCACACATGTCTCTTCCTCTGTTCTTTCTCTGGCTTACCAGCATTTGCTCCCTCTTCCTGTGAGGGACAAGGTGACCAGCCTCTAACTGAAACTCTTCCAGTTGAATGAGGCTGCAGTCTTCTGGTCCCAAATCATGAGCCCAGCCAGGGTGAGCAGTTGTCCCAGTGTGATCAGTGGTGGCCCGTGATGAGGACTCAATGGCGAACAATTGATAGAGGACACCTCTGAAGGTCAGGGAGTGCAGGGTGCTAGAGAAAGGGGCACGACAGATACCTCAAAAGTACATGACTCAAGTACCCAGTGGCATAGTGGAAGACACACTGTTGAATCAAACAGCTTAAGTTCAAATTCCTGTTTTGTTTTGTTTATCTTTCTTTGCTCTTGTTCTTTCTCAGATACAGGGTCTAAATATGGTCACTTGGTGATAGGAAAGGGCAGGAATAACAACAACAAAAAAATACCAGAGACTAGGAAATTCTGCATTCTAATCTCAGTTCTTTCACCAAGGAGCAGATGTATTGGGCAAGTCATTCTGTCTCAGTTTCTTCATCTGTGTAATAAGGAGATAAGACAAAAATCAGTAGGTTTCCCAACCTGCTCAATCAGGAGTATCAACTAGGGAGCATTTTCAAAAAAGAGTTTACCCTGACTCTACCCATAAATATTCTGATTTAGTAGATCTTACATGAAATTCTATAATTCCTGTTTTTAGCAGCTTTCCAAATGATTGTGATGATGGAACATACTTGGGAACCATTCGACCAGATGACATTTAGACCAGCCGGTTTTTGTGATATCTCTCTGTATATAAAAATATCTAACTTAGAAAACATGCCAACTGTAAAAAAAAAATTGATTTCTTATTGTATATCTGTGTGTCTTCTTAGGAAATTCCATGATTTTGTTTCATTTTGTTTCTACAAACAATTAAGAACAAAATAGATTATCAATAAATATTTAAGAATGAATAAATGGTCTGTTCTCTCTGTTTTAAGGCGCCCCCTGCTGGTCTGTAGGTGAACGCGTCAGGCACAGCAGTAGGTAACAGTCGGTGCATTAAAAACCAGAGATCACCTCTGTCTGGATCAGTATGTTCTGTAAGACTTCCTGCATTCCGCCTAGCTACTTTATTGGGATTTGGGGGATTTTTGTTTGTTTTTATTATCTTTTGGGTTTGGTCCCATGGAGCAGAGAATAGTTTGTACCCACCACAGCCCAGACATCCAAATAAACAGCACTGGTTGTTTCTCTCCGCACTATTCCTGCGAGCTGTCTCCTGAGCTGCTTCCTCAAGTGGGATGTGTTTGTTCCGTTTCTGTGCACCTTGTTTTATATTGTTTCTCTCCAACAATGGCAAAACTGACTTGACTATAGTGCTGAAGCAAAAGCCTCCCTGTCCCTCCTCTTCCTCACCCCAAGAAAATTCTAGATCACATGGGTGCTTGTGCCTTCGATTTTCTTGCAGTTGTTTTTTTCCCTCTGATCTGAAGTTGTGGTCACGTTGAGACTCGGTGGGCTGAAGCACAGCAGTGTTGCTGGGTGGGGATATCCTGGGCGCCAGACGTGTGCCTGGCCTCATGGGGTAGGCGTCATTTCTCTGTGCCCCCTGCCCAACTGGTTCATCCCTTACTTCCATGTCTATTGTTGCAAGCAATATTCTTCTCAACTTTTGTATGTTTACTTTAAATCAAAATTAGTCTATTTGTATAAAATTTTTTAAAAACCTAAAATTGAAAAAAAAATGGGGGGGGTGGGTATTCCAGTGGGAAGATCATTGAAGGGCAAAATGTTACTGTTTACCAAGGTATTTTTCACAGAATGATTGAATTAAAAAACTCAACTTGCGAAAAAAAAAAATTTTTTTTTTTTTTAGTATTAAGTGGTTTATTGGCAGTATGAAACAAAGTCAACACAGCTGTGTTAAAAATTCATATTTGAGCAGAACATCTAGTGTTTGCTGAGTGTAGTGTTTTTGAACTTTTGTCTCTTAAGGATTAAAACCTTTCAGAAATGTAAGGGTATCCGTGGCAGCATCCTCTTGAAGAACACCTGGGAATGGGACAGGTCACATCATTCCCAAAGGCATCTGCCTTTCACTGGGACAGAGATTCCAGGTAGACAGTATATTCTTCATTATATCCTTGAGTAAACTATTCCTCACACCTGTAGGGGAAAATTCAGATTTTTGTCTGGTTTACTGGAATATTAAGAATATCTTTAACAGAACAATCATATATAAATTGGAGCTCATAATCATAATTATACCCAAAAGCTATTAATAATGGAATCTAATTTTTATCTTTTATAATGTGGATAAATGAGATACATATGAAAATACATTCTTTACATGCTTTATGTACTATGAAAATACATGCTATTGTGTTGTTTTTGCATTTTACTACTCACAGCATTCTAAAATTTAACCTGTCAACTTCGGACAGGTTCTGCAGAGAATCGTATTAACACTGGTTTTTTTGAAGGTCCAGTGTTCTCTATGGAAATGAACACAATGTTAAGGGTTTCTAAAGGGACTGAACTTCAGGCAGAGCTTCTGGGATGTCATTCTGCCTTTGTGCCTGTTGGCTGAATTAAATTGGGCAAGCCACATCACGTCTTCTGTGAAATGATCTCTTCACTCATTCAGGCACTATTATTCCTATAAACAGTTATGAGGCAAAAAAAATATTCTTACTTCTGAATATCACTACCTCGTGTCTTAAAACTTAGATTTACTATTGTTCTTATCCCTTCAGACACTATTTTAATATACTACTTAGGGCCAGAAAATTGTATTGTCTAAAAAAAAACAAAAACCTAGACTCTTCAATAGTAGATCATTTTTGTGTATAACACAAGTACTTCTCTAGTGTACTTCCAGAAAGGAAAACCACAGCTCAGCAGAAAGCATCTGATGTGGTTGAAAGAGGTAACTTTCCTCTAACTCTGGGCCTAATTAGAAGTTCCACTCTGTCACTTTCTTCAGAAAGCATCAATAATTAGGGTTAATGGTTTGGCTAAGGTGACAGTAAGCCCCGAGAAATGTGGTTGGAAAGACTGTGCCGTGATTTGTGTCTTCCTATGGTGTCAGAAGAACCACCTTGGAAAGAATGATACTTCTTAGCCCTTTTTAAAGTCACAACTGTTTAGTTTCATCAAACTAATAATGCACAAGAAGTGAATACGATTTTGTGTGTGTAGTAAGTATATTTTACAAAATCACGAGTGATGCTTGTGTTTAACTGTTTTTTAAAAAGGATATAAAGATTAATAGTAGAAAAGTAGATTGTAGAAATCAAACCTTTTTCTTACAGTGACTTTTTTATTTTTTTATGGTTGATTTTATTTCCGGAAAGCATAAAAATGCAAAGTGTAACATGTGCGAGCACACTGCTATGTAAATTCTCCATGAAAACTCTCTTCTCATGTCTTTGAATTTAATGGCTGTCAGAGTAGTCTTAGTTCTTGCATCTAATTACTACATTTTGTTATGTTTCAGAGAACTTGAGCATCACATACTGAGTGACATCGGGTTAAAAAATACAAAGTTTGGATCTTTTTCTGCCTTAGAAGCAAAAAAATGGAAAATTGATAATAAAAGGTAAGACTACCTTTCTCCTTTTATAACACATCCCCATAGCTTCCTTTAGCCTTCCTATGGAAACCAGTTTTTTGATAACATGGTATATTTGAATATAAATATTTCTAGTTTATAACTCCAAGCATATTAACAGTCTGCTGAGTTTAAAGTCTGATTTTTTTAACTCCCTAGTTGCCTGTACAAAATCCACGTGAGATGTGTTTTATATGTTTAATCTTCATTCTTGTTGTTAATCTAGAGTGGCAGCTCAGGCCATTTCCATTTTCATGACTGCAGACGGAGATACTGTACTTTAGGTTAAGCATGGAATTATGAAAGTGGATGACATGGTATCAGCCTTTATTTTTTCTTAGAGTGTTGTACCGATTTGAATTTGTTAGCATAGATATGCTGAACATGATCTACGTGTGCCAGGATCTCCACTCCTTTCATGTCATTATGTAGCTTTGAGGAAAGAAAAAAGAAGGGTCTTATCGATGTACACAAATCAGAAATACTATGTACATGGTACTGGATCAGAAGGGAGTGGATGTTGCTGAAAATATTAATAAGCCATCATTTTTGCTTGGGTTGCTGGCCTGAGACAATGGCATAGGCATGGCGATTTACTGGGACACTGCTCCCCAGAGTCAGAGATCAGGAAAGTGGCTGGTCAAGTCCTCCACTGTAGACTGTGGTAACGTGTTTTCTCTGGGACCTCCCATCTGTGTGAAGGATGTGTGACAAGAGGTTTATCCACTGGCGTTTTTCTCTCAGTTGTGGATTGATTCCCGGGGCATTAACTACCCCCCCAATTCTGGGTTGTGCTGTACTGAATGGGACAGGAAGACACTTGGTTGTCTCTCACCTGAAGTAGACGCTATAAAGGCAAAGGGAACAGGCACTGCAACAGGACCAGCCATCTATGCGCCTATGGCAGAAATCACAGCGGGGCTGCAGACATATCTCTTATTGTTCCTTTTACTTTATTTTAAATCATAAAATAAATCACATTTTCCTCCTAAGTGAACTATCTCCAGGAAAAGAGTGCTTTGTGTTTTAAAGAAATTAGAGGGTTATATCCAAACGGCATAGAACTGGAGTGGACTCAGTTTCAAAACTAACTTCATACAAGTAGTGACTCTATAGCATCTTACTACGCTGATGGACAGTGACTGCAGTGGGGTTGGGGGGGAACTTGATAATATGGGTGAATGTTGAAACCACAGTGTTGTTCATGTGAATCCTTCATAAGATTGTATATCAATTATATATTTTTTAAAAAACTAACTTTGTAAATAAATGCTAGATATTTGAGAGATTATATAGTAAGATATGAAGTGAGAACAAAATGTTGGAATAGTTAGAGTTAGTATAACAACATTTCATAATATCTATACTTTTTACTAACTGTACATTGTTTTAATACAGGGTATCTGTAGATACACAAAAATAGAATTATTGTCTTTCCTACATGGAGATAACCTAGTTGGCAATCATTTGTATGAAAAGTGTGCCCTAAATAATGCATGTCTGAGCATAATGTTACAAGGATGGTCAGTTGGAAAAATAGATTTAACACACTGAAATGAATCGGGGTTTTCTGATTTGAGGATATTAAACAGATAAAATGAAGTCAGGGAAAAGCTGTGGTTGTGTTGACCTAGAAGATCGTATGAAGGAATGTAATTGTTAAACTCCCTAAGGAGCAGCTGTTAAAACAAACAAACAACAAACATTTAAACTGATGTGCATTAGCATGCAAACTCCTAGGGAAGGAAAGGGAAGAAGAGAAATGGCAGCAGATAGATGTAGTGGGAGGAAACCAAGGAGTCAGTGGCAGGTGGCAAGGCAGAAATAAACACCAAGGTAGACAGGATCAAACTATGAATCGCAGGACAGCAGGTAAGAGGTATCTCTTAGAACAAACCTTATCCTAAGCATTGAATGCAAACTGAGTGAATGGTCCCAATTAATATGAAGCTGACAGATTTCTAAAGATTAAGTTCTAAAGATTAAGAAGACTGTGTCTTCTCTCCTGAACAATGCAGTCACATCTCTATGGTCCATTAGGCTGCAAAGTCTTACTAAATAAAAGCTCTGCTGGTGTCCTCTCTTTGCTTAGAAAATTTTCTGTGATTTACCAATTCATCATTTTCCAGACTTCTTAACCAAACATTTAAAACCTGCTATAAGTTTTCAGACTTATTTCTTATTTCTTGACTTCACCTACCAGTAGTCTAGACCATGGTGTAGTAAGTGAATTCTGTGTTTTGTCAAGTCTTCAAGTAATTGTGATATATTTTGGTTCTCAAACATAGATTGGTGTGGGATGAGGCCCAAGAATTCGCATTTCTAATAAGTTCTCAGGTGATCCTACCGGTCCAGAGACCTTACTTCGAGACCCACTATGTAAGACAAATGATCCAGACTGGCACAATTTCTACATTGCAATTTGAATCAAAGACTGATTGCAATGAAAGGGCTCTTTTGCAGACATCACTACTGTGGGGAGGTGTACTAGTTCAAGAACCGAGTCTGAGTCTTCTGATGAAATACCATCTTAATATCATAAATCCCTAACAATAAGCTTTATGATACATTTTTATATCCCCTGCTGTGTTATATACTTGTAGACCCACACATATCTGTTGGTTAATGGATGGATGGATGGATGGATGGATGGATGGGCAGAAGGAAGGGAGAAAGGGAGGAAGGGAGGAATGGAGGAAGGGAGGAAGGGAGGGAGGGAGGGAGGGAGAGAGGAAAGACAGATAGACAATTTTAGTAGCCTAAGGCTGGTTTCAGCAAGTTTCTTTGTAGCTCCTTACAAAGAAACTGCTCTGGCATAGGCCTTTAGGGAAGAACTCCTTACTTCACATGAAAACCTCTTTATTGTAAGACTGTATTCAATATATAAGACATTTGATTAGGTGAAATAACTCCATGTATTCAGAGCCCAGTGTCTGGGTATCAATAGCATTGTGCTCCTTAATAAGCAGATTCTTTCACAAAGACTTTTTGCTATTTCATTGAGTACAACAGGGACAAATGTCATTTACAGCAAGACAAATTGTACATTTTACTTTACAAAAGAGCCACTGAGTATGTGAAACCAGGAAATCACATCTATTTAATAAATTCCTTTGCAAATGTCTCTTCCTTGAGTTTAAATTTTGCAGCTGCAGCATAATTTGAATGTTTATTCACATTAAGGACAATTGTGCTTTCTGGTTTTCTGCTTTCTTGCATTCAAATGTGTTCATGTAACAATGTTGCACATTTTCTCCCTGCATCTTTTATCTGCACACATCATCCATGATTGGCCTGGTAAATTTATCCTACTTTTCTTGCTAAAATAACTGTTCCTGCTGTCTGTTTTCTGCGTACTCTTTGATTTATTCCAGAAATTTGGCTCAATGCCTATTTTTAGAGCTCAGTGTGAATTTTATTCTGTATGTTTTTAAACCAAGTCCCCACATATATTTTTCTGTTGGGTGTTCTATAGTGGTATCAACTTCAAATTGCACCCTGGAAAAAGCCTGTTTTAATTATGTATTAGCATAAATAATGACAATGGATAATATGGACCTTGAAATTTTATTTTTTTGTTATTTCATATGTCACTTAAATCATTTCATATTTTAAATGAAAAATTTTAATTCTCATGTCATATTAGGGCATGCCTAATGTTAAGTTACAAAGAAAAATCCTAGTTCCAGTTTTGTTATTACCTTGATGCCTGTCCTTAACTGAATCTTTAGGCCTCAGTTACTTCCAATTATAAAAGGAAGGATTTAGGTTAACAGTATGAGCTTGGAGTATTTACCAGACTACTCTGTGTACCTTAGTATCTTCATCTGTAAAATGGGGGCAGTGTTATTGTTTGGAAGGTTGCTCTAAAGACTAGAGATAATATAAAAAATATCTAGCATTTATATGCTAAACATATATAGGTAGCTCTCAGGCCTGTACAGTCCTCTAAGCTGACCAGAGCCCAAACCGCAGGTTTAGAGGTTAATGGAGAGGACATTCTTCTCCAGTGTAGCTCTTTGTACGAGGCTAAGACATTTTTTATTTGTAACTCTAAAAGATGAACAGTTTGGAAAATGTATCTATAGTTCGGTCACCTGAGACTGGCAATACTAATGGGAAAATTCAACATACTTTTTCATCTAGGCAAGATATCTGGTTCTTTACATTGCAAACAACTAAACACAGCAAGCAATGCTTTATGTGTTTATACCCCTTCAGTGTCAAAGCATGAAGTTTGCAAATTGCATTCTGTTTTCTGTCTTGTTATCTAGCCACAGTTTGGGCAGCAGTTAGAATAAAGGTTCTTCAAGACATAGGTTTGGCCTGAATAAATGGACATACTCTTGATTTATATCTGATTCCAGTAAGTTCAAAGGTATTCCTTCTCTTCCTTTCTTGTCCTCTGAAAATTATTTTTATAGCCAGTTTGCCTGATGCAGCCCAATACCCAGAAGCAAAAGAACTCAAATTTCGGTCAATAGATGATTCATTTACTACAGGATTCATGCTGTACTGAATATGTTTCTGCTCTTCTTAAGTATTTTTAAGGTTTAATTGTCACTTTGATATTGATTAACCCCAGTACCTTCTCCGCAGAAATTCAGAGCAGCCTACTTAATAAGAGTAGATCAACACAGTTTTGGTGTAATATTTTATCAGTCTTAGCAGAGGATTTAAACCTTTTTTTAATTTCGATATTCTGTAAGTCCTCTTCAAGTTAATGTGTTTTGAGATAAGTCTTACTATTTTACTCTCCTATACTTTTTATGTCAGAAATAATTTAGGAGCAAAGAGCTCCTGGTGCTATTTAAGTGTTTTGATTATATCAGACATCTGTAAGATAACTAAAATCTAATTGTGGAATGTTGTGTTTATTTGTCATATATCAGAGACACACCACCATCAAGAGGAAAATCATCAAACTGATGAGGCTTCTGAAGCCCTAGGGTGTGTGTGTGTGTGTGTGTGTGTGTGTGTGTGTGTGTGTGTGTGTGTGTGTGTGTGTATAGTGCATGATGCTGGGAGGGGTGATTTTCATGGTGGTAATATTACTTAAACAGCGAGATCCTTCACAGTATCATAATTATTTCTGTAGAGAACAATTATTACTGAAATTGCATTTTTTAATGAAAATAACATTTTAATAGTAAACTATTAAGTACACTGAAGGAACATAAATATTTCTTGTTGTATGATAGAATAATTTCTTTTGAGTATAATAGAGTTTATCACAGCTCACATTCTTGAGTCTGTCTTGACACTTTATAAGAATGCCCAAGGACATATTTACTATGTAGTGAATAATGCAGCTCGAGAAGAATTATTTAAAAAAAAAAAGAAAGAGGAAAGACATGTTGGCTGAGTTCATTTCATTCTTGTATTCTTATCACGTGCTAGAATTTTTAACCTAAAATATCTTATTTATTTAAGAGCTAATTTTAGGGGAAAAAAATGATACCATTTGATACAACCAGCATTAACACAGGGATCCCTTTGCCCTCCATATAATCTAGGAAGTATAAATCAATAAGGTACAAATGTGATATAATAAGCATAGTGCTACACCAATACCTATCTCTCTGGCAATTCAAATATTTGGGGCCATAGTTGGTATTTCTTCATAATTAAAATATGATAGTGAACATGTATTAAATAGTTATGTGCCAGTGTAGGAGAGGCAGAACTTTATAGCCACCCTCTTAGGGGCTTCGGCTGGGCCTGAGAACTAAGTTGACACAGACTAAGAAGAGAAAAGCACACAGATTTATTTAACAGAAGTGTAATGTGCATAGGAGCCTTCATAGGGAAATGAAGACCCAAAAGAGTGGCAAAAGCTAAATGTTTTTATACTAGGTTTGACAAAGACAGGCGGTTGTGGAAACATAACTAAAATATATGGGGAAGCTAAAGGAAAAGAAGAGTTATTCCAACAAGGTCTATTTGTACAGAATTCTCTCAGCCTCCACTCTGGTGATAAGAATGTTTCTCTCCTCCTGGTACAGAGAGCACATCTTTTACAAGGGAGTTTTATCTCCTGCTTTTAGGAAGCAGAAGAAGTCAGGATGCAGAATGCTTTTCTTATACCTGTTGTTTTTCAAGTGTCTTTGGATTAAAATAATCTTTATGCCAAAGTGGCATGTTTTGGAGCAGTGTATTCTGCCACTCTTCACCAAGCATTGTCTGAAACACTTTACCTGAGTGACCTCAATTAATGCTTACTACACCCTGTGAGAACATTTTATACAACTACAGATCCACCATCATAGTAATCAATTTCAAGATCTGTTTCTCAGTGATCGATAAGCTCCTAAAAAATCCACTGAAAATACAGAGGATGTAAACAACACACTAACAGACGTCATTTAGTCATCATATATAGATTTCTTCATTCAACAGTTGGAGCATACCAATTCTCAAATGTAAGTATAATATTTTTAAATTATGTGCTAAACCATAAGTCAAGTCTGAAATGTACCTTCCATTACACAGATGTTCTGAGGTGTGGCAAAGCTATGCAAAGAACACAGAGCTCATATGTGGCAGAGCAGGGCACAAAGCCAGGCAATCTGCCATCGGAGCCTGTTGACTGCATTATCTGTCTATATTGGCTGTCATACAGCTGGGAAGCAAAAAGCTGGATTTGAGAGGTAATTTAAATGTCTGTATCAGGAGAAGAATGCTAGAAATTAAACCCAATTTATTAAATTATGTTTTGTAGCAAGGGTGTTGTCATTGTGGCCACCAACTGAAGGGTTAAGTGACCTATGATGCTAGACTTAGAAGAAGACAATTCAAACCATAAATTAAAAGTGGATTTAACCAGTTGCTAAATATTATTAATAAAAGCAAAGCAAAAATGACATAGTTTATTATCTTAAATTAATTCCCGTTAATAACTCAGGCCTGAGTTATTTATTGATCATGTTTAGGACCTATGTATTAAGTATGAGGAACGTTCACTGGTGTTTCATGGTCACATCAAATTCATGACAGTATTCCAAAACTGAACTCATAAACGCCCCCTCCCATCTGCTCCTCCTTCCTCTGCTGCTCTCTGCCCCTATCTATGTAGCCACAACCCACACACCCAATTGCTTAAGTTAGAAATCTGGAGTTGTCTATGAAATTTCCGTGCCCCCAACTTTGGTAAATTTGAATGAATTTGTTGAATGAATTTCCATATGACCCATCTAATATTTTAATGCCCAACTGTTTGAATGATTATAGTCAGAGAGAGTGTGGAGAGCAAACATTATGCCCTGCTGATGTTTCATAATGTGTTTTGGTGTCTGGCCACACTACTCAATTCCCATGTGTGGTTTTGTTTTGCTTTTTGCATTTTTCTATTAGCAGTGTTTTGGTGTTAGTGTAAATACATTCATAGAAGATGCCCTATAGAACAGCTGAGATGTTTCCTCCTCTCCATGAAGGCATTGTTTGTATATGTTGACAAATGCAGCACATGCCTTTGGCACACATAGGTTCTCAGCAGTATTGTCCTCTTTAATCACATCCCCTGGGAAAATAATCAGTTTCCTGGCAAGGCAGTTTTTCCTAATCAAAGACTGCCTGGGTCTTAAGTAATAAGAAACTCAAACATTTCAAACTGCAACTTGTAGTGTAGCTTAATTGGGCATGTATTTTAATCAAGAAACTCTAAATGATAAACATAAGGAAATATTTCACGAGGGACCTGAAGAAGATTTCATGAATTTTGATATGTTTTTATTTAGGGTAAGTTACTGGTAAGTAATATCGATATTAGTATTAAAAACTTAAATAATTTATCTCTTCCTTGACTTTTAAATTGCTACCTCTCTCCTGATAATTTTACCATTGTTGTTCATTCAAACCTATTCTAGGCATGGAAATTTTTGCATAGTTAGAATATGGAGGAAGGTGTCTTTTGGGAGGTAAACTGGAGACCTGAAAAATTCCAATAAGATTTTAACACTTAGATGAACCCTGGCCCCCAAGGTTCCATCCTAGAGACAGTTAACAGAAATGAGAAGAATTACAGCTTAAACTCCACGAAAAGCCCTCATTTAGTAGGCAGGAGTAAAAGGAGGAATTAGCCGGAAAGTTCAAAGAAAATCAGAACTAGATAGTGGTTAAAGCTGTTAATAACAGATATTATTCCTGACTACTGCAATAGGGAAAAAAAGACTTCAGTAGAGAACTGGACTGAATTCCAAATACACCAAGGACAAGTGGGGAGCTATAGCTAAGGAGCGGAGTGGGGAGGTCAGAGGGTGGAAATTACTAAGAGGAAATATCAGGAGTGATGCCTCTGGTTCAACAGACGCAAAAGGATTCTTTCTGAAGGCAGGCCAGGTTGATCTGATACCAGGAATGAAGAATTTGGGGGTGATCATTTATAGAGGGTGGGGGGTGTCTCCAAACTGACATTGCTACAACTGGGTGGTTCAAGCCCCACAAGGATGGACACTGAGCCTAAGGTGGAGGCCTAGAGGGCTTAGAAGACCCTGTGTGAAGTTAGCTAAGTAGAGTGTCCATTGGAACAATGCAAAGAGCACCAGTAGCACAGGGCTAAAGAGAAAGTTCCAGGATTCATCACAGCAGTCATGTCATAACTAAATTTAGCAATATCTTTATATGGTGTCATTTTATGTTTATATAATTATAAGTCATGAAAGTATAAATTCAGTCATCATAGCTCACCTGACTTCTCTACTTTTTTTTAAATAGGACCACCATCTCAGTGTCAAAATCATGAGGTTATCTCACTCCATCCCTGCTTCTTCAGCCCTTCTGTGGGTCTTAGTTGTTCCCTCCTAGGTGTTTTCATTCTAACATCACTGTAGGTCGGGCCCTCACAGCCTCACATCTCAGTGGCTGAAGTACCACCCTTAACAATATTTGTAACGCTAACCTAATCCCTCATTCCTGAACTCCATTTTGCAAGCCATTCTTAGATTAACTTCCCCAAAATACCATTTGTGATAGTTTTTTAATAGTTACTGTTTGAGTCCTTATTACATACCAGACACTATACTAAGTGTGCTATTTCATTCAACTCCTATAACCAACTTTAAGCAGTAGGAGCTATTATTATTCCTACTTTGCAAATGAGAAAGTTGATCTTTAGAGAGTTTGAATAACTTACCCCAGGTCAGAGAAACTTAGAAACGTCTAACTCCAAACCCTGAGCCCTTAACCGTTGTTGCATACTATCTTCTGTGGCCATGCATTACAGAGATGATGGTGATCAGACTCGAGGAGATAATAGGTAAACTGCAATTAGGTTGTAGGAGATTCCATTCAACTCGTCCAATGGACAAAAGCTTATTCCAGATTTTGAAGCAGGGGATAGAGAGAAACATTCACCATTTAGATGGTGAATGGATTACAGGGATTCAAATCTGGGGAGGAAATCTCTCCCCTTCGTGAGCCCTGCCTTGAGCCCTGGCCTTACAGCATGTACTGTCACATCTGCATGGATGTTCCTACGGAATTTCTCTGCCTCACAATTCTGCTTTGAGACTCTACTCCAATGTCACCTTCCTGGAGGAGGAGCATGTCTCTCCTCCATACCTTTGTAGGCTCTGCTCAAAGCGCTTTGGATGGTGAGAGCCTGTCAGGTTGCAGACTTCTATCCAGGGATTCACATTTGATTCTCACAATCTTGTTGAGGTATTTCTACTCCTATTTCAAAGATGAAGAAAGTTAAGGCGCGCAGACTTGATGTAACTTGCCTCTGTAAACTGTATCATTTCAGTCATCTTTGTATTACCTAGTAAACACTGAATGAGTCTGTAATGAGTACCTCAATTCCCTTTTTTTGTTTGCAATCTGTTTTTATTTTATTACAAAGATTTAAACTCCTAGAGAATAGTAATTATCTTTTCTATGCTTTTGTATCCCTCATAATACCTAGCAAAATATACTGCACACAGGAAATAAAAGTACTTATTTACCTTAACAGGTCTTCATTTTATGTTATTTTCCTTGTTTCATTTTAAATGCGACATATTTTAGAGTAGGATTTTAAGTAAGTGTTTTGCCAGAAGTTAGTACAACTCCAGGCTCTCTTGGAAGTCCTTTTCTTCCTTAGACTTATGTGATGTTTATATGCTAGGTAATTATTGTACCAGCTAGAATGAAAACAGATGTTGAAATAATATTACCAACTTCTATTAAAACTTGACTATGTTAACAAGCACTATGCCATTCACTTTACAGAAAATGTATCATTTTATTCTGAAAATACCCTAGGGATATGATTTTTAGCCCCATTTTACCAATGAGCAAGGGAAGCACAGAAAGTTAAGTAATTTTCCCATGGTTACAAATTAATAAGTGGCAGAGGTAGAATTTGAACCAGGCACCATGACTTCAGAGTCTATGTACATTAATGCAATAAGTATTTTTATGCCCTATTGTACATCAGTCCTGATTTTAGGCTCTACTAGTTGGTCAATGAATGTGTACTCAGTGATTATGTAAGGACTAGTCAAGGATGTTCACTGACTGATGTATATAAGTAGAATTATTATTTAGTGGTGGTTGACTCATTTCAATGAAAAACTGATTTGTCTGAAGCGTCCATTTTAAGTTTTCAGATTTTACGTGCTATACCAATTCATCCTCAATTAAAAGAAAGCAGTTGCAAAGTGACTAGGAAATAGTTAATTATTGTTAGAGCTGCCAACCTTCAGAAATTAGTATTCTAAAATTAGCAAAAATATTAAGCCAGGGAAAAGGAGTCATAAAACACCATTTCAACTACTTTTGCAATTCTGCCAGATATTAGTAATTGTATAATAATTTGAATTTTTGAATCACAGAATTTCAGAGCCGGATGACAACTTTGGGATCATCTGTGCCAACTTTCTACTTAATGCCAGAGGTAGTCACACACTTTTAAAAAATAAGACATTTGACAAATATTCCTCTAACGTTTGTGTAGTGTCAATAGAAACAGTTGGTGGATTTTTTTTACCATATGATATAACTTTGTGCCTATAGCTAGTAAAGTATGAGATTATTTAGCCAATCCAAACTAGTGGATCTCTTGT
The DNA here is from genome assembly GCA_032199065.1 of Smutsia gigantea. NCBI lineage: Eukaryota > Metazoa > Chordata > Mammalia > Pholidota > Manidae > Smutsia > Smutsia gigantea. Next base: position 548,235 of record JAVSCE010021834.1, on the reverse strand, counting down.
CACTCCTCCCTGGGTCTTTCCCATGCCTCTGAATCTTGGGGAAAAAACTTGTCAACCTCTGCTCTGAAGGATTGCAGCTCTTTGTATGTTTTATTTGTAAATCTCATTATTTCTCATTTCATTCATCATGTGGAATAAATTTATCATGACAAACAACATAACCAACACAAAGAGCCTACACATGGTTTGATTTTCTTCCCATAATGTCTAATATGTAATTGTTCTCCCTTTCTCTCACACACACATGCACGCACACACACACAATCACACACACTTTTTCCTAAAGTTGATAAATTGGGTTGCAATAATGGTCTTTCTGTGCAAAGTCTGAATGCAGGCAGTTGCCCTAGGATACAAATGACATCACATAATATATCTCTGAAAACAAAGACATAATATTGTTATGGTCATTTAAAGACATGGCATTTCTGAAAAAAAGACATGATTTGTTATGATCTTTTAAAGGCATAGCAGTAGTATCACATATGTTTGTGACTATGATGTTTTAATGGAATGAGATGCAAGTAGTCCCTTCTTCAGTAAACTCTTTCTCAGGTGGCCCCTGCCCTGTCCTCACCCTCTTTCATGATCCCTCCCACTGACCACCTCCCCATCAACCAAGGTGGACAGTTAGTTTCCTTACAAGTTTTGTAAAAGGCCAGCTTCTAGCTACTCTTCTGCCCAGACACTCCCTGGTTTGTTTGTTTTTTCTGCTTCCAGTGTCCTCCTTTAGGTCTTTGTTAAAATGTCATCTTCTCAGAGTATGTCACTCACCTTCTCTGACAACCTTTTAATGTCAACTTCAGCTCCTGTTCTGTGACACTCATGACACTGATCACAATATGCAATTCTCTTATTGTCAATATTTGTGTTATGCATCTGTGTGTAGGGGTGGTACCTGCCCTGTCTACTGGGAAAGGCCAAGAACTTCACAAGGCCAAGGACTGAATCTGTTTTATTTAGCAATTTTTCCAGTTTCTAATATAGTAACTGCTCAAATATCAAGTGAATTAATTTTGTCCTAAAGTTATAATTCTTCCAGTCCATGTTGAAATGATGAGATATTAATGCATTCAAATGTCACTAGAATCTTTACATAATTTTGTTCATGACACTTATATGCATTCATTTACCAATAGATCGAACACTTATTGATCAGTCATTATTCTGGGTACTGTCTATATACATATGTCCTTTTCCTTCTCTCATGGTGATGTTGATCTGTTTGTATCAGTGATGCCTCTGGAATTTACTTGGAAAATTTGGGAAATACTGAATAGTTGTCTGTCTATAAAACTCAGAAAGTCTTTTTAGATTACATGGAACTTCAAGAACAGCCTGAAAGGTGTTTGATGTTGTTGTAATGAAATCGAATGGACTCTAATAGTTTAAATCACAGTGTTTGAGAAGGTTTTGGCATGGTAGAAAGGCAGTCAAATTACTATGTGATTAAGCTTTTGCGAGAGTATATGATGGGACATCTGTTTAGCATGCTCTGGACTCTACCCAGAATGTCCTATTCAGATATATAATAACTAGTTCAGGATGGTACTGATTATGTTTTATCATTTATTGCTGAAACTATTTTTTTACCTGGTGGTAAAATACTTGGAAACCTTATTTTATTCTATAAATTCTTATATCATGCCTTTGACTTACCACTTCAGAATGAGATTATTTGTTTTGAAATAGAATTGCTTTATTCACTGCTACAGTCCTAACACTCCTAAGTAAGCCAGTGCCAAAGTTGGCATCAGGTGAAATGGTCAGAGGTGATTTAAAAGATTCCACAACTACCCATTTATCCTTCCTCACCTTCCTGTAAACCAGGTGCCTCTGGGAAGGCTGCAGTGTCCCTGAGGTCATGAGGAAGCGCGTCTACAAGAACACAGATTGGCCTTGGAGGATGAGGGACCAGTGAGCCTCACAGCTCTCCTCTCAGGAGGCACCACTATTTCCCACCCTTGCCTTCATGATCAGGGAAAGTAGAAGAGTTGCCCTCTGTGGCCAAATAGGATTTTTATAGAGCGTACGAGGGACAGAATGCTGAGATGTTATTTACCATAAGTGATGCTCTTTGTGTCAGCCGCATGCTTGCCCAACCCATTATACATATGCATGTATGTATATATGTATGTATATACTACTTTAATCGAGGTTGGAAATCACAAGGTCTTCATGGGTTCGTCTTAAGCATAGATAAACTTGAAAGGCTCTTCCTTTCTTTATTGCTTAAAATCATTGTTGAATTTTCTTTCTGTGGAACTGACCAAAGGGACACTTTTATTTCTTGTGCTGCCCCGAGTAGAGCTGTCGCTGTCAGGTTTCTGTAGCCCTTCTATTCTGAAGTCACTAGTTAGGTTTGGATAATGCAGTTGTGCTGAAGGATCACCTTTGACTGCAAATGCCTCACCCCTCTCCTTCCCCTCCAAGCCAGAGTAGCTTCTGTTGACTCTACAGATACATTGTTATGAATTTGTACTTAATTTATTCTACAATATTGAACACAATCTTTAGATGGAAATTTTGTGGGCATTTGGGGAAAACTGTACATAAAAAGACTGGATTTCCAGCTTTTCCCACCAGTTAGCTGTTGGGTTGGGTCACTGGAGTACTGTCAACTTCTGTGGCCCAAAATGTCATAGTGCAAGTCAAGAGATCTTGCAGATGTTTCTAGCTTAATCATTGACTCTGCGAGAACTTGGACATATATTTTACTCTCCACTTTAGTACATGTGCCTAGTGTCAAATGTGTTGTGAATTAACTTGGATTTTTGCTTTTATCGTGCATCTTTTCCTGCTGCTCCATGTCAGTATTACCTTTTGAGGATCTATTTGTCTTTGTAAGGACTCAGCCATTTTGGTTGTTCCCATCTATCATGCCTCTCTGTTTACTGGGGACTTTCTTTCTCCACTCATTTGAGTAATATAAAAAAGTCGTAAAGTGTTTAGAAAACAGAAAATGACATATAAATGGTAAGTAGTATAATCCTATTCTCACGTGTGAAATCACCAGTTGCAGAAGATACGTAATTGCCTCTAGTGACATAGAATGTGGTTAAAGAACTTAGTGGTGTTCCTGGGGAAAGTATTGTGTAGCTAATATAAAAAGGAAAAGTCCCATTAAAAATAAGGTTTTTCTCAAACTCAAAAAGCTCTTGAAAAAATTCAGTCTTGCTGTGGGCTATTAAATTCACTGATTTCTCTTGACACATGAGACTATTTTATACAGTCTTGAACCATGTCAAACCAATTTTCTAGATGTGTTTCTTTTTGGTGATTGCATGATTTAAGTTAGTTGAATAAGCCAATAAATTACATATAAACACTTATCCTAGCTTGTGCCTTGCCTCGGATATCTATGTTTGTTTGTTTGTTTTTATTGATGTTTAATTGACATCAAATACTATATTACTTGCAGATGTACAACATAGTGATTTGACATTTTATACCTTGAGAAACGGTCACCACAATGTCTAGTTAGCATCTGTCACCTTACAAAGTGAATACAACATCATTGACTATATTTCTCATGCTGTACATTATATCCCATGACTTATATATGCACGTCACCAGCCCCCCACCATCGCCCTCCTCTGGCAACCACCAATCTGTTCTCTGTATCTTTGAGACTGGTCATTGTTTTGTTTGGTTTATTTGTTTTGTTTTTTGGTTCCACATAAGTGAAATCAAGTGGTATTTTTCTTTCTCTGTCTGACTTATTTCACTTAGCATTATACCCTCAAGGTCCATCCATGTTGTCACAAATTGCAAGATTTCATTTTTGTAGCCAAGTCCATAATAAATATATGCCATGTCTTCTTATCCAGTCATCCATTGATGGGCACTTCGGTGGTTTCCATATTTTGGCTATTAAATTATGCTGTAATGAGCGCAGGAGTGCATATCTTTTCAAATTAGCATTTTAGTTCTCTTTGGATTGATGCTTGGTAGTAGAATTGCTGGGTCATCTGGTATTTCTTTTCTAATTTTTTGAGGAATCTCTATACTGTTTTCCATAGTAGGTACTCCAGTTCACATTCTGAACAACAGTACATGAGGAATTCCTTTTCTCTACATCTTCACCAACACTTGTTATTTCTTGTCTTTTTGATAATAACCATTCTGACTGGTGTGAGGCAATGTCTCACTGTCGTTTTGATTTTCATTTCCCCGATGATTACTGACGTTGAGAATGTTTTCATTTGCCTGTTGGCAATCTTTAGCCATGTCTTTGTTGGAAAAATGTCTGTGTAGATCCTCTGACCATATTTTTAATCAGGTTGCTCTTTTTTTTGGTACTGAGTTGTATGGGTCATCTTACATTTTGGATATTGGCCCCTTATTTGTTATATGACTCGCAAATATCTTCTCCCATTCAGTAGGTTACCTTTTTGCTTCGTTGCTGGTTTCCTTCACCGCACAGATTCTTTTAGTTTGATGTGATCCCACTTGCTTATTTTTGTTTTTGTTGCCCTTGCCTTTGGAGTCAGATCCAAAGAAACATCACTAAGGCCATTGTCAGAGAGCTTACTGCTTATTTTTTTATGGTTTCAGGTCTTACCTTCAGGTCCTTAATTCACTTTGAATTAACTTTTATATATGGTATAAGAAAGTGGTCCAATTTCAGTCTTTTGCATGTAGCTATCCACTTTCCCCAAGAGCACTTATTGAAAACTATCCTTTCTCCATTGTATATTCTCGCTTCCTTTGTCATGAATTAATAGACTGCATATGTGTGGGTTTATTTCTGGGCCCTCTGTTCTGTTCCATTTGATCTGTGTTTCTATCACTAGCATACTGTTTTGATCTGCATCACTTTGTAGTATAGTTTCAAATCAGGACACATGATACCTCCAGCTTTTTTTTTTGTTAAGATTGTTTTGGCTATTCAGTTTTTTGTGTGTGTGTGTGATCCCATGAAAATTTTAGAATTCTTTTAGTTCTGTGAAAAATGTCATTGAAATTTTGATAGAAATTTCATTGAATCTGTAGATTGCTTTGGGTAATATGGACATTTTAATTAATATAGACAATATTAATTATTTGAATCCATGAGCATAGAATATTTTTCCATTTATTTGTGTTGTCTTCAGTTCTTTCATCAGTGTCTTACAGTTTTCAGAGTACAGGTCTTTCACCTCCTTGGTTCAGTTTATTCCTAGGTATTTTATTATTTTTGATGTGATTGTAAAAGGGATTGTTTTCTTGATTTCCCTTTCTAATTGTCCATTATTAGTGTTTAGAAAAGCAACAGATTTTTGAAAATTGATTTTTGTATCTTGCAACTTCACTGAATTCATTTATTAGTTTTAACAGTTTTGGGAGAACTCTTTAGGGTTGTCTATGTATAGTATCATGACATCAGCAATACTGACAGTTTTACTTCTTACTTTCCAATTTGAGTATGATATGAGCTGTAGGTTTGTCATATATAGCCTTTATAATAAAGGTTGAGGTATATTTCCTCTATACCCACTTTACTGACACTTTTTATCATATAAACGGATGTTGAATATAGTCAAATGCTTTTTCTGCATCTGTTGAATGATCATATGGTTTTTAATCTTTCATTTTGTTAATGTAGTGTATCATATTGATTGATTTGTGGACATTGAACCATCTTTTGCTTCCCGGACTAATACCATTTGATTATGGTATATTGTTGAGTACAGTTTACTAATATTTTGTTGAGGATTTTTGCATCTATGTTCATAGGGTTATTGGCCTGTAATTTTCCTTTTTTTGTGGTATCCCTGTCTGGTTTTGGTATCATGATAATTTGGCTTCATAAAATAAGTTTGGAAGCCATCTCTTCTCTTCAGTATTTTGGAAATGTTTGAGAATACATATTAAATCTTTGAATATTTGGTAGAATTCATCTATGAAGGTGTCTGGACTTTTGTTTGTTGGGAGATATTTGATTACTAACTCAATCTCCTTACTAGTTATCCGTCTATTAGTTTTTTTATTTCTTACTGATCCAATCTTGGAAGTCATAAATTTCTAGGAATTTATCCATTTTTTTCTAGGTTGTCCAATTTGTTGGTGTAAAATATTCATTGTAGTCTCGTGATCCTTTGTATTTCTGTGTTTCTCCTTCATTTCTAATTTACATTTATTTGCACCCCCTCTCTTTTCTTTATGAGTCTGACTAAAGGTGTGTCAATTTTATTTATCTCTTCAGAGAACCAGCTCGTAATTTCATTGATCTTTTCTGTTGTCTTTGTTGTCTCTATTTCATGTATTTCCTCTCTGATAGTCATTATTTCCTTCTTTCTACAAAATTTGGTTTTTGCTTATTCTTATTTTTCTAATTTCTTTATGTATAAAGCTAAGTTGTTTATTTGAGATTTCTTTTGTTTCTTGAGGTAGGCCTGTATTGTTTGGAACATCCCTCTTAGAACTGCTTTTTGCTGCATCCCGTAGATGGGTATGTTTTATTTCTATTTCATTTGTCTCTAGGTATTTTTTGATTTCTCCTTTGATTTCTTCTATGACCCAGTAATCATTCAATAACATGTTTATTCTCTATATATTTGTAGCTTTCCTGGTTTTCTGCTTACAATTAATTTCAAGTTTTATAGCATTGTGGTCAGAAAAGATGCTTGATATAATTTAAACTTCTTTAACTTATTGAGAATCGTCTTGTGGCCTATCCTATGATCTCTTCGGGAGAATGTTCCATGTACATTTGAGAAGGATGTGTACTGGTTGCTTTGGATGGAATGCTCTATTAAGCCCATCTGGCCTAATGTATAGTTTAAGGTCAATGTTTTCTTACTGATTTTCTGTCTGGATGATCTATCCATTGATTTAAGTGGGGTTTAAAATCCCCTACTGTTATCTTATTTCTGTCAATTTCTACATTTAGGTCTGTTAATATTTGCTTTATATATTCTATTGCTCCTCTGATGCATACATTTTTATAAACATGTCTTCTTGCTGGATTGACCCCTTTATCATTATGTTGTGCCCCATTGGTCTTTTCTTACAATCTTTGTTTTAAAATCTATTTTATTTGATAAAAGTACAGCTACCCAGCTTTCTTTCCATTTCCACTTGTACCATTTCCACTTGTATGGAATATCTTTTCCATCTTTTCAGTTTCACTCTGTGTATATCCTTATTTCTAAAGTGAATCTCTTGTATACAGCATATAGAGGTGTCTTGTTTTTTTAATCCATATAGCCATGCTATGACTTTTGATAGGAGAATTAGTCCATTTTAATTTAAGGCAATTTTTGAGATGTATATACTTACTGCCATTTTGTTAGTTGTTTTCTGGCTGTCCTCTCTATTCCTTCTCTTTTTCTCATACTTTGTGGTTGGCTGACTTTCTTTAATGTTATGTTTAGATCCTTTCTCATTCCCTTTTGTTGTATTTACTCTATTTTTTTGCTTTGTGATTACTCTGAGGTTCACATAAATCATCCTATGTAACAGTCCATTTTACACTGATGGCAACTTAAATTTGAGCACATTCCAAATGTCTACATCTTTATTCCCTCTCTCATGTTGTATGTTTTTATTTTTTATATCACTTCTTACATTTTTTTATCTCTCAAATCTGAAAGATAATCTTGATAAAGTTTCTGATAAGAAATCTGATGATCCTATGGGGATTCCCTTGTACAAGAGAATTTGTTTTCTCTCACTGTTTTTAGGATTCTCTATCTTTAATTTATGACATTTTAATTATAATGTGTCTTGGTGTGGCTCTCTTTGGGTTTATTTTATTTGGAACTCTTTGGGCTTCCTGGACCTGAATATCTGTTTCCTTCCCTAGAATAGGGAGGTTGTCAGTCATTATTTCTTCAGATAAGTTTTCTGCCCCTTTCTCTCACTCTTCTCCTCCTGGGACCTCTATAATGTAAATATTGTTCTAGAGGTTCCTTAACTTATCTTTATTATTTTTCTTTTTTTCTTTTTGCTGCTCTGCTGGGTAAGTTCCATTGCTTTATCTTCCAGCTCACTAATGTGTTCTTTTACTTCATCTGGTCTGCTGTTAAACCCTTCTGCCGTATTTTTCAGTTATTGTTATTCTTCAACTCTGTGACTTCTGTTTGATACTTTGATTTCTGTCTCCTTGTTGAAGTTCTCACTGCGGTCATCCTTTCTTCTCCCAGTAAATCTCTTTATGGCCATTAGTTTGAATTCTTTATCAGATAGATTAGTTATCTCTGTGTCATTAAAGTCTTTTTCTGAGGTTTTGTCTTGTTCTGTTATTTGAAAGATATTTCTCTGTTTCCTCATTTTGATTGACTCTCTGTTGTTTCTGCGTATTAGGTGAAACAGCTACCCCTCTCAGTCATGAAGGAGTAGCCTTGTGTAAGTGATGATCTTTCTTGTTCAACTTGTCCTAGCTCTTGGTTCTCTCAAACCCTTGTCATTCTCTAAACCACCTGATTTATTCTTGATATGCCCCCACTGTTGGTGGTGAACCAAGATCTGTCAGTGATCCAAGGGAAGGAATGCCATTTAGAACCTAGTTTCAGGATGACCGGAAGCCAGACCCTCAGGCAGCAGCTTTTGAAGAATGTGTTTGTATGTATGTATGTATGTGTTTGGTGTTTACACACACACATACACACAATCCTCTGGGGCCATACTCATAATCTCTACTGGCTTCTAGACCATAAACTCTTGAGGTATCCCTTGGGTGACAGTTGCAAAATTGCAGCTCTAAATGAATGCATAAGTTCCTTTTCTGGGAAGTCTTAAGATGTAGCAAGACCTGTAGGGTACACAAAGATGGTGTCTCCATGCTTATAATCCCTACTAGCACCTGTTTAGCCTCTAGATGTGTGGGAAATCTGAAACTAGTCCCTCAGGCTGAAGCTTCAGGCTAAGAAAATAGGCCTTTTTCTTAGGAAAGCTGGGGTTGTGTTTCAGTCTGCCGTTTATACAGAGCCCTGGGGGTTACAACCTGCCAAAAACTGTCTAATTGCTACAGTCCCATAGTGTTCTGGAGTAGCAGCCCTCTTGGCCATCAGGGCCAAGCAATCAGTGGGTGTCTCCTGTGTAGATTGCATGGGCTCACTGGCTTTAAATAAGGCAGCTTGAGAATGTTGGGGGTAGGGCATGCTCACTGGCTTCAGAAATGCAGTGGAAAATGTCTTGACTGTATGCACCTGTGGACTTCAGCAGTGCAGCAGGAGAATGCCTTGTTTGTGCACATGTACCAGCTTTAGGCTGTGAGCATAAGAGCACCACTACCAGTCACTCATCAGCTCCAGCCATGGGCCAGGCAAATGTCACAACCACCCAAGCTCACAGACTTCAGCTAGGGAGCAGAAAATTCCACTGCCATCATCACTCACCTGCCCCAGCCAGGGAGCAGTTGTGGGCACTGTAACAGCCTATGTTTTCTGGCCTCAGCAAATGCCATGACCACTCCCCCCCACCTCTTCTAGCAAGGCTATGGGAGGGTGACGAATCCGAGCTCACCTACCTTTGCCAGCAGGCTATATGGAGAGTGCGACAATGGTGTCTGCCATCTCTCTGTCTCTAAGGAGTGTCTCAACTGTCCCCTGCCCTCCAGCTGATGCCCCAGATCAGCAAATGAATCTCCCTCTCATATAACTTCTTAGGCACTTTTCAAAATGGCGTTTTATTCGCTGAGTCTTCGGGTGAACAAATTCACCCATGAGCCCTCCAATTGGGGAGTCTCAGTTTCCTGTCGTGCTTAGGGATCCTGGGCATCAGCTCCATTGGTTTTCCAAGCCAGACATTCTGGGTTGTCTGTCCGTGCAGATCCCAGGGGCTGTGGTGCATAGTGTTGAACATCAAGCCTTTCCTTCCCAAGGAGAAACACCTGTCTGGTGAGACCCCTTCCTATGGTGTGTCACCGTGTTGGGGATGGGGTTTTTGCAAGACCGTGTTTCTACCTGTCCTATCCATCTCAGTGTAGTCCTTCTATCCTGCGAGCAGTTCTGGTTTTCAGGTCTTTTTCCGTGGGAAATACTTCATACGTAGCTGTAGATTTGGTGTGTCCATGGGAGGTATTGAGTTGAGGATTTTCCTATGCTGCCATCTTAGATCCCTTCCTGGGCATACAGATCTTTAAAATCTTCAATCTTTCAGTTCTTATTTTCTGAGGCCTTACTTTAATATAATGTTAGAAGAGTAATTAGCAATAAAATAGTATCTTAATATCTGTTTTCCTATTATATAGCAAATGTGTGTTCCTTCCAATTATGCTCAAGTGTGCTTTTCATATAATGTATTTTTCCTGAAAAATTATCGTGCCAGCTGCTAGTAAGTAGTGAGTTCAATGGTGTGGTAGTACTGATTTTCCTTCTTGATATTAATTAGCATTTTCTTGTTTCATCAATGAATCCACTAAACAATGTGCTTCCAAATGTTTCCTCAATTTCATTCCTGTGAATCTGAGATCTTCCTTTTACTTACTTTCCTGCTGCCCTCTTTTCCCTGTTGTACTTCTCTACCTCTCCATTTTTGCAGTAAAATTTGATTCATGGTTATAAGAACGGTATCCATAGCCAACACCCTGATAATGTCAGAAAGAAGAAATTAAATAATTTTTTCCTTTTGGACAAATATACTTTTCAAAATGCATTCTTGCCTAATACCTATTTTCTCAGCTGTACAGCACCACATGCTACTTTGCAAAAGTGAACGTAGGTGTATGGCTTTTGAATGACCCTGTGGGTGCATGGTAGCGTTTGTTGATCGAAATTACACTTTGTTTATATAGTCCATTCAGATGGCTTCTTCTGGTTCTTCTTTTGAAATGATATAAATATTCCTAGAAACTTCAACTGACATTACAGTATTCTGGGTCAAATGATTAGGCATACCACAACAGTATTAGACAAATTTGTGCCTTTAAAGTGGAACCAAAACTACTGCTGTACATGTGTAGAAAAATCAAGTGAAGAAAATTATCTCCTGGATATGCTGCTATGGTACTGTCTTGCCAGTGGGTTTCAGCCCTGGTCAAGTTCACTGTGGATTCAATGAGACCAAGGAATGACAATGGAACATTCTTGTGGTGAAAGAGTTTATACCCAACTTTATTCCCACGGTGGCAGGTCAGTCACTAGAATCCCGTCCACCTCAGAGCGAGTCTGCACGCAGCAAACTGGTCTCTGCCTCTGGGCCTCTCTGCCCCCGCAGCCGTCTCAGTCTCTGTCCTCGGCACTGCCAGCACTCTAGTCTCTGCTCTCCTGCAGACTTGCAGCCATGTAGCCGTGCCACCGTGTCACCCAGAGCACTGGGCAGAGCCCTTTATACAAAGTCAAAAACAATGTATTGCCACACATGTGTAGTGAGCTAGCTGCCCAGGACCAGGGGAGAATCCTGGCCACAGGAACCTTCACTTTATCCACAGGTACCTTTTGGTACTTATTGTGGGATGTTCCTATTTCCCTTAAGGGGAAAAATGGTTTCATTAATCTGGGACAGGTGTCTGTATATGTTTTATCCTTTTTAGAGGCTGCCTTTGAAAAGTTTCTTTGATAATTTTATTTGGGTTTCTATGATTTCAAAATAAAACATCTTTCAGCACCGTATGTGACTGCTGTGAGAGTAATGAGGTTGCTGCTCTAAGGCTGCACAGCAGATTTGTGGCAGGTCAGGGAAAAAGCCATTTTATGGGTTTCAGCAGCTTATATACCCTTAAAAGGCTCTTCCAAGAAGAAAGGCATCCCTGCTTTTTTTAGAGCTATAAATGCATGGTAAAAACATATAGATACATATAAATATACTATATATTTACACTATATGTCTATAAAGCTATATATATTTGTATGTAGTGTATTATATATAATATGTGTGTGTATAATATGTTCACACACATACATTATATTTGGACAACTAATCAAAACAAATAGGTATGGAGATGTAAAATACACTATGCAAGTACTCTAATCTGTGTATTTGTGCATGGTATTTAACAGGTTAACCTGGGCTAGCTCTTCTATGAGCTTTGTATTTTACAGAGATAGATCCTAGAAGTTGTCCCTTTGTGCCTGTGAGCAAAGAGTTTGTGCACAGCTGAGATTCCTATTGCAATTCCTATCACACTTAAAGGCAGTAGAGTCAGCTCAAAGACAAAGTGTTTAATAATGGTAGAAAGATCGGCTGTATCTGTCTTTGCAGTGCGTCTTATTTATTTTTTAATGTGATTTCCCCACCCCCACCCAGGAGACGATTCACTTACAAAAAGCCACAGCTGTGTCCCTGCTCGGCCCGGGTAATCTTGGCCAGGTGCTTCTAATTGCAAGCTTCCGACTAGAAGCCCAAGTTCAGCTGTGCTGGGATTGTTTCCTGCCACACAAGGAACTAAAGAGAAGACCTGAACTAGGTCGGAAAACTGCATCACTCATCGAGTCTCACTGACTCTGTCTTGTGCCCTTATTTCCTTGTGTTCTGCTGCCTTGTCCCTTAGCCTTTGGTTCCCTGGTCTTGTGGCTCCTGTCTGGTCCTGTAAAGGTTGTAGCAACCACCTGTGGAACCAGCTCCATGCTCTGACTTTGGGACAAGTTTGTGGCCCCAGACTAAGACATAAAGAGCAATAAATCCCTGTCCAAGGAACAAATTACTGAGTATCTAGTCTCACTGTTTTGTCTGCTTGAATCTAGTATCTTCAGTGTCCCCCAGTTTTCCCTGTGATTAGAGTTCTGCTCTAGTATTGTCCATTGTTTTGAGTCCACTAATCAGCCTTCCTGGAGTTACCACACTTCCCTGGCCCTGTCCATGATCATGTAAACCTGCCTCTTGACTCTCCACTATTCCAGCCCTATTCTGCACAGTTAGATACGGGATCTGTAGCATTTGGGTCTGTGTTGCCATTAGGTTTCAGCCCAGGACAAGTTCACTATGAATTTAGTGAGACCAAAAAAATGACAGTGGAATGTTCTTGGAGTGAAAGAGTTTATACCCAACTTTATTCCCAGGGTGGCAGGTCAGTCACCAGAATCCCATCCACCTCAGAATGAGTCTGTGTGCAAGCAAGCCAGTCTCTGCCTCTGGGGCCTCTCTGTCCCCACAGCTTGGCGCTGCCACTACTCCAGCCTCTGCTCTCCGGCAGTCTTGAAGCCGGGCAGCTGTGCAGCAGCCCAGAGTACTGGGCGGAGCTCTTTATACAGAGTCAATAACAGCGTATTGCCCACACATGTGTAGTGAGCAAGCCGACCAGGGCCAGGTGAGACTCCTGACCACAGAAACCTTCACTTTCCCCACAGGGTCTTTTGCCCACTGGGTCTCTGCCATCCCTTACAACACAATGTGAGACCAGTACGTTGTCTGTAATGACGGGAATGCTCTTTTCTTTGCTTTGGTCAATTGCTCTACATCTATTGTGACTCAGCCCAGGCATCAGTTCATGAAGCCTTCTCTGACCTCCCTCTGCAGCCCGCACCCCCCTGTGGGGCTGGGCTAGATGCTCCTTCACTGTGCTCACCTGATGGCCTATGCATATTGAAACATCTTACTGATTTATATCACAATTATCCATTTACCTGTCAGTCACCTCCCCACACATACACACTAGTCTGCGTGTCGCCTGGTGCCTGTACAAGTATGTGATTTCTAGATGTTCCCTAACTGATTAAATGAATCTTCAGACATAGATTCCTATGTCCTAAGTCCACATACAATAACTGACCCTTTGCCCTGCTCCTATATATTGACCTCCAAGCTTCATCCAGCTATCACTAGCCTTCACTGGCAATTGTCTGTATGTAACCTATGGCATTTGGCTGCCAACCTTGACCACATGCATGCTTGTCTGGTGTCCTTTGACCTGATTCCCATGTGCCTTGTGATGCCCATTAACTCTGGCTAGTGGTGGATGGTCTCCCAGAAGGTCCACTGAAGTTTCCACTACTGTTAATGATGGCTAAAAGCCTGGGACAGATACTTTTTCTCACTCAGGCTGAGAAATAATTCATATCAAGATAATGTGATCCTTGTAAACTCTGAACCCTTGAAAGAATATGCTAAGTGCTAGACCTTCCTCCTTAAAAGGAAAAGTTTTGACTGAATCACCTTCAACACCTTTAATGGTGATTAACAAGATAGCTAAGTATTTCATCGTGAAGGGTTTCTGAAAGTTCAAAACCATTATTTCAAAGTGAGCATATGGTGTCAGGTGAAATCCAAGCTCTGCCTGGGGTCAAGAGCTATTTTGGACCTTATGAACCAGAGGCACTGCTCTGTCATTGTTTTACTATCTGGGGCCTGAAATGCCAGAGATCTTTCTTTCCTCAACTACACCAAATTTGATATTCTAGGCCATTTATAGTTGGTGAGATATAGGACTACTTTTAGAGGTAGTATTTAAGCATTTTTCCCAATAATACTCTATTTTGATAGTATTTGGAGGACAGAATCAACCCATACATTGTCAAAAATCTGCCTTGTACATAGCATTCTTTTGAGATTTTGCCCAAAATCTCTTTGAGAAGTCAGGTTTAGATGAAAACACCAAGGAATGCAGAAGGTGATCTTCATTCATCATACTTACAGAGCAGTTGTTGGTGAGGATCTGTGGTTGTCCCTGAACTCTTAGGTCATAATCTCTTGAGTCAGTGACTCTAGTTATTTCTGTTGCAATGGAAGAGTAGAATCAGCATTTCTAATTGCTCTACCCACATGGCCACTTAGGATTACTTATTAGGTAAGCATTACTTCCAGTTATCATTTTTTATATATTCCTTCAGAACATTGTTTCTCTCCCACTTTCTGAGTATATTCTAATAAAATCTACCCATCTTTTCTTTGATTCATTGCTGGGATTCTGCCCTTGGTGTTTCCTCAGACTGGAATGTTCTCACAGTCAATTCCTTCTCATTCTCAGGACTCAGGTGTATGTCTTCAAAAAGCCTTTCCTAATGTCCCTAACTAAAGTGTCCCCATCCCACCCATCTCACCCTGCCCTGCTTGACTGCCTGTTTGTGCCTCCTCCAATGACCACTACCCAGATGTGAGTGTTGGGAGCTGGGAACGTGTGTATCTTGTTCTCTGCTGTCTCCCAGTTTCTATCAAAGTGTGCAGCCTATTGTAGGCATTCCATCCATTTTTGTTGAATGAATAAGAGAAAAAAGGGGGGGTGTAGTGTAAGAGAAGGAGAAAGAGAGACAGACAGAGACAAAGAAAAGAAAGAAGGACAGAGAGAAGGAAGACAGCCAGACATTATGAATGATTTGTTTGCATGACTGAGAAATCTGAATTTGGAAGAAAAGCAACTTGTGGAAATGGTAACCAATTACTCTGCCATTTTTTTGATCTCTTCTTTTTGTCAGGAGAAATCTCCAGACTTCCCTAGCTGCTTTAAAGCACAGATCTCATTCTTGCCTATCACTGCTCAACTGACACTGCAGATCTTATAATTACCAGTTATCTCTCAGTGATTCACTTTGAGATTAAGCTGTGGACAATGCTTAGGAAAAGTCAAGAGTGATGTGAAATTCACCTTTTGTATTGGCTTTCTGTCATGACACGGATTACATACAGAAGCCGCGCTGTCAGATTGTTTCCTCCGCACTGAAGGCTCTAACTTCCGCCTTCCCAGCAGTCACTGATGCCATCTGATGACCTCTACCAATTTAACTGGGCACTCTGATATACTTAGTAGCAGCTCACTGCACTTTCTAACAATTGCTAACATTGTCTGGACAACCAGGGGCTTAATTTTATGGGTATTTTTCAAGCAAGTGGTGTTTTTTTGAAGGTCTCTTTAAAATAGCATTATAATTAATCTTCATTAGTTTTCAGTCAAGATAAACATTCATTTTCAAAAGAATGATTGTGTTGAAGAGAATCCTCCAGTTAAATATGAATTGTAATTCAGCACATTTCCGTTTATTAATTCAGCCAGCCCCCTCTGCTGTTAAAAGGTATTCCTTTTCTCCTTGTCAATAGCTTTTACCTCAAAGAGATACTTAAAATTCAGTCATTGTATCAAATAAAGAATAGGTGCGTATGCCAAATAGTTTCATCAGTGAGAATATTTATATATCCAAAAGATGTCTAATTTCCTAAGCAATCTTATCAAAGGCACAAGTTTCATCACATTGTTACTGAATTAAAATATGGGAAGAGAAAATTTCCAGTTTAATAATGATCTAAATCTTTGTAGATCAGTTACTCATCCAGAAAGAAAATAAACAGGTTTTTTTTTTTAAAGAGTACTTTTCCTAATGAAAAGAGTGAGTTGGAAGTCAGGAACCCTGGATTCTAGTCTAGCTCGGCTACCAATACTGTATAACCTGAGGCAGCTATCCTCACTGTATGTCTTTACTGATGAGAACATTCCAGCCAGTTTCCAATGGGACCAGAGTGCTAGTATAATTTCAATAGCAATGTGAAACAATAAAATGCTATTTAAATGTAAATCAATTTGAGAGGGTACGAACTTTTCTCTGTCCTATATAGTGTACTTATTATTGGTGGCTCTATCATTTAAAATACTGAGATAAAGTTATTGGCATATAAAAACATGTATCAAAGTAATAGAAGATACTATCTTTGTCATTAAAAAAGAAAAAGTTACCCAAAAGAAGAAGTCATTGTTGGTATTTGTATTATCTCTAGTGCAAAGGAGATGCCTTCCACAAGAGGGCTGAGGATCACTGCAATTGTCTTCCCAACAAGCAATCACTTAGCTGCATATAATTTTCTTAAATAATCTTTTAAAGACAAAAAATAACAAGTGTTAGTGAGGATGTGGAGAAAAGGGAATCCTCCCACACTGTTGGTGGGAATGTAAATTGGTGCAGCCACTGTGGAAAGCAGTATGGAGGTTCCTCATAAAACTAAAAATAGAAATACCATCTGACCCAAGAATTCTACTTCTAGGAATTTACCCAAAGAAAACAAAATCCCTGATTCAAAAAGATCTATGTGCCCCTATGTTTATTGCCACATTATTTACAATAGCCAAGTTATGGGAGCAACCTAAGTGTCCATCAATAGATGAATGGATAAAGATGTGGTACATATACACAGTGGAATATTATTCAGCCATAAGAAAAAAGAAATCCTGCCATTTGTGACAACATGGATGGACCTAGAAGGTATTAGGTTAAGTGAAATAACCAGGCAGAGAAAGACAAATACCATATGATTTCACTTATTTGTGGAATCCCAAAACAAAACAAAACAAAATGAACAAAAAAAAAGCAGTAGACTCATAGACACTGATAAGTGACTGGTGGTTACAATGAGGGAGGGGTTGGAATGGGAGTGGGAAGAGTAAGGAAGATAAAGGGGCACAAAAATTCTCAATCATAGTATAGGTTGTATCACAGGATGGTAATACAGCATGGAGAATATAGCCAATGATTCTGTAACATCTTTCTGTGTTGACATATAGTAACTGCACTAGTGGGGTGAGGATTTAATAATATGGGTAACTGTTAAACCACTGTTTGTATACTTGAAACCAATATAAGATTGTATATCAACTATACTTCAATTTTAAAAAGGGGGGGAAGAAATATAAAGAAAGAAATAATTGTTTAAAGAGGATTGTCCTAAGGACATACAGCAATTAGAGGAAAAACTTATTCAAGAAAATGAGAAAACTTACTAAATCTCCTTTAAGGCAAGAGTCTGTAGTATTTGAACTACACACCCCACCTCCTACCCCAAGTTCCAAGTACTCTAATTCAGGCAGGTGCAACCACAAAGATTGGGATCCCTTCTCCCTGAGTGCCTTTTTCTGAGGCCACAGTTTCAGCTGAGGAAGGACAGGCTGCCAGCATTCTCCTTTATTTTTTTTTATTAAGGTATCATTAATATACACTCTTATGAAGGTTTCACAAGAAAAACAATGTGGTTATTACATTCACCCTTATTATCGAGTCCCCCCCATACCCCATTGCAGTCACTGTCCATCAGTATAGTAAGGTGCCACAGAATCCCTATTTGTCTTCTCTGAGCTACACTGTCTTCCCCGTGACCCCCCACACACCATGTGCACCAATCATGATACCCCACAATCCCCTTCTCCCTTCCTCCCCACCCGCCCTCCCATACCCCTCCCCTTTGGTAACCACTAGTCCCTTCTTGGAGTCTGTGAATCTACTACTATTTTGTTCCTTTAGTTTTGCTTTGTTGTTACACTCCACAAACGAGGGAAATCATTTGGTATTTGTCTTTCTCTGCCTGACTTATTTCACTGAGCATAATACCCTCTAGCTTCATCCATGTTGTTGCAAATGGTAGAATTTGTTTCTTACTTATAGCTGAATACTATTCCATTGTGTATCTGTACCACAATTTCTTTATCCATTCATCTACTGGTGGACACTTAGGTTGCTTCCATATCTTGGCTATTGTAAATAGTGCTGTGATAAACATATATGTCTTTTGCATTCTCCTTCCTTGCAGCCCTATTTTATAATGCTCTATTCCAAGCAGACTAAGAAGTTCAGGATTCCTTTCTTCCACTTAACCCCCATTTGTAGAACAGAAACTACCTGAAGCATAGCAAATGAAGAATACTAGTGCCTGGATCATTCTTGTTCCAGCTCACCTGAAAAGCCAAGGTTCCACACAGAGAAAAGCCAAAAACTTGGGGGCCATCCCTGCCACCCCACTGGCTGGGAGGCAGTGTGTCTCTCAGGGAAAGACACTGTGTCATGCCCCCAGCTTGTGTGTGGTGGTATAATGGTTCTGCCAGGGGAAGAGGCAGATCTCAAGAATGGTGAACTCCACAGCTATACCTGAAAGAGGTGACTTTATCTGGAACAGAACATGGAGAATTCCACACCTAAGGACATTGTCAAAAGCAATAAACATCTTCATAGAACGCAATTAGGAAGATGCTCATAACTTCATGATAGAAGCAGCAATAAGTAAAAAAGCAGAGCAGTCAGAATTTTAACAGACAAACACTAGAAAGAGACATCCAAGAAGAGCCCTCCTGAGATGATGGTGGTCAAGATGTCTATGTGTAAGTGCGAGGCTGTACTTACTCAGGCACAATCAGAACTGGATCTGGACAGACTTGTAATCATCCCCTAAAGCACATCCAGAACAATCAGCAAAGGACAGAAACTTCACTGGCAATAGGAATTCCACCAAAAACTGGGCAACAAACTACTGTGACCCAGAGGCAAGAAAGCAGGTCTAAGAAAGCAAGTGTAAGAGCAAAATCACACCTGTCCCTGGCAGTCTGAAAGATCACATGCAAGCCTAAGATCGCACCTTCTTGGGAATGTTGGGAGAGGAAACTCCAAACTAGTAGTCTCTGACTAAGTTAGAGGCAACTGCATAAACAACTTAAACTATGACAGCATCCTGTAAGCCACACACAGATCAAATAAATGGTAAAGAATAAAAATATACCTGGCTAAGCAAGCTTAGGCACAAGCTTTGACAAATTAGTGACTTAAGCTGTCCCGGCAGGAATTCTTAGGTAACCACACTAACACATAAAACAAGATTTGCCACCATTGGGCAAATAGATTTCAAGTCACTACATATCTGAATACATGACGAAGAAAACAAAACAATATTAGCCCACAGGGTGGGTAGGAGAGCAGGGAGTATGCAGAATTGCTACATTGTTTAAAATGTCCAGTGTTCACACACAAAAAAAGATATGTAAAGAAACAGGAAAGTGAAACTCTGTGTTAGTGTGTTAGGAATGCCATAACAAAGTATCTTAGAGTGGGTGGCTTAAACAATAGCAATTTATTTTCTGAAAATTCTGGAGGATAGAAGTCCAAGATCAAAGTGTCAGGAGAGTTAGTTTCTTCTAAAACCAATCTCCTTAATCTGTAGATGGCCATCTCCCAGCTATATCTTCACATGGCTTTCTCTGTGTATGTACATCTGTCCTAATCTTTTCTTATAAGGACGCCAGTTACATTAGACTAGGGCCCACCCACATGACCTCATTTACCTTAATTACCTCTTGAAAGGTCCCTCTCCAAATATAGTCATATTCTGAGGTACTGGGGTTAGAAAATTCAACATATATGAGTTTTAAGGGGGAAGCAATTCTGCCCATAAACAGGAAAAAGGCAGGGAATGGAAAGTGCCTTTGAAGGGGTAGAGATGACTGACTTAGCAGACAATTACTTCAAGACAGTCATTATAAATATGTTAAGTGAACTAAGGAATTAAAAGGTCTAATGACTTTTACTCAAAAAAAAAAATCAGTAGAAAGAGGAATTATTAAAAGTCCTAAATGGATTTTAAAAAAAGTTCTAAATGGGAATTCTGGACTTGAAAAGTAGAGTAACACAAATTAAAGAGTGCCTACAGAGGCTGAGCAGTTGTGAGCTGGCAGAAGAAGAATCAGTGAACTTGAAGATAGATTAATAGGAAGTGTGATGAGAGAAAATGAAGAAAAATGAACAAACAGTGCCTCAGAGAAATGTGGGACATCATTCAACAGAGCAATTTATGTATAATGGGAGTACCAGAAAGAGAGGCAAAACAGAAAGGGGCAGAAAAAAATATTCAAGGAAACAATATTTGAAACTTTCTAAAACTGATGAAAAGCATTAATATACACATCCAAAAGCTCAGTAAACTCCAAATATGACAAACACAAATATCCACACCTAGACATAGTATAGTCAAAATGTTAAAGGACAAAGAGAAAATCTTGACAACTGCAAGAGAAAAATGATTCATTACATACAAGGGAACCTCAGTAAGATTAACAATTGACCTCTTATCAGAAACAATGGAGGCTTTTAGGAAATGGATGACATATTCTAAGTCCTGATATAAGAAAACTTTTAACCAAACCAAGAATCTCTGCTTAGCAAAATTATCTTTGAAAAATTACATGAAAATAAGAACATTCCAAGGTAAACTAAAGCTGTTTTTTGACCTGACTTACAAGAAGTACTAAGGAGCGTTTTTCAAGCTGAAAGCAAATCACATCAGAGAATAATTTAAACACACATGAAAAAAATAATGCAAATAAAATAATCATGTAGGCAAATATAAAAGAGCATTTTCCACTTTCTTTCACTGCTAAAGTGAATCCCTTTTCTTCTCTAAACAGATTTAAGAGCAATTGAATAAAACAATATATATATATATGGTATGTTGGATTTATACCATATTGAAATTTAACATGTTTGATAATAACATCACAAAGATGGTGGATAGGAGTAAAGCTGCGGCAGAGTAGTCCAACTTCACAGAAAGAAATGAAGAGAATCAGAAATGATATAAAATAAGGTTAATATAACAAATTACATAAATATATTCTTACTCTCCTTTCCTCATTATGTTCCTTTAAAAGGCATATTATTATATAAAGTAATAATTATATTGTTAGTTTTGTAGCATGTATAGTCCAATGCATATAAAATAATAGTATCAAAAAGAGGAAGGGAATAGAGCTATATATAGTAAAATTTGTTTCACTAGAATTAATTTTGTGTAAATCTGAAGTAAATTTGGTTAGTTAAGATGTACGTTGTAAATACTAGATAAATCACTAAGAATGCAAATACATATATAGAGAGAAATTAAAGTTATTAAAATAAAATATTATACTTGAAAATATCGATTTAATACAAAAAAGTTGTAAAGGAAATATAAGAACAAAATAGATATGAGACATAGAAAATGAAAAAAATGAAACGGCAGATAAAAATTTAAACATTACAATGAAAATATTAATTATAAACAATGAAGTCAAAAGACAGAGATTAGCAAATAGGATAAAAGAACAGATCCAACCATATGCTGTCTACAAAATATACATTTTAGATTCAAAGGTATAAATAGGTTGAGGATGAATGATGGAAAAATATATACCATGCAAACAAAGCAACCTAGAGAGAGCTTCAGTAGCTATATTAATATGAGACAAAATAGGCTTTCAAACAAGAAATATTGCTAGAAATAATAAAGGATTTTTCTTCATGATAAAAAGGGTTAGTCCACAGAAGGATGTAATAATTGTAAACATATATGCACCTAACAACAGAATCCAAAAATACAAGCAAAACTGCCTGAAATAAGGGAGAAAGGGACAATTCAACAACAAAAAGTAAACATCAGTACTCTCTACTTTCAGTAATGGATAGAACTAAACAGAAGATAAATAAGAAAGTCAAAGAATTTAACAGTATGAAACAACCAAACTAAACAGACATCTGTCAAACACTCAACCCAATAGTAGCAGAATAAAAATTCTTCTGAAATACACATAAAACATTCTCAAATATAGACCATAAGGTAGGCCATAAAACAAGCTTCAGTAAATTAGAGCATTAAAATTGTACAAACTATTTTCTTTGACCATGATGGAGTTAAAATAGAAATCAAGAATAGAAGGAAATTTGGGGAATTCACAGATATGTGGAAATTAAACACATTGTAAAAAATTAATGGGTTAAAGAAAAAAATCACAAGAAAAATTAAAAGGGACTGAAAATTAAATCAAAATGTACAGGATGCAGCTACAGCAGTGCTCAGAGGAAAATTTATAGCTTTAAGTACCTATATTAAAAAAGAAGAAAGGTATAGAATAGATAATCTAATCTTCCACTTTAAGACACTGAAAAGAGAAGAGCAAACTATACCCTAAACAACTAGAAATAGTAGTAAAAATAGAAAAAATAGAAAAATCAATGAGACCAAAAGTTGATTCTTTGAAGAGATCAACAAAATTGACACCCCTGAACTAAACTGACCAAGAAAAAAGAAAGTCAAATTGCCAAAATCAAGAATGACTAATGGAACATCACTACTGATTTTACAAAAGCAAAATAGAGTATAAGGGAATATTATAAAAAATGTATACCAACAAATTAGATTACTTAGATGAAATGGGAAAAATCCTAGACAAACACAAATTATGTGACTCAAGAAAAAATAGAAAACTAAATACATCTATAACAGATTGAATTAATAACTTTAAGATTTCCCATAAAGAAATTCCCAAGCCCAGGGGGCTTCACTGGTGAGTTCTATCCAACATTGTATAAAGTGTACCAATCACTTATAAACTCCTCCAAAGGATAGAAGAGGAGGGAAACTCATCCTACAAGGCCAGCATTGTGTTAACCCCAAACCTAGCAAAGATATCACAAGAACACCGTGGACCAATATCTCTTATGAATATAGTTGCAAAAATCCTCAGCAAAACTAATCTAGAAACATATAAAAAGGATGATACACCTTGACCTAGTGGGATTTCTCCCAGAAACATGAGGTTGGTTTAACATCCAAAAATTATATAATAGACTAAAAAACAAAAATGACAAGATCATCTCACTAGACCTAGAAAAATAGTTGACACAATCCAACAACCTTTCATGATAAAAACAAATCAAAACAAAAACAAAAAACGCACAACAAATTGGGAAGAGGAAGGAGCTTCCTCAAGCTGATACAGGGCTTCTTGGAAAAATCCACAGCTAGCAGCATAACCTTTGGGTAAAATCAGCTTCATGAAGTGAACAGCTTCATTTGCATTTTGAAAGAAAAATGATTTGTAGGCAGAGAAAATTTTTGGAGGAAATGCCAACCTGGGACAGGGAGCATGGGAGGGTTGAATGGCACGGCAAGGCGGGCAGCAGAAGGATCCTGGGGCTTTAGGAAAAGAGGCTTTCCAAGGAATAGTAAAGGGATAACAATAAATGTCCAAAGAGTGTTTAAAGGGTATCAGAAACACTATTTCAAAATAATCCCTCAAATGACTCAATGTAAAATATATACACATTTGCTTTTTTTCTACACGCAGTAGAAATCTTCTAAATAGGTGAAACACACACACTTAACTTTACAAGATTTGAATGATCCCCCCTAAAAAAGCTATGAAAGGGATAAAAGTCATGAGGATTTAAGAAAAATAATTTTTAGACTAGTCTGAGTTAGAATTAATTGGCAATTAGATACATTGGCATTAGACTTGGACCAGTTCTGAACTTGATATAGGCTAGAGTCCTAGAGCTAAAGATTCCAGGAGTGAATCTAAGGAGGAGAGAGAGAGTTCCAGGAGATTCTGTAGAGCTTATACCTGGTGATTGTTTCATTAGGTTGGAAAGAGCCTTCCTCTGGGACCAGGAGCTGAAAAAACAATGTAGGTAGCCAAGTAGTGAAGCGTGGGGTCTAATGCCAGCATTTTAGCTCCCTCCAGGCATTACAATAACCGTGAAATATTTTAACTCCATGTCACCCATGACAGATTCCCTGAGTGAATCTTTGTATAATTTCCTCCCCTCTGAATGTGGGTAGAACCTGTAAAGACTCGCTATTACTCTTTAAGAGCAAAAGGGAGATGGATTCAGCTGCCCTCATCTAATCACGAGCTCTTTCCAAGTGTTCATGGGTGTGCTCTGGCAGTATGGCCTGAGCCCCAGGTAAACCTGTTGGTCACTTTCAAGCCATTTTTCCCAAAGTACACCCATTGCCATGTGGATGGTGGGAGAAAGTTTCCAGCTGTCAGTCATGAGCAGAAGCTTAAAATTAGCACATTCCTCTCCACATAATAATCAGTAACACTGAGTCCCTGTCATGAAACCTGACTCCTCAGAGAGGAGCTCACTGTTTAAATGCAGCAGCAGCTTCCATTTGGACAGCTCCAAACATTGCCGAGTTCTTATGCAAGCTTCCGTGTAACTTGTGCACATCACGCACAATTTTGCACTATAAGAGTTGTGTCAGAAGATCTAGTTGTTTGAAGATAGGAGAGGTTTCTCCTAAGTTTTCTCTGTCTTTTTTTCTTTTTTCCCTGAAAGTGGCTACAGTGTTGTTTAAAGCTGAACACCAAGAACAGATGTGTCTGTCCGGTACCAACCCCAGGAGCTCTTCCTTCCTCAGTCTTAGCTCTTTTCTTTAGTAAATGCTGCCTAAGGGTCTTTAAAATACTTTGCTCCTGCTGCATCACAGATAAACTACTCATTTTCGTACAACAGGAAGTGATCCCCAGTCTTGTTTTGCATATAGACACATAATAAATGGTATTGGTTTAATAAAGTTGTAAAATAAAACCAAAGATGTTGGATTTTTTCTTTGATGGTGTAATGTATGTTTTCATTTCCCTCCAAGTAAAGAAGCAAAAAACAAGAACAAATCTTAATCAGACCAGAAGTAAAAGGAACATCTAAAGTCAAACACATGCATGCCATATGGAAACATGACAAAAAGCAAAGGAAATGAAATCCATCAGCCAAGCTATGTTGCCTCTGCTCTCATTTTAGTTGAAAAGCAAGAGAGGTCAGACATTGCTGCCTAAATTCCTTACTACCTTATTCAAAGGGAGAAAGAAAGAGAAATCCTTTTTAACTGCTTTACTGAGAAACAATTCACATATCATACAATCCACCCATTTAAAATGCAGGATTCAATCATATACTCTTTCACAGGACTGTGTAACCATCACCTTAATCTAATGTTAGAATGTTTCATTCCCCCCAGAAAGAAACCATGAACTCCCTTGACTCATCACTATGAGGCAGAAAGCATTGCCATCCATTCTGGGTCCTGGGGAACAAGTAAACTGGGAAAGGAGAGGGGAAAAAAAGGGAACGAGAGATGGATAAAGGAATGTCTGAATCCTCTGTGGATCGCGCTGGACTCTCCCCTGCTTCTCCTGGATGGCAGGCATCTTCAAAGCAGTTTTTCCTGGTAAATGTAGCCTGTGGAAAATTCGCTGTGTGATTGCAGTTAAACGTAATGGGAGTGTCAGGCCTTATAAAAAGGCTGAATTGTGAATTTCATTCCTCACCACCAGGCGCTCCCTTTCCCTTCAAAAGGGGGTCAGGCTGAAGTCGAATCTCAGCACAGTGTGTTTTGCTTCAGCAAAGAGGCAATTGTAATCAGGTGCCGCTGTGTTTTAGCTAGGCAATTTACAACAAATACTTGCCTTGGGTTGCTTTTAATAAGGCCTTTGTGATTTCCTTTCATTTTCTTTCTTTTTAGTTTCAGGGACCAGAGTGCTAAAGAGAATCTAGTGCTTTTTATTTTTGAATTATCTGAATGTGAATAGAATATTTATTAAAACCAAGCAGCTATAATAAAATACATAAACCTCTTCTTTTCTGAGAATTATAAACTCTGGACTGACCTAAGAACTGACTAAAATTTGAGGATTGGCCAGCACCAGCTGTGTAATACTGTTTTTTATTCCACCTCATCTGGGACCCAGTTGAGTGTATCTACAAGTCTTTACATCAGAAACATGAAATACTAAATTAGATATACTGTTCTGATATCAAAAGCCCTGGTAAACATGTTTTCTTCAAACGTGCTATTTTTCTAAGGAAATAAGGGAAAACAGGTTTTGGTTTTAGTTCTTGCCTGTGGAGATAAGCAGTGCATTCCTGCATCTATTCCTCTGTTGTTCCTCTCCTCCCTCTGCTGGCTGAGGAGAAGTATTACAGGCACTTTATGTGTGGGAGCACATTTTCTGTGTGGTTTAAAGAGCTTGCAAATAAATTGCAATGGTCAATATTAAAATTTCCAAAGATAAATGAAATCTCTCCTTCCCACTCCTCTTGCTGGTCTCTTCCTACACCCTCAGAATGTGCAAAGGTGATACGCACAGGACTTGGGGACATTGTTTCCACCAAGGAGATATTCATGCGGTGGTTGTAAAAAGAAGTGAATTCCAGGGGGGCAAGTTTTTGTGTGTGGGGAGGTCTCAGGAGGGGTCACAGTTTTGGATGATCTTTAGCTATTCCAGTTATTCTGCCATATTCCAGGAATCTTGGCACTGAATATGCTGAGGCGTGAGTTGGATGAGGCATCAATTCTTCTCCCTGCCATGCATTATCTCTAAACTAGAGATAGTAAATAATGCTTCTACTTGAAAAATTATTTTAACATTTTTTAATTCAGCAGATTTTTGTTTAATGACTGCTCTTAAATACTCCTCTTCCTATTTGGATATGGGGGTTAAGGAGGCAGTGGACCTTTTTAGAAATAGACTGCACTTAAATTAGTTTGAACAGCAATGCATGTCTGACGTCTCCATCCTTCTCTGAATTAACTCAAAGTTCAAAGCTAAATCAAAATTGCTAGGTGATTAAATACATTTCATTCACAAATTTGATGATAAATGAGTACAACAGAACTTTAGGTAACATGGCTAAAATACTGGAAGTAATTTTAAACTTGAGATTCCATTTACAGTTAAGTTAAAATGGTCTGTCTATATCTGACATCAGACTTTTATTTTATATAGCATATTCCTAAGTATTATTTGTTCTTCTTTCCCCTAAGAAATGGCATCTGAAATTCACAAGCAGATGTGACACTGGGGACTTTGCCATTAACTTTCCGAGTTTACAATGCCTGCCTTGCAGTGTGTCACACCAAAGCTGGAGGAAAGGCATGCCAAACCTTATAAAGTAAGGCCGTGTGCCTGAGAGCCACTCCTCTGCTTGTTTTTTGCTTGATCCACTCTCTAGGCACTCAAAATATTTCCTCAGTGTCCATCCCCTGACTTCTCGTCTTGTTTTTAGAACACTGTGTGCACTGCTTGGATAAATCAATCTCACAGGATTACATACCCCCATACCACTGGAGGCCCCTTTTATTCAAGGACATTATATTACTCTCCTGTGTGTCCCCAGCACAGTGCCTAGCCCACAGGGTGGGTATGTGTCTGTGTGTGTGTTTCAGTCACTGAATGAGTAAATGTGGTCCAAGTGCTAGACATTTTGGTAGTCCATTTTATTAATTCTTTTGCTGAGAATTAATGCCAAGGGAAGGTTAAAAAATTCTAATATAATTAGGGTGGTTGTGGAGTAATTGTAACAACTGGGAAGACCTGCATCTTCCATTATTTACCCTAAACTAGAGAAGAGAAAAACACTAGTTGAGTCACTAATATCAACCTCTTATTATTATATTTTCTAGTAATATATTCTGGAATGAGAAAGAAGGTATATATAACATACATAATCTGCAACCTAAAAACAGAATATATCAGAAAAAGAATATTAGAAAATCAGCATATTTGAAGACTTTTCAAAAGTAAAAAGCATATGAGACATCAATTATCAGAACAGAACAACAAACACTGCTGGAGTTGGAACAATAAATCAAGCCTAGTTCCTTACATGACTACTGACATTGACAAGTCCTTGGCAAGGCTGAACAGCAGAAAAAGGGAAACCATAAAACTAAATGATGTTGGAAATAAGAACAGGGATATAACTACAGATAGGGGGGAAGAGGATTCAAGAAAGTATAAGAGATTACTTTGTATACACAGTTGAAAATTACAGATGCATTATTTCTAAAATATATACAGTATCAAAACTGGCTAAAGGAATAGAACATTTCAAGAAAACTAATCACAGAAGAAATTAAGTAGTCAAAAATCTATCCCCAAAATAGTCATGAGATTCAAAAAATTGTATAGGTTATTCCCTCTAAACCTTAAAGAAATAGATGATTTTTATATTTAAAAATAAAAACATATTACCTGTTTCTTATTATTACTATAATATTGATAGCATATTTCTATATTTATATAATCTAAAGAATATATAATGTTTCTATTATAAATTGTTTCTATGATAAAGCCATGTTCAGATAATAGACAGATTGGAAATGTCTTGGCTAATTAGAAAAGGCTGGCAGAATTCTGATACCAACCTGAGAGGAAACACATGCAAACAGGAAAACTAGTCCAGTCTCACTTATAAATATGGATGCAAAACTCCTAAATAAACTACTAGTAATTAAAATGTAGCAATGCATCTAAAGAATTAAGCATGCTGGCGAAGTATGGTTTGTATGTACAATGTAGAGGTAATTTGATTTAGAATATCCATTAATGTTATTATGTTAACAAAGGAAGAAAAAAATGTCTGATCAGATGCTGAAAAAAACATTCAATAAAATATAGAACCTACTACTGATTTTCAAATAGCAAACAAGGAATAGAGAAAACTCCATCTAACTTGCTACTGCAAGCATCATAACCAACATTGACATTAACTGCATATCAGTAAAAGTTAGAAACGATATGTGAATACCTGAATTCCTAGTCCCTATAATTAATCCAAAAAGTGTAGTGAAATGAGAGGGTCAAACTTTTAGTAAGATGCTATTGTCTACATGGAACTCAGAGATAAACAGCTAACTAATAATTAGAACTAACAGAAAATTTAGTCAAGTCAGCCAGAGTAGAAATCAATAAGCCACATAAATGGTTTTCCTATATACCCCCACTAAAGAATTAGAAAAAAAGTTCTTAATTCTTTCACCATAGTAGTCAATATCATAAAATACCTAGGAGTAGGTTTACAAAGAAACATACAATTTATTAAAGAAAACAAGCATTTGTGAGATACATAGAAGCCTTGAATAAACAGAAAACTATGCCAAGCTCCTAGATAGGATAACTCTTTTTTTAGCATACTAGTCCTTAGTTATTCCATAAATTTAAGATGATCCCAATCATAGACCCGGTAGGAGTTTTCATCAGTTCTGTAAGTTCACTGGAAATTTATCTAAGAGATGAAATGTGCCTGAAGAGCCAAGAAAATTTGAGGAGGGAGTAGAAAAAAAAGAGAAGGGGGACACTTTCTCTAGAAGGTATCAAAACATACCGTTGAGGGTTTTGAACACCACCACACCCCCTAGGCACCTTTCTTAGCTGTGAAGTGATTGTGGAGAAATTCATGAGCTGGTTAAGAATTACAATACAGTTTCCTTCATGGATGATAAGTCTGGAGTGGAGAATACAGCCCAGGTCCATCTTTCTTCCCTCAAACGTATCAGTTACCGTGAGATCACAGGCAGAACTGGGAAAGGCTAGCGGCTACTGTGGAGCAGGGAGCATTGCCAGGACTCTAAGCCCAGAAGGTGGCTGGGAGGGAATGCTCACACTTGCAGACCCTGCAGGTCCCACAGAGGCAAGAGCGGCTCATCAATCAAATAAATGACTTTCGTCCCAAGGAAAGGGGTGAGTCAGTATGGAGAGAAAGGAGTGGGAAATCCCCATTAAGAAACATGGGACTGAGTAACAGAGTTTCCAACACAAAGTATAAAGGAAAGAAATGAAAGCTGTTTAGTGTTGGCACAAGAAGGGAGACACTGCTTCAGAGAACAGAAATGAATATCAAACACTTTCATGTATATGTAGATCCTTATTATACAATAAAAATAGCTATGCCAGTTGTGAACATTTCAGCTGCACGTAATAGAAAATCTAGTATACATTAGCTTAAAAACTAACGGAAATTTGTTGGCTCACGTAACTGAAAAATCTGAGGGAAAATGAAAGACTGGCTTCAGGCAGGGGCGGAATTGAGGGGCTTCAAAAATGCCTGCAGTGATTGTATTCCCTGTGCTGTACTTCCATTTCTGTGAATAATTTATTTTATAATTTGAAGTTTGCATCTCTCTATCCCCTTCACCTATTTCAGCCTATAAAAAAAACAAAACCCAAAACACCTCCAATGATTCTATGCCTTCCTTTGGTCTTCTCTGGTTTATGTGATGTTGGCTTTATTCCATTTCTGGGTCTTTATAGCTTCATTCCATAACTAGATGTAAGAGGGCTTTCCCTTTTAAATTTAGCATAAAAGAGATCATCTCTGTCTCAGCCTACCAGAAAAGTTCCAAGTTTCATTCTAATTGGCTCGGATCATATATCTAAACCCAACATTGCCATTAGGGTAAAGCAGCTAAAGTTTGTGAATCCACCCCAATCCTGAGTATGGATTCAATTTATACAAATCGTAAGACTGACAGAGGGTCAGAAATGTTTTCCAAAAGAAACAGTATTGTTTCTAGAAGGTACTTACCACCAAATGGGAGATGTCCACTACAGTGGTACTTCAGGTCAGTTCAGACAGTAAATAAAGTCAAACATCTATTTAGGAAAAAAAGTTAAATTCTTACATCAGTTAAAAAAACTAGATTATACATTTACATGCTGGAGAAAAATCAAAGTTATGTAAAAACTTTGATTATACTGAAATAATCAAATAAATAGTTACATATTGAAATCTTGCTGCCAGCTCTAGCTTTTATTCTCCCTATTTCTACCCTTGCCACATTAACCGTTTAATTTCTTATTTAATTCTTCCAGTGTTTCCTAATACAGATATATATAAATATATATGTACACACATATGTAATGTATACAAATATTTATAACTGCTTGTACATGTATAAATATATATACAATTACCTGTACATATACAGAAGTGTATTTAAAATTAAATCCAAAAGAGCAATTGAAAAAACAAAGAGGAGTAGGAAAGACTTTTCTAGAAAAAGAAAGATGCTAAATGCAAAAGGTAAAAATTTTTAAAGCCTATACGTGGACATCACCAACATTTTAAAAATTCATGACTATTTATGAGGCACATACAGTTAAAAGACAAAAGTAATGACTGGCACAGGTATGTGCAAAGTATTTCAAAAACATAGAACTTGCAGCACAAATACATAAGGGATCCCTATATGTAAATAAGAAAAAAATAATAACAAATTTGAGCAGAGAATATGAACATTCAATTCCAAGAAGAAGAAATGTAGTTGGCAAGGGAGCCTTTCCCTTTGCTATCTTGGTTTTGCTTTCCTTTTTTGCACCAGAAACATTGTAACTTGTTAAGCTAAGAATCAGTTAACATCTTTGAGAGGTAGAGAGCTCAGATTAGGATGGATTGCCAGAGGAAAAGCTTGACACCTCAGCCCAAGGCCAGTCTCCCCAAGGGCAGCCCAGAGCCACTCCAGGCTCAGAGGCAGCAAGTACAGAGCAGGATGGAATCTGAAGGCAGGCAGCAGGCACGCCATGAAGAAATGAATGAGCAGCAGCTCAGAAAGTTGGCTGCCTTCCTCCCTTATAAAAGCAGCTGCCCATAGTTATGCACTTCAGAGGGTGAATGGACAGCTCCAGTTCCTCCAATTCCATCCCTGGATTTCAGCTGCTTCTCCATTCTTACTACTATTGATTAATCGTTGGGAAGATATAATTTACACTCCAGTTTATGACTGTTAAAGAATGACCGAGTTTGCTGCTTTTTTTCCATAAATATAACCATTTACTTGTTTTCTTTAAGAATGGTCAAGTTCACCAGGAAATTTTCACAGCTGATAATAGACTTGTCTCCCCACAAACAGTTTATCTGTCATGAAATAGTGTGGGAACTTAAAGGTGTATATAGATAGATAAATAGACAGATAGAGGAGGAAAAGTATCAGTGTCTTTGTAACATAAATAGCATAACATTAACAAAACAACATAAATCCAATAAATATAGAGCAAAATATATGAGCAGAATGCCATTAAGAAGCAAAAAGTAGTGGGAAAAAAAGGCCAGTCTCTTTTTTTAAATAATTTATTATGGTATCATTAATCTGCCATTACATGTGCAATATTATGGTTATTAAACTACCCCTTCATCAGGTACCCCCCACTAACCCCATTACAGTCACTGTCCATCAGCGTAGTGAGATGCTATAGAATCACTACTTGTCTTCTCTGAGTTGTACAGCCCTCCCCATGCCCCTCCAACATTACATCTGCTAATCGTAATGCTCCTTTTTCCCTCTTATCCCTCCCTTGCCACCCATCTTCCCCAGTCCCTTTCCCTTTGGTAACTATTAGTCCGATCCTGGGTTCTGTGAGTCTGCTACTGTTTTGTTCCTTCAGTTTTTTTTTCTTTGTTCTTATACTCCACATATGAGTGAAATCATTTGATACTTGTCTTTTTCGGCTTGGCTTATTTCACTGAGCATAATACCCTCTAGCTCCATCCATGTTGTTGCAAATGGTAGGATTTGTTTTCTTCTTATGGCTGAATAATATTCCATTGTGTATATGTACCACCTCTTCTTTATCCATTCATCTACTGATGGACACTTAGGTTGCTTCCATTTCTTGGCTATTGTAAATAGTGCTGCGATAAACATAGGGGTGCATATGTCTTTTTCAAACTGGGCTGCTGCATTCTTAGGGTAAATTCCTAGGAGTGGAATTCCTGGGTCAAATGGTATTTCTATTTTGAGTTTTTTGAGGAACCTCCATACTGCTTTCCACAATGGTTGAACTAATTTGCAGTCCCACCAGCAGTGTAGGAGGGTTCCCTTTTCTCCACATCCTCGCCAACATTTGTTGTTGTTTGTATTTTGGATGTTGGCCATCCTCAGTAGTGTGAGGTGATATCCCATTGTGGTTTTAATCTGCATTTCTCTGATTATTGGTGATGTGGAGCATCTTTTCATGTGCCTGTTGGCCATATGAACTTCTTCTTTAGAGGAATGTCTATTCATGTCCTCTGCCCATTTCTTCATTGGATTATTTGCTTTTTGTTTGTTAAGGTGCATGAGTTCTTTATATATTTGGATGTCAACCCCTTATCAGATACATCATTTATGAATATATTCTTCCATACTGTAGGATCTCTTTTTGTTCTACTGATGGTGTCCTTTGCTGTACAGAAGCTTTTCAGCCTGATATAGTCCCACGTGTCATTATTGCTTTTGTTTCCCTTGCCCGGGGAGATATGTTCATGAAGAAGTCGGTCATGTTTATGTCTAAGAGATTTTTGCCTATGTTTTTTTCTAAGAGTTTTATGGTTTCATGACTTACATTCAGGTCTTTGATCCATCCTGAGTTTACCTTTGTATATGGGGCTAGACAGTAGTCCAGTTTCATTCTCTTACATGTAGCTGTCCAGTTTTTCCAACACCAGCTGCTGAAGAGGCTGTCATCTCCCCATTGTATATCCAAGGCACTTTTATCAAATATTAATTGACTGTATATGTTTGGGTTAATGTTTGGATTTTCTATTCTGTTCCACTGGTCTGTGGGTCTGTTTTTGTGCCAATACCAAATTGTCTTGATTACTGTGGCTTTGTAGTAGAGCTTGAAGTCAGGGAGTGTAATTCCCCCTGTTTTATTCCTCCTTCTCAGGATTGCTTTGGCTGTTCGGGGTCTTTTGTGGTTCCATATGAATTTTAGAATTATTTGTTCCAGTTCATTGAAGAAAGCTGTTGGTAGTTTCATAGGGATTGCATTGAATCTGTAGATTGCTTTAGGTAGTATAGCCATTTTGACAATATTTATTCTTCGTAGCCAAGAGGATGGGATGCATTTCCATTTGTTAGTGTCCTCTTTAATTTCTCTTAGGAGTTTCCTGTAGTTTTCAGGGTATACATCTTTCACTTCCTTCCTTAGGTTTATTCCTAGGTATTTTATTTTTTTGATGTAATTGTGAATGGAATTGTTTTTCTGATTTCTCTTTCTGTTAGTTCATCATTAGTGTATAGGAAAGCAACAGATTTCTGTGTGTTAATTTTGTATCCTGCAACTTTGCTGAAGTCAGATATTAGTTCTAGTAGTTTTGGAGTGGAGTCTTTAGGATTTTTTATGTACAATATCATGTCATCTGCAAATAGTGACGATTTGACCTTCTTTACCAATCTGGATGATTTGTATTTCTTTGTTTTGTCTGACTGCCATGGCTAGGACCTCCAGTACTATGTTGAATAACAGTGGAGAGAGTGGGCATCCCTGTCTTGTTCCCGATCTTAGATGAAAAGCTTTCAGCTTCTCGCCGTTAAGTATGATGTTAGCTGTGGGTTTGTCATATATAGTCTTTATGATGTTGAGGTACTTGCCATCTATACCCATTTTGTTGAGAGTTTTAATCATGAATGGATGCTGAATTTTGTCAAATGCTTTTTCAGCGTCTATGGAGGTGATCATGTGGTTTTTGTTCTTCTTTTTGTTGATGTGGTGGATGATGTTGATGGATTTTCGAATGTTGTAACATCCTTGCATCCCTGGGATGAACCCCACTTGATCATGGTGTATGATCCTCTTGATGTATTTTTGAATTCGGTTTGCTAACATTTTGTTGAGTATTTTTGCATCTACGTTCATCAGGGATATTGGTCTGTAATTTTCTTTTTTGGTGAGGTCTTTGCCCTGTTTTGGTATTAGAGTGATGCTGGCTTCAAAGAATGAGTTTGGAAGTATTCCCTCCTCTTCTATTTTTTGGAAAACTTTTAGGAGAATGGGTGTTATTTCTTCTCTATGTGCCTGGTAGAATTCAGAGGTGAATCCATCAGGCCCAGGGGTTTTGTTCTTGGGTAGTTTTTTGATTAACGATTCAATTTCGTTGCTGGTGATTGGTCTGTTTAGTTTTTCTGTTTCTTGCTTGGTCAGTCTTGGGAGGTTGTATTTTTCTAAGAAGTTGTCCATTTCTTCTATGTTTTCCAGCTTGTTAGCATATAGATTCTCATAATATTCTCTTATAATTCTTTGTATTTCTGTGGGGTCCATCGTGATTTTTCCTTTCTCATTTCTGATTCTGTTTATGTGTGTAGATTCTCTTTTTCTCTTAATGAGTCTGGTTAGGGGTTTATCTATTTTGTTTATTTTTTCAAAGAACCAGCTCTTGGTTTCATTGATTTTTTTCTATTGTTTTATTCTTCTCAATTTTATTTATTTCTTCTCTGATCTTTATTATGTCCCTCCTTCTGGTGACTTTGGGCCTCATTTGTTCTTCTTTTTCCATTTTCAGTAATTGTGTCTTTAGACTATTCATTTGGGAATGTTATTCCTTCTTTAAATAGGCCTGGATTGCAATATACTTTCCTCTTAGAACTGCCTTTGCTGCGTCCCACAGAAGTTGTGGCTTTGTGTTGTTGTTGTCATTAGTCTCCATATATTCTTTGATTTCTGTTTTGATTTGGTCATTAACCCGTCAGTTAATTAGGAGAATGTTGTTAAGTCTCCATGTATTTGTGAGCCTTTTTGATTTCTTTCTAAAATTTATTTCTAGTTGTATACCTTGGTGATCTCAGAAGTTGTTGGTAGAATTTCAATATTTTTGAAATTACTAAGGTTCTTTTTGTGGCCTTGTATGTGGTCTATTCTGGAAAATGTTCCATGTGCACTTGAGAAGAATGTGTATCCTGTTGCTTTTGGGTGCAGAGTTCTGTAGATGTCTGTTAGGTCCATCTGTTCCAGTGTGTTGTTCAGTGCCTCTGTGTCTTTACTTATTTTCTGTCTGGTTGATCTGTCCTTTGGAGTGAGTGGTGTGTTGAAGTCTCCTAAAATGACTGCATTGCTTTCTATTTCCTCCTTTAATTCTGTTAGTATTTGTTTCACATATGCTGGCGCTCCTGTGTTGGGTGCATATATGTTTATAATGGTTATATCTTTTGTTGGACTGACCCCTTTATCATTATGTAATGTCCTTCTTTATCTCTTGCTACTTTCTTCATTTTGAAGTCTATTTTGTCTGATACAAATACTGCAACACCTGCTTTTTTCTCCTTGTTGTTTGCATGAAATATCTTTTTCCATCCCTTCACTTTTAGTCTGTGCATGTCTCTGGGTTTGAGGTGAGTCTCTTGTAAGCAGCATATAGATGGGTCTTGCTTTTTTGTCCATTCTGTTACTCTGTGTCTTTTGATTGGTGCACTCAGTCCATTTACATTTAGGGTGATTATTGGTATATATGTACTTATTGCCATTGCTGGCTTTAGATTCGTGGTTACCAAGGGTTCAAGGGTTGCTTCTTTACTATCTAACAATCTAACTTAACTTTCTTGTTAAGTTATTGTAAACACCATCTGATGTTTCTTTATTTCTCTCCCTTCTTATTCTTCCTCCTCCATTCTTTATATAGTAGGTGTTTTATTCTTTGCCTTTAGTTAGTATTTGGATGGTCTGCTTTCTTTGCTATGATTTTATTTTCTCTGGTGACAGCTTTTTAGCCTTAGGAGTGCTTCCCTCTAGAGCAGTTCCTTTAAGATGTCCTGTAGAGGTGGCTGATGGGAGGCAAACTCTCTCAGCTTTTGCTTGTCTGGAAATTGTTTAATCCCTCCCTAGTATTTAAATGATAATCGTGCTCATGCAATATTCTTGGTTCGAGGCCATTCTGTTTCATTACATTAAATATATCATGCCATTCTCTTCTGGCCTGTAGGGTTTCTGTTGAGAAGTCTGATGATAATCTGATGGGTTTTCCTTTGTACGTGATCTTTTTTCTCTCTCTAGCTGCCTTTAATTCTCTGTCCTTATCTTTGATCTTTGCCATTTTAATTATTATGTGTCTTGGTGTTATCTTCCTTGGGTCCCTTGTGCTGCAAGATCTGTGGGCTCCCGTGGACTGCGAGACTATTTCCTTCCCCAGCTTAGGCAAGTTTTCAGCAATTATTTCTTCAAAGGCACTTTCTATCCCTTTTTCTCTCTCTTCTTCCTCTGGTACTCCTATAATGCAAATATTGTTCCGTTTGGATTGGTCATACAGTTCTCTTAATATTCTTTCATTCCTAGAAATCCTTTTATCTCTCTCTACCTCAGCTTCTCTGTATTTCTGTTCTCTGATTTCTATTCCATTAACAGTGTCTTGCATCTCATCCAGTCTGCTGTTAAGCCCATTGATCACTTGTCTGATTTCTGCATTGTCTTTCCTGACTTCCCTCACTTCCTCCCTCAGCTCTTGCACATTTCTCTGTAGATCCATCAGTATGGTTATGACTTTTGTTCTGAATTCTTTATCAGGAAGACTGTGCATTTCCATCCATTCAGGCTCCCTCCCTGGGGTTGTCTGGTTGATTTTAGTGTGGACCATATTCCTCTGTCTTTTCATGGCTATAGAAGTGGTCGCTGGTAGTTACCACGTATGTCAGCTGGGCTCTTTAAGACTTTAAAAGAAAAAAAAAAGAAAGAAAGAAAGAAAAAAAAGAAAGAAAAGAAAAAATAAAAACCCAAAACAAACAACAAACAAAAAAACGCCCACCGGGAGTAGATTCCGTGGGGATGCTTTAGGTGGCACTGTTGTAGCTCTGGCCTGGGTGGGAACGAATGGGAGGCTGTTGATCTCTGTTGGATGTCGATGTGCAGCCACCCTTTCCCAGTCGTCAGCTAAGGGTCTGAAACTCCCCAGGACTCCCAGCCTGCTGGGCTGAGTGTGCCTGGGTGATCTAGCTCCTCCACTGGGCTCCTGTCTCTTTAAGACCACTAAAAAAGCGCACACTTTTCTTTCTTTTTTTTTCCTTCCTGGGAGCCGGCTGCAAGCACCCTGGCGCGTTCCCCGCTCAGATCCTGCCCCTCTGTCCCTCCAGTCTCCGCTACACCTCACTGTGTCTGTCAGCACTCCCCGTGCAGATCACCGAGGCTGGTTATTTCACGGGGAGTACTTCCACTCCCTCCCGGCTCTGAATCCTCTCCTCCCGCCGGTGCGCTGTTGTGGGTGAGTGCTCGGGTCCCGCCGGGTCGCTTCTCCGTATCTTACCCGCCTCTTGGGGTGCCGAGTCCTCTCGGGTGTAGCTGCACGCTGTGTGCTTTCCTGTGTATTCTGGTCTCTCTTTTAGGAATAGTTGTATTTGTTGTATTTATCGTAGATAAATATAGTGTTGGGAGGAGATTTCTGCCGCCCTGCCCACGCCGCCATATTCCCATCAGTCTCTTTTATATTAAGAAAAACATATTAAACATTTTCAGCCACCTTATTCAAAGAGTTTGAAAAATACCCAGTGCCCTGCTAAAGTGATTAAGCTGATTT
This sequence comes from Smutsia gigantea, assembly GCA_032199065.1. Classification (NCBI taxonomy): domain Eukaryota; kingdom Metazoa; phylum Chordata; class Mammalia; order Pholidota; family Manidae; genus Smutsia; species Smutsia gigantea. Next base: position 509,785 of record JAVSCE010021834.1, on the reverse strand, counting down.
CCTCTCATTAGTGATGGAGTATACATCAGAAAACCATGCAATAATATCCTATAATGTCAGCATAACCTTCAGCCCGTGGGTCCTATTTTACAATTTATCAAAATGAAGTACTCCTAAATACAGAAAAAAGATCCTAAATATAAGTCATTTCACACACATATTTTTTACACCGTTATTTATAATTATGAAAAATTGGAAAGCGCACAAATTTTTTAAAAAGAAAAAATTCAAGCCATAGTAACTCTACTTAATGGGATTTGAAGCAGCCACTAAAAAAATAGTGTTTGCAGAGTTCAGTAACATGGGAAAATGCTTATTTTGTAATATTAAGTACAAAATCAGAATTCAAAACTGTATTTTAGGTCAAAGAAACTAAGGAAATATATTTTAAAAGATTAAATGCACATAAGCTGAAATGTTTCTAAATTTTTAATAATCAGTGTAAGTTATGGTGTAAAATAGTAATAATTTTAGGCAGTTTCAAGTACATTCTTTTTAGCATTTCTTTTTTTTTTTAACCAATCATTTCAGATTTAAATTAAATCATTTCAGAGATTCCACCTACCTCATGTTCTCTCTGAAGAAGCACATGTGGCCAGGAGGAGAGAGACTCTAATGTGTCCTTTTGACACTGGAAAGAAGAGTCAAATCTGAAATTGTTCTTTTTCTTTTCTTGTCCTTACTTATCAACATGTATCTCAACTGCTATCCAGTGAGATGTACTGTGGTTTCCAATTGAAGGCCAATCCCAAATTCCACAGAAGCACCCTATTACTGTGATCATACAGCTCCTCCTGGGCTTTATCTGTCTTTCTGTACCCCAGTCAAGGCACAGGGAAATTTCAGATGCTCTCTGGAAGTATCTCAGGTCCTCTTTGCTTGGTCACCCTCCACTACCATCCCTTCTACACTCTTGCCATAACATGTTGGATGGGGGGAGAATTCTTCACAAGTATAGAAAGCACCCCTAGCAAATGAGACAGAATTTCTCCCTGTTTCCAGATCTCTAGACCTCTTTTGAGGTTCTTTTGTTTACCCACAGCTGTCTTGAGGATTCATCTACATCTAAAGTCATCCAAGCCTAAATTCTTCCTCTTTGTAAATCTCCTTCTTTTCCACCTGGGAAATGTTTATCTAGCTGAAGGAGGGTGTCCAGCATCTCTATTTATTCTTTTTCCAAACCATTGTTATTAACGTAGATTTCTTGAAACTGAAAAACAAAATTCCTCCCTCAAAAAGTCCTGCTGTTACCATATCTTCTTGGTTTTAGAACTTTGTCTTTTCTGAGTTTTAGAGCACAAATTCCAAGATTTTGATGCTTACTCTTTACATTCGATTCGGTTAGCCACCCCTGAAGGTAATGCTGCCGACTGACCGAAAGGAGAGGAAATAAATGGAGGAGGACACATTTCATTTATACTCAAAATATAATTCTACTAAAGAGAATGGAAAGGTCAGACAAAGGGAAATGGCAGATACCAAAAAAGGAAAAAATCAAGTATGAAAACTGAATTTATATAAGACAATAAGAACAAAACGAATTCTACAAAAAATGGAATACATGGTGTAGAAAACAAACAAGTTCATCAAGAACATAGATGACATAGAGATGATAACTGAAATTCAAAAATGAGCAAATCTAATTCAGGACATTAAAAGGATCAGACACAATGAATAAGGGAAATTTTTTCCAGGGGTGCAAGAATTTTTCAACATCTACAAATCAGTCAATATGATGCACCAGATTAACAAAATGGAAGATAAAATCTCATGGTCATCACAGTAGATGCAGAAAAAGCATTTGACTAAATTCAAAATTCTTTTATGACAAAAACTCTCAAGAAATCAGGTTTAGAAGGAACATACCTCAACATAACAAAGGCCATATATGACAAGCTCACAGGTAACATTATACTCAACAATGAAAAGCTAAAAGCTTTCCCTCTAAAATAGGACAAAATCAAGGGTACCTAGTCTCATCACTTTTATTCCACACAATGCTGGAGGTCCTAGTCAGAGCACTTAGGCAAGAAAAAGAGATAAAAGGCATTCAGGTCAAAAAAGGAAGAAGTAAAATTGTCTCTGTTTGCAGGTGATGTGATATTATATATAGAAAGCTTTAAAGAATACACAAAAATCTGTTAGATTTAATAATCTAATATCAATAGCCATAATTAATTCAGTAAAGCTACAGGATACAAAGTCAACATATAACAATCAATAGTATTTCTAAATACTAACAATGGATTGTCTGAAAAAGAAGTAAAATTAAGAAATCCCATTTACAATAGCATCAAAGACAATAAAATACTTAGGAATAAATTTAACCAAGGAAGTAAAGACCTATACCCTGAAAACTGTATGATTTTGATGAAAGAAATTGAAGAAGACACAAAATAAATAGGAAGGTATGCCATACTTATGGATTAGAACAACTAATGTTAAAATGTCCATACTACTCAAAGTCACTTAAAGATCCAGTGCAATTCCTATTAAGATTCCATGGGCAATTTTTACACATAGAACAAACAATCCTAAAATTTGTATGGAACCACAAAATACCTTGAATAGCCAAAGCAATCCAGAGAAAGAACCACAACACTGGACACATTGCTCTCTCTGATTTGAAATTATATTACAAAACTATTATAACCAAAAAAGTATGGTACTGAAATAAAAACACACACAACAGACCAATGGAACCCCATCAAGAGCCCAGAAATAAACCCACAGATATACAGTCAACTGATGTTTGACAAGGGATCCCAGGATACTCAATGGGGAAAAAAAAATAGTTTCTTCAGTAAATGATGTTGGGGAAACTGGACAGCCACATGTAAAAGAATGAAACTGGAACCCTGGCTTACACCAATGACAAAAACTAATTCAAAATGGATTAAAGACTTAAACACAACACTTGAAACCATAAGACTCTTATAAGAAAACATAGGAAAAAAGTTTCTTGGCATTAGTTTTGGGAATGATTTTTTGGGTATGACACCAAATGCACATGCAACAAAAGCAGAAATAATTAGTGGGAGTACATAAAATTAAAAAGCTTCTATGAACCAACAATCAACAAAATGTAAAGGCAAACTATGAGATGGGAGAAAATATTTGCAAACCACATGTCCAATAAGGGATTAATATCCAAAATATATAAATAACTCACATAACTTAATAGCAAAAAAAAACCCAAATAATTCAATTTAAAAATAGGCAAAGGGCCTGAATAAAATCTTTCCAGAGAAGATATTCAAATGGTCAGGTATATGAAAAAGTGCTCGACATCACTAATCATCAGGAAAATGCAAAACAAAACAACAATAGGATGTCCCCTAATACCTGTTAGAATGGCTGTCATCTAAAAGACAGGAAATAACCAGCATTGATGAGGATGTGGAGTGAAGGGAACCCTTTACTGTTGGCGGAAATGTAAAGTAGTGCAGCCACTATAGAAAGTAGTATGGAGGTTTCTCAAAAAGCTAAAAATAGAAATACCATACAATCCAGCAAATTCACTTCTGGGTATTTATCCAAAGAAAACAAAAACACTAACTTGAGAAGATACCTGCACCCCATGTTCACTGCAGCATTATTTGTAATAGCCAAGACATGGAAAAAGCTTAAGTGTACACCAAGGGATGAATGGAGCAAGAATTGGTATACATACTTACACACATACGGACATATATACATACATATGGACATACAATGGAATATCGTTCAGCCATAAAACAGGAAACCCTGCCATTTGCAACAACATGGATGGATCTAGTGAGTATTATGCTAAGTGAAGTAAGTCAGACAGAAGATGACAAATACTGTATGATCTCACTTATGTGGAATCAAAAAAAGAAAGTAGACACAGCAGAAACAGAGTAGCTTTGTGGTCAGCAGGGGCAGAGAGCAAAGGAGGCATGGGCAATGTAGTCAAAAGGTACAAACTTCCAGTTCTAAGCTGAATGAGTCCTGGGGTAGTCGTGTACAGTATGGTGACTTCAATTCGCAGTACTGTGTTTTATATTTGAAAGTTGCTAAGAGAGTACGTCTTAAAATATTTAGTGAATGGCAGAAGACAGCACTCTTTGGAACGCCTTTTCAGTCGCCTTTTTCTAAAGTTTAATTCAGCAGCTTCCCTGAGTCCTCCCCCAAACATGCCCACATGGTATCACATACTACTGCTGCACTGTGTCTCACTTCTAAATTTTGTCATAGCTTAGATTGTCCCAGCCAGGGAGAAGCAAAGTCGAGCATTCTATAATATCCACCTTTCAAATAAATGAAAGGTAATTATTTGGCACAAATGAACATCTTTTGCCGTTTCTGCCCAGCTAAGTTTTATGTAAGTTACCAAATTATTCAGTCAAACCAAGCTGAGAGCAAAGTCAGTAGTCACTTTTAAAAGAAGTTCCCACAGCAAACCAGATAGAGGTAATCAAGAATTCAGAAGACAATGAAGATAGAATGACCTCTGCAACGTTGAAGGAAGAAGGAATCAGGTCAACAAAATTGCAGGACTTAATTTCCAATTGTTTGACTGGACCAGGTAATTATATTCTGAGTTTTTCTGAGGAAATCCGTATGTTTAAAGTGGAAAAATACATACTGTTTTCTTTTGGGACAGAGACTGAGATCAGGCAGGGTGATCTGCCAGTAAGGAGCCCTATGATTTAAAATCTACATCAGAGGAACACAAGACTAAAGTTTGTTAAACAGAAATTGACAGGTTTTGCTCTCAACTATTTCCATATGTTATTAAATTTATGTATAAAAATAGTATATAACTCCAGATCCAGGCTAAGTATAAACTGATAGTCTTATCCTGAATGTGAAGGAAGTTTCTACTGTGATAAGGAGAAGATAAAGGTTTTCTAAGTAGCAAACTTCTGATTTTAAACTGGTTTTGCTGAATTAAGCAAAGGAAGCAGATTCTTCAATGAAGATAAAGCCTCTAATTAGCATGTAAGTGACTCCAATGCTGATGCATATAATCACTGCTTGGGGGAAATAATCAAACCCCAAGGCCGCCCACATTTTTTTCTGCCTTGGTGACTTGTCTGTGCAGTAAATAATTAGCGTCTTGATTTTTAAAGAGGTTGACATTTGGAAAGATTCTGCAAATAGTTTTTTTCCCTCTCCTTTTTCACTTACCCGTTTAATTCTACCATTCAGTTTTACCAAGACTGCCTGGCCTGCCTCAGTAATTTTCTTCTGGTATACATAGAACAATATAGAATGATCTGTTCTATATTTATGCCCTGTAAGTACAAAAATCCATCCTGATTCATAGACTTATGATCTGCAGTTTTTGAGTATGCAATGTGTTCCCCATTAACCATCCAGAATTTAGTTGATACCTGCTCCTTGCAGCATGATCTCCTTGATTTAGAGTTAATTATCAAAAACAAGAAAAGAGAACAAATCTAATTTTTAACAATGGAGAGATTGTCAAATAGATTATTGTAAGGAAACATTTTTCCCATAAAGGGAATCCTTAGGATAAATTAAATGAAAAAGGAAAATCATAGGATCCAGATTTAAATCTGGATTCTGTGATTCCAGGTAGATAGATCATAGATTGATCCTTCTATCAACCAATCAGACATCAGTAAACATAAAAATATATATCTATACATATATAAAATGCATAAGAAAAATGATATACAGTTGACCCTTGAACAGCATGGGTTTGAACTGCATGGATCCACTGATAATGCAAATATTTGCAGTAAAGATATTGGGAAATTTTTTGAAGATTGTGAGAATTTGAAAAAACATTTTCTCTAGTTTATTGTAAGAATACAGTACGTAATACAACATACAGAACATGTGTTAATCGACTATTTATGTTATTGGTAAGGCCTCCAGGCAACAGTAGGCTATTAGTAATTATATCTGGGGGTAAAGGTATACATAGATTTTAGTCTGCAAGGGGCTCGGCAATCTTGGTTGTTCAAGGATCAGCTGTGTTCCAAAATATTTTCTCCATTTGGTTACTAATGGGTCATTTTTGGTTTTTTCTTCTTTATATTTTCCACAGGAAACATGCATTACTTTTATAGTCAAGAAAAAGACACATTATTTTTATGGAATGAAAAGATGAGCATTATAAGGGGTTTGTCCCTAATGTAACCAGAAGAAATTAAAGCACAATTATTACAAAACAAAACAATATTAGAACAAAGTCATTTGGTCAGAAACCTAAGTAGCATAATTTATAAGGAGGTCAAATCCCTATTAGTGTGTACATCCTTTCAAATACTTACGTGGAATATTCCAGGCATTCTTTCCCAGAGCAGATTCAGGTACTGCCCCCCACTCATAGTGAGAATCATATATTCATGTATCCCTTCGTAGTAGAACTTCATCAGAATTTCTAACTTTGAGTTTGAAATGTTTGAGGGAGCCTGACATGGAACAGGCCACAAAAATTAAGTGAGCTACCTAGTTTGCAGGGCCCGGTGCAAAATTAAAATGTAGATCCCCTTACTCAAAAGGTTTTAAGAATTTCAAGGCAGCTCCAGCAGAGCATTAGACCAACCGTGGGGCCCTACCAAGTGCGGGCCTGCGCCAGCAAGCACATTGCCCACATGTGAAGCCAACCCCAAAGAGAATATATGCTCTGCAGTGAGGCAGGTCTCAGTCGGTATCTTATTCTGACACCAGCTGCCTGACTTTCATATGGAAGCACCATCTAGGGGTCTTACATGCAAAACATTTCACATATGGTGTCAAAGATAAACAAAGCCAGCCACTCATTAAAGTGGTAAGGACAAGCTGCATTTAGTCATATGCCGTTGCGGTAGGGAAAGGAGTTCAATATGAGCTGAACTCAACTCAAGATGGCTGGACATTTTAAAGGGAGAATGAGGAAGTGGGAAGCAAGCTGGGGTTTCATAGTCTGGGAAATGAGAACGTACAAAAAATGGAGGGGAAGGGGTGGTTCACGTGACACCCATCTGGTTTGCTACCTGGTACTTAGCAAAGTGGCTTCTCCACTCCCAGGGATGCTGGGTCAGGGGGTCTGGTCTGCAGGTGATGGCTGGAATAGTCAAATCTTTGGGCAGCTTTGAGTTTTCTCATGCAGACACTTTAGGGGGGCCTAGAGTCACCTAGTGATGCCATCCTGAGCTGTTAGAAACTGTGTTAGTAATTGTTCAACTCTTTATAGGCCAATGTCAAGGTCTAGTGGAGGAGAGGGCTCAGAGGAGCCTTGCTAGAGTTTGGTCAAGGAGAGAATCTCTGTTACTTGTACACAGTGCTCAGTAAATTACAGACTCTTTCCCTTTTCTAAACACATGGTTCCCCTGTCAAGACAAAACAAGAAAAACAGCAATCTGGAAAAGTTCTGCTATTTTCTTAATTTATATTTTATTTTAAATAATTCCAGTTATCATTAATAAGAAATTTAATGAAAAGCAACAGTGTGGCACAGTGAAATAGAATTTAAAATTAAATCCTGGTTCCTCAAAAGTAAATTTTTATAGAGGAAAGCATTACAATATGTCTAAATTTAGGCATCAAAAAGAACTTTGAGTCTGTTGTTCCCTCACTTGTACAAGGATAAATGAGAACATGGCTCTTTGACTAAATGTCATAAAGCATTTTTAATAGAACAAAATCAAACCTGAAATTTTCTTTAAAATTGGAAAGTATCTAGAAAGGAAAAGAAACTGCTCTTCGGTTAGTTAATGATGCCAACTTTATTTCTACTTTGTGTCTGAACATTCCCAACAAAGAAGAATCTGATGAGCAAACATGTTAATATCCTGAGTTAAACTATGATGGAAATTTATTATGAGAGTTTTAATGGTTGGTTTGGGCCACTGTTTCTCCAAGAGTGTGTAAGACTCATTTGAGGGAGATTGTTTAAATCACAGGTTTCTGCTTCCTCTCTCAAGTTACTGAAGGATTTTCAGAAATCTCATTGTTAACAAGCTAGTGAATCTTATCCACAGTAAAGTTGGACAGACACACTCAACCCTTCATTTATGTGGAAACAGATGAAAGATGAGATATTTTTCAGATCCCCAATATGTAAAGATCAGAAGCACAGCTTTCTTTCCACTCCTGTTTCTCGCCAACGGTCAGTGCAGGGTTATCTCGCTCCTACAACTCCGCCGCAGATACAGGGTGTTTTTTTCTAAATCAAGTACTAGATCCTAGATCTGTAAAAAAAATGAAACCGCAAAGTGACCCCTTGGCTCATAGCCATGGAAAGAATTCCAACACACTCCCTCTCACCAATTCTCTCTCCTAGTTTACTCCCTTTCACAAGCCAATGAGGCTAAATGATGAGCATATGCCTGATGGGGCAGTTGTGCTGCTCAAACCTGCCCCATCCACATTTGGTTCACATGGGAAGTTGATTCTTCTAATTGAACCCCACTACTGTGAACTCTGCCTCTGGTATCTTCATACAATGACAACGGTCTTTCACTCATCAAACCAGACTGTCACCTAAGTTTTAGGAACAAGAGAAGCGACCTGTCAAACAGCCAAAGTTTAGGAATATAACCTGTGACCATAAAATAGAGAACTGCTAGCTAACCTACAGGGGATGGAACCTGGGTCTAATCACATTGTCACAGGTGACCGGTCACCTAAGAGCCCTCTGGTTTTAAGGAAATACGAATCTATTTATACATCCTTCCATAGCTTCACCATCCTATCCTCTCTTGAACGCTTCATTCTACCACTCAAGAAACATTATTTTGTTGCATACTATGTTTCCAGATTATGTAAAACTACTTCAAGTAAACTAGAAACACTGCCAGTGTTGTAAAATTATGTCACTGCCCTGCCACAGGTGTTTATATGACCTTTGTGCAACGCGTTTTCATCCAAAAGCATGGAGATTTTGAGAATTTAATCAGATCCCATGTGTGAAATATCTAGGGCTTCACTTCACACTTCTCGCTGCCCTGGAGATCGTTCATGTGCTTTCGCAGGCGTCATCATGGGGTCGCTACTGAAAACACCGTTTCATGGGTTCCCCCCCGAAGAGTCCGAGTGTGCTCTGACCACTTGTCTTGCACTGTGCCATCTAGTCAATGGTTTCTTTTAAATATAAATGAGTATGACTTTGAAAAATGTGTCCCTTGGAGCTTCATGGTCAAATCAGCTGATCTAAGGCTGGTCCTGTTTGCTGTAGTTATTGATTAGAGGGGCTTTAATCTCAATATTTCAGTGTTATTAAACTAATACAGAATAACTGTTCTAGCAGGATGTGTATGAGGATAGTAAAGTTTAGATCCCATTTGTAACTCTCTCAAGTCTCAAGCTTTTAATAACTTACTTGCCTTAATGAGTATCTAGTTTACCTAAAACTGAAAGGCACATGGAGAAGTATCTGTTGTTTTCAAGGAAGAGTAAGACTCCTAATGTCTAAAACCCCATGCACTTTTCACAGCATTCAGATTATCATCACTTTCCTCTTCTAGATCTTACCCCACCGGGGACTTGGGCATTCTGCCTGTTTGCATGGCCTGTTTAAATTCCTGTTAGGTAAACTTGTCAGTTCTCAAGAGCTCTAGAGTACCAAATGCTTCCCTTCACAGAATGCCTGAAGGACCTACAAAGATGCTCACATAGGTAGTTTAAATTTATGTACTGCTCTAGCACCTGTATATGCCTAAACATCTTATTTTTCCGAGTATCATCTGTAAGATTTAGAAAGTTAAACATGAATGGGAATATTAATTTCAAACATAGCTATCCTCTACTTGGAGTTGAATATCTTTTAAATTGTGTCACAAAAATATCTCTGGATGCTTAACCAACCACAAAACATAAATATTCAATATTTACTCTATTCCTTAACATACTCGCATTAATTATGCATTAAATGACAAAAATAAATAAAAGGACAAAATCTAATTATTTTAACCATGGCCCTTTGGGTAGCATAGAGTAAAGGGAAGCCCATTCATAATTTAATTCAACCCATGTCTCTTGGAGACCACCTCTGAGCAAAACCAGTTCTGCTCTCACGGCCTCCATCAGTCCTGGAAAGGAAACAAACAGCGAGCAAACAAGCCCTTACTATATAAGAACAAACAGTCATAAACACTGTGAAGAGAAAAGGAACAGAGCCTGTGGGAGGGAAATGGGAGGGCCATGCAATATAAATGGAGAGGCTTTAGTAGTGTTGTCTCCAAATATAGCATGTAAACTCTTCATTTTCCAAAACTTAGCTCTTTCACATTCGGAATTTCTTTTCTCTACTTCACTGTATTAATTCCTCATTTTGAGTCAATTCTATACATGAAAATACGGTTTCAACATTTACAAGGCTTGGCTTAAGTTTGAATGCCTTGGTAGATGAGGTCTTTACTGTACTTTGGTTAACTGCCACTCCTGGCAAGTTTGTGCCAGATCAGATCTGTACAGCCACAAAATATGCCAGTAACAATGAGCTCTTTCCATTACACATAATTAAAAAAAATATATATATAGGGTATTTTTCTAGTAGACAAGAAAAACAGCGTATTTAGGGGAAATTGCACTGAGCTGAAAACCAAAAATGAAGCCTCACCTCTCTTCTGCACTTCAGACCACATAGCTTCACTGCGATGAATTGTATATGAATTTCTGAGGGAAGGAAGGAGTGAGTGGGTAGCTGAGCGGAGCTGGAGAGGAGAGAACCCTCAGAAAGCAAGTCTTAGAAATCCAACAGCATTGTCGGGACACGGTGGGTGGGGCAGGGAAGAGAGATTGAGAGTTCACCATGGAAAGAATCCTAGAGCTATAGTGGATTCAGGCCTAATAATAAACTCCATTATTAGATTATAGACAACAGATTCTGAGTATTTAAAAATATCTTTAGGTTGTTTTTAGATAATCAACATGTCTCTTGTAAGGCATTAAACTTAATGTTGCATTCAGATACAACTGAACAAAGGATGACTCTATAATGAGAAACAGTGCTTGCTTGACTTGTTACTGTTGGAAATACCAAAGCTGAATCTGTCATCTCACTTATGCAATTATTGCTGCTATGTTCTGGATAATTGAATAGCATTCTCTACTTGCTGTTGTTGTCCAGCCTAATGATGCCAGACAAAGCAAGATGTCTCTAGTTTTGTTCACTGAGATCCTTATCACCCATTACTCACTATCCACATTTTAGGAACAATGTAACTGACTAAAATAAACCATTTGGGGGCCCAGGGACATTTTCCCCATGCAAATGTAGTCAGAAGGAAGTACAGTTGCCTTCAAATGGAGTATAGTTGCTAAAATTCTCTCTAGCTATTAGAGAATTAAGGTCATTCTATTTCAGTTGGTTGAGCATGTTTTATTTTGTTGCATTTATTAAGAAAAGAAGGAAAAGGAAATGGTTTTGTTGCCTAGTTATTTTTTACAACACAGCAAAAAAAGGTTGACCCAGTCATGGCTCAAAAGCTTAGAGCTAACAATCATAGTAAAGTGTTTGAAGATTTCTCACTATTTCTCAGCAGCACCATATGGTATTGAAATAAGAAAATGTATCTGGGGAAACTGTGGTCACTGATATATATTTTTTAATGTAATGATGCTGAGAAAGCTGTTTACTGTCAAGTGGCTTGTTTCCCGTGGGGTAAACAAGAGAAATTCCCATTGGTAATTTTTTGTGATTCTGAAATTAGGAAAGGTTTAATTCCTTTTACTGTCAAGAAAGCAAGAGACTAAAGATTTGACCTTCAAAAGGTTAGATTAATAGAAAAAGGAGAAAAATGTTTTGAGCAGGGAACAAATTTTATTTAGCAGAATCTGTAAGTTGAACTACTTTGATTTGTCCCATGTGTATCGGGTGTGGTGATTCAGCCATTTATTCAGGAAACATTTTCTTAGCGCCAACGGTATTCCATTATAAGATGTATTCAGTGACAACTTATATTTACATTTACAGGACAAGAAAGGATAAGTTTGATACCACAAATGGTCTTTATCTGAGGTTTTCAGGAAACTGTGTGTTCGTCAATTAAAAGTTTATGGTATTGGTTAAGTGTGGTGAACATAAATTAGCTATGATTTGACACTTTAAATAAAATGTTTTTAAAAAATTCCTTGGGACCAGGGTGAGAAGACATTTGACATGATAACATAAGTGACTAAGCAATTTTTTAATGACATATTAACTTCAAAAAAAAATTTTGCAATTGATTAGCTTTCCAAAATTAAGACTAACACTAAAATGAGTTTCTAGGGGTCATGCTGAAATTACAGAAAATTGACAATGTTGAGACTTTGGAATGGGTTCATTTCTGTAACAGATTCTACCTCCCTCCCTTCCTTCTGAAAAGAGCAGATGGCCATTTTTATGACAGTGAAAGAAACTTGCTGAGCCCCTTAAGCCCTGAGATACTACTTAATTTTTTAAATATTTTAAAACAACTTTATTGAAGTATGATTGACATAGAGAGAGCTGTATATGTTTGATATATACAATTTGGTATGTTTGGACACAAGTATACATCTGTCAAACCATCATCACTGTCAATGTCATAAACTTATCTATCACCTCAAGAGGTTTCTTTGGGCCCCTTTTTTCTTGTTTTTTTTTTTCTTATATGGTAAGAGCACTTAATATAAGATCTACTCTCTAAATTTTTAAGTAGACAATAGACTGTTGGTGTTTTTAATTTTTTTTTATTGAAGTATGGTTGACATACAATATTTCACTGGTTTCAAATAATACAACATAGTGATTAGACAATTATGTATGTTATTAAATACACATCCCAACTAGTGTAGTTACTATCTGTCAACCTGGAAAGATGTTACTGCATTATTGAGTATATTCTCTGTGCTGTACTTTCATCCCTATGACTCATTTATATTATGGTTGACATTTTTGTACCTCTTTATCCTCTTCCCCTCTTTCATCCACCCACCCCAGCCCTCCCCCATATTAACCACCAGTCACTTCTCAGTATCTATGAGTGATACTACACAATTAAAGAGTGTGTCTTCCTAGAGTATTTGACACAGAAAGAACCTTAGAAATAATATATCCAGCCAACAACCTGACCCTAATGAAATGTTACAGCTGCACTAAGAATTGTGAATATACTTATCCCAGTTTAAGCAGTTAGTAAAACCAGATGTAGAATCTGTTGGCTCCTAGTTCAAAGAACTTCACTTAAAGCATTCTTTTATCTTCTGCATGTATACCTCTTGATGAGTAGTAGTTCAAGCCTTACAAGTGTTGGTTTTGGAGAAAAGGTGAATTTAATTTCTTATCTTTAAAATAGTCTACTCCCATAAATAAGGTTATGGCTTATAAATAAGTTACAAAGAAAGTTCTCCAGTTCCTTCACTGTCACCTTATTCCTTTTTGTTGAAAACATTGCCCTTGTTTCATTCCTTTTATCTCTGTTTTATTCCCCAAAAAAAGTCTTATTGGGTTACTTGCTTCTGGTTTCAAATTATTAGAGTTTAAGTTGTGAACTAAGAAAAATCTTTGCTATAAATAAACTGACTTTTGTTGACTCATTTGACTAAGGAACTCCACAATGGGGTGATTGTTAATATCCAAATGCCATTTCCTCCCTGAATCAATAGAGATTCGCTTTATTTCATACTACACAGCTGATGTTAAGAGAAAATCATTCCTAGGGATTTACTAGAATTTCCATCCACTTAGTTTGCTGTGTGTAAATAACCTATTTGCTTATTTATTTTATTTCTGGCTAACACTGAAATAAGGTCACTTTGATTTCTGCATTAAAACACTTGTGTCAGAATATTTAGATTTGCTTCTCTTTTTCCCCTTCATTATCCTCAAACAGCAGTGCCTGAAGGTGACTTTCCTGACTTGAAAGTGTTAAGTTAGAGGATTAAAATGAGTAAATTGTCCTTCTGGTAACACATGCTATATTAGTGATAACAGGACATTTTAATATCTGAGTTCTCTCCTTCCCAAAGTGTGAACTCTTAATTCCATTTTCCTCTCAGATAAACATCTGTGACTTCTAGGATCTGAACAGATTTTTATCTTGGAGTCCACTTTGCATCAGAAACTGGCATTTAACAAACCAGTTCTCTATTTTTGTAACTTGGTTATGGGTTATGAGCTTGGTTATTTCAGTATCTATGGTGACAGCATAAATATAAAAATGAAGAATAGTAATGCAGGTTTATGCCATCCAATTTGCCCAAACTTGCCTCCTCCTACAGTTTGCACTTTCCCTCTTCTCCATCTCGTCGTAATCACCATGATGTCTGTCCATTATTATGCACCACTTTCATGGATGAGGAAACTAAGAGCCTTTTAAAGAAGTTAAGAAGCCTGCCTACAGTCACACTGCTTGTGGGTGGGGGAGCCAGAATTTGTACACAAGTAGACTTACTCCAGACCCAAGTTCTGACTAGCTCTGTGACCATATACGTGCGACTCACTGAAATTCCCTTGCCTTAGTCTCTTCATCTGTCAGTTCAGGGTGTGATAATAATACCTACCTCATGGGTTTGAGAGAGTCAACACTTCCATGTAACTCATAACAGTAAAATGACTGTAAAGAAAACAGTGATGAAAATGATGACGATGAAGAATGTTGATTTCTAATAAGATGAAAACACCCACTGTTGAGGACAGATCACATCTCACAGAAGGTGATCTCAATCTATGAAAAGAAGAATGTTTCACCTTTCCGGTGGAGTCTGATTTCAACTAAAAATGCAGTGGGGACCTCTTGCTTTGTGCCTCTTAACTATCTGGGCTAAGAGGGTTGTTCTGAAGAAAAAGTATGTGGAAAAAAACATAAACTTGGAGTCCTTGCTCCATGACACTGAATGTCTGCACAGAACCGATGTAACTGTTTAATATGCATTATCTGCTATACTGGGGCATGTGCCACAGACAGATGCAGCGTATGCCCTTGGTCTTTACAAGGCAGCTTCAGGAGCCAAGAGATAATTAAAATTTAGACACAGGTATGTGAACACATTTGTTATCTTCTGTATAAAAAAATACTTTTCAATGGGAGAAAAGTATATGAGCTTAAGTCAAACTGAAACTCTTCTCTTGCACTACAAGCTGTAGGGGCTGCAAAATATCTAGGAACAATGGGAATTTTGAATCACAAAGTTGACATTCTCTCTGTAACATGGATATTTGAACAGAGTTTGAGAAACTATAACGACAACTTGCAAGTAAGAAAGCCATCACTGCCTCTTGCTTTTCTCCTTCAAGATAGCTCAGACAAGCAAGCCCATCCTTTCGGACCTATTACAATATCAAAGAAAAACTTTTTTGTAATAAAGGATTTTGAAACAGTGTCATAATTATGCATGATGAAATAGTAAGGACTAAATGTATGGGACCACTATTTGAGGTAAGTTTACCTTAGAATGTGGTGATAGCCGCATCATTGCCCCGAGACGATGTGACGTACATTTCTCAGGAGCTGTGGAAATGAGCACTCTACTGGGCAGCCTGGCAGTCAGTTAGTTGTACTTCAAATAATTAAATTATAAAGAGGTTTAAATAGCAAATGGACAATTGGCCAGAAGAAATTTAAAAAGCTATAAAATGTACCGGTTTATCATATTCATGTGCATATCATTATCTCCTTATAAGAAAGTATTCACATGAATATTTAATTGTCCCATGGAGTCAAACGGACCAAGGATTTCTCAATAATTTTGCTTTTCCAAGAAATATTTAAATCAGGTATTTGACGATAGACAGATAGACAGGTAGATAGACAGATAATGTTTTTTCTTTTCTTACTTTTATAGTTTTCACCAATTTCCTTTTCATTTTTTTGCTTCCTAATGTTCAAGCATCTTATTTCTAGGTCTGTTTGAGTTCCACTTAAATTTTTAGCATACTGGTCAATGCATTGATTTGTCAGATCTGTATCTTCCCCAATTAAGATATGAATAGTAACATGTTTTTCATTTCCTTCCTACAACCTTTCTCACTTCCCGCTCCTGCTTGATCCCACATTGAAATCATCTGAGGTCTCAGTTCAATATCATTGTTTTTTTACATTGTACATCAGTTATTTATAGTTCTTTATCTTTAACCAGTTACTTTATTCCTCACTATTTTTCATAGTCAGCTTTCTTTTCTTAGATACACATCTTGTTTTACCAGACTACAAACCTATGCCTCTTTCAAGAAAAAGGCTAGTTTAGCTAGACATTAAATTAGAATCTCAAAAAATACTTTCTATCTGAATTTTGAATATATTGCTCCATTATATACAGGGCTCTTGAAGAAAAAAAAATCCTGTCAAACTGTTTCTCTTCCTTTGTAAGTCACCTGTCTGTTCTCCCTAGAAGCTTATAGAAGTTCATATTTATCCTTGCTTTCTGAAGTATCAGCATAATGTATGATTTGTGTCTCTTTAGTCACTCGTCTTGGTACTTAGAGAATCCTTTCCAGCTGAAGACTTGTGACTTCCAAGTGATGGATATGTTTATTATTTACTTGTCAACTATCCTCTTATATAATTCCATAAAAGGTTGGAAGTTACAAAATTATCTCCAACTCTCTTACCTTTTTTCCCCATATTTTTTTATCTCATTGTTCATTAATGTTTAGTTCTGAGAGATTTCCTCCCCTTCCATCTTACAGATCATCAATGTATTACAAATATAAGATATAAGATGTAATTTTCAGCCAACCTACTGTTTTTTTTAATATTCATGATTGAAATTTGTAAGATCTCTATGTGCGTAGTCAATGTATTCTTATTTGGTGTGTGTAATACTCTAAGTTGTATGAAGATACCAATTAGACCTATTTAATGTAGCCTTTTGTTTCCTCTCTTATATGTATCTCCTACGGTATTCTCCTTATTTTTGAGTTTTGCCTTTCTTTTTAAATGGTATTGGTTTTTAGCAACATTTGGTAATCCTTGGCTGTCTGCTCATGTTTATGTTGGCCAATGTTTGTGTGCATCCCTAAGGATACAGGTTCTGCTCTGCCTTAGGGAAAACAGACTCAGGCTTGCTGCCAGTCAGGTATGCCACGATTTTCCCTTCGAGGCAGTGCCAGCTCCCAGGGGCCTCTCCATTGCCAGAGCCTACATTCACAGCTTTATCCTGGGACAGCATACTTAGGTTGAGCAACACATGAAGAGTTCCCCACCTGATCCATCTGGGATTACCTTCATGGTCCTTGTTGATCCTGCCTCTGGCAGCTCCACAAACCCCATTCTCATCTCTCTAGCAGTCAGCTTTGGGGCATGTACTTATCCAGCCTTGTTTCTCTTTCAGTCTGATTACTCCTGCTTTATGTCTCTCAGAGCTTTCTTGAGTTAACTTTTTCTGCTAATGGTAGTCTTTTCTTCCTTTTTGGTGATTTTCTTAGGGCTTTAAAAAATATATATTGTTTCCATAATTCTCCAGGGTTTGGAGCAAGAGAGATGGTACACAAATGGGACAAGTTTACCATGCATAACAGTTTCTTGCTCAGTCTTGACCCACCTCACCAATTTACTTTAAAAGGAATAAATTCTAATTTTAGGAGCCTAATAATTTAAAGTTCTTTTTCTACCATTTATTACCTGTTTTATAAGCCCTCCTCTGCTTATTCCATTCTTAGATACTTCATCAAATTTAATTTTAGAATCCCTAAGGCACCCACAGATTACAAAATAATATTATGTATATTACACCTAAAGAAATAACATTAGGGAGAGACAAATATTATATTTAAGATGCTTATAGCTATTCTGTTATGATTCATTCCCTGCCATTCTCATTGTTTTCTTGCTATCACTGACCACAAGTGTTTAAAACCTGGATTGTTAGTCACTGATTATTTGAGTTCAGTTGTTTTTTTCTGACTTCCATTTCTCTTGGTTTATGTTTTAGAAAATGAGGAACTGTTTCATATCCATCATATTTTGGAAAATTCTTAATGCAGAAATACAAGTAACTTCCATATAACTTCTTTGTACCTGAATCATACAGTTTGCTAAGACTAATATTCTTTCAGAGATATGATTCATCATAAACACGATTTCTGTGAAGGTACTTAAACAAGTCTGATATTTGGCTTTTGTGAAAGAAATCAGGATAGGTAATGTGGAATTAAGCATTTGTCTGTAAACTCTGCTTGAATAAAAAAGTAGTGAACATGAATATTCTAAAATAGAAATTATGATTTGTATGAAATGCATTCAGATGTTCACAGATTAGGGCACCTCAGGAAAAGCAAATGAAGAGATAAATTGGTTGATATAATTTGCTCTTTACAACACAGACTTGTCAATTCCCAATATGTGATTTTCAGTGTTGTTTGTAATGATATGTGTGGGACCCCTCTTTCATTTATTCAGTGAGTACTTATCAAGTATTTGGTATGAATGTAGTGCTTCAGACACTATCTCACTGGTAATTAAAGATAAAATGCCTTTGTCATGGAAGAAATTGTATACAAGTAGGATAATAATTATTGTTGCTTCAGGACAGTCACATGGAAGGTGATATGGGTAGAGCTATCTAGCATTTAATTCTCAGGGGAAACATATAGTGTAAATATTATTAACCCTAAAGGGACACTGAAACTCATTAAGGCTAAGTAACTTGCCAGAGGCCATGTAGCCAAAATGCTAAACTAAGTCTAACTCCAGACTTGGTGTTTTAGCCACTGAACAACACTTCCTTTGCATCCTGCTCTGCTAATGAAAAGACAGACAAGAAATTTGCAGGTCTCTTAATTTCTCACATCTCTTATTTTCTTACCTACCTGTGGAAGTCAGTTCAGGTGATTTTGAGCCTTTCCCAGCTCTCAGGTTTTATACATTTGACATATTCACTATTATTCTACCAACACACAGCAGATGGCAGTCTACAGTAAAGATCGGCTAACCCAGTTCCTTCACCAGGCCACTGTGATTCTGTACATAATGATTCCTTTTCACTTCTGTTGTTAGACAGTCACTACAAATGCAAAACATTCTTATATGTAATTTATACTATAAAGAATAAAATTATCATATGTGTTAAAAATGCATAGTTGTGCTTCATATTAATATCTGCAAATAACCTAAACATCAAAATCCATCTGTGTTATTGTTATTTGAAATATCTGGAGATCAGAAAATTAAAGTTATAGCTTCAAAATGTAAATATACATAAAAACACTTGGAAATAATGCATACTATATCCTACATATAAATATATATACACACATAAACATATATAAAAATAATGTATGTGATTTAAAATTCATGCCAAAACACAAATATTATTAATTCATGCAGTATTTATAAAGTATCTAAGTGAGGCACTATTATAAGCCTAGAGATACAGTAATAGACAGCTAATCCTGCCTTCATGCAGCCTATGTTACATTGAGTAGGAAACAGATAATTGAATAAAAAGAGAGCATATTAATTTGTATATAGTATGTCAGATGCTAATAAATACAAACAAGAAAAACAAGGAAGAGGAATATGCTTATATGGGAAAGGGAGTACTCTTGTATCTTAATATACATATACATATAGAATATATATATAGTTTTATGATAAGAGCTGATTGGATACAAGATACTGTTCTTTTATGCAAATAAGAATCAGTGAGAAAACCAAGGTAGTACCCAAGTCTGAGGTTGTGTGGTATGGAAAAATCTACAGAATATCAGTGCTGTAGAGTGTCAGATCAAGGGCAACAAAGCTTTGGAATGCTGACGCTAGATATTAAAGACTGGAAGTTTCAGATCCATAAGGGTGTTCCAGGTGGGTGAATTACATAAGGAAAGTGTTGGGTGTGACAGGGAATAAAAAATGATCTCTTCTACATCTTATTTATTCAGATAATAAAAAAGACATCCCTCTTATGTAACATTGCCTTAGGCAGGATTATATGCAGACAGTCTTCTAATTCTTTGGGCATGAGATATAAAGTCATTTCTGGTCAACGAAGACAAAATCCAGCTCCTCACAGATCATAGCAAACTTCAGTATTGAATACAGGTAGGAAAGTAAATTTAATAACTGTTTCTATGACTTTACTAGATTTGTGTCCTGGCGTTTGGTTTTCCCCATTAAAGAAATTCTACTTTGATTTCTATCACCTAGAAACTTCTATTCACATACCATGGTTAATCATAATGTATAGGCTCTGGGTCCCTAATTTCCTATTAGTTTTTTTTTTCTTTTTATTATTTTATTATTTTTTTATTTTTTAAATATAATTTATTTTATTATCATTAATTTACAATTACATGTGCAATATTACGATTATTAAGCTACCCCTTCATCAGGTCCCCCCCACCAACCCCATTACAGTCACTGTCCATCAGTGTAGTGAGATGCTATAGAATCACTACTTGTCTTCTCTGAGTTATACTACCCTCCCTGTGCCCCCCCAACATTACATCTGCTAATCGTAATGCCCCTTTTTCCCTCTTATCCCTCCCTTCCTGCCCATTTTCCCCAGTCCCTTTCCCTTTGGTAACTATTAGTCCGTTCTTGGGTTCTGTGAGTCTGCTGCTGTTTTGTTCCTTCAGTTTTTTTCTTTGTTCTTATACTCCACATATGAGTGAAATCATTTGATACTTGTCTTTTTCGGCTTGGCTTATTTCACTGAGCATAATACCCTCTAGCTCCATCCATGTTGTTGCAAATGGTAGGATTTGTTTTCTTCTTATGGCTGAATAATATTCCATTGTGTATATGTACCACATCTTCTTTATCCATTCATCTACTGATGGACACTTAGGTTGCTTCCATTTCTTGGCTATTGTAAATAGTGCTGCAATAAACATAGGGGTGCATCTGTCCTTTTCAAATTGGGCTGCTGCATTCTTAGGGTAAATTCCTAGGAGTGGAATTCCTGGGTCAAATGGTATTTCTATTTTGAGTTTTTTGAGGAACCTCCATACTGCTTTCCACAATGGTTGAACTAATTTGCAGTCCCACCAGCAGTGTAGGAGGGTTCCCTTTTCTCCACATCCTCGCCAACATTTGTTGTTGTTTGTGTTTTGGATGTTGGCCATCCTCACTGGTGTGAGGTGATATCTCATTGTGGTTTTAATCTGCATTTCTCTGATGATTAGCGATGTGGAGCATCTTTTCATGTGCCTGTTGGCCATCTGAATTTCTTCTTTGGAGAAGTGTCTATTCATGTCCTCTCCTCTTCCCATTTCTTAATTGGATTATTTGCTTTCTGTTTGTTAAGGTGCATGAGTTCTTTATATATTTTGGATGTCAACCCTTTATCAGATACGTTTTTTATGAATATATTCTCCCATACTGTAGGATGTCTTTTTGTTCTACTGATGGTGTCCTTTGCTGTACAGAAGCTTTTCAGCTTGATATAGTCCCACTTGTTCATTTTTGCTTTTGTTTCCCTTGCCCGGGGAGATATGTTCATGAAGAAGTCGTTCATCTTTATGTCCAAGAGATTTTTGTCTATGTTTTTTTCTAAGAGTTTTATGGTTTCATGACTTACATTCAAGTCTTTGATCCACCTTGAGTTTACCTTTGTGTATGGGGCTAGACAGTAGTCCAGTTTCATTCTCTTACGTGTAGCTGTCCAGTTTTTCCA
Organism: Smutsia gigantea; assembly: GCA_032199065.1. Taxonomy (NCBI): domain Eukaryota; kingdom Metazoa; phylum Chordata; class Mammalia; order Pholidota; family Manidae; genus Smutsia; species Smutsia gigantea. The sequence continues at coordinate 488,284 of JAVSCE010021834.1, read as the reverse complement.
ACACCAGCTGCTGAAGAGGCTGTCATCTCCCCATTGTATATCCAAGGCACTTTTATCAAATATTAATTGACTGTATATGTTTGGGTTAATGTTTTGATTTTCTATTCTGTTCCACTGGTCTGTGGGTCTGTTTTTGTGCCAATACCAAATTGTCTTGATTACTGTGGCTTTGTAGTAGAGCTTGAAGTCAGGGAGTGTAATTCCCCCTGTTTTATTCCTCCTTCTCAGGATTGCTTTGGCTATTCGGGGTCTTTTGTGGTTCCATATGAATTTTAGAATTATTTGTTCCAGTTCATTGAAGAAAGCTGTTGGTAGTTTGATAGGGATTGCATTGAATCTGTAGATTGCTTTAGGTAGTATAGCCATTTTGACAATATTTATTCTTCCTAGCCAAGAGCATGGGATGCATTTCCATTTGTTAGTGTCCTCTTTAATTTCTCTTAGGAGTGTCTTGTAGTTTTCAGAGTACAGGTCTTTCACTTCCTTCGTTAGGTTTATTCCTAGGTATTTTATTCTTTTTGATGCAATTGTGAATGGAATTGTTTTTCTGATTTCTCTTTCTGTTAGTTCATCATTAGTGTATAGGAAAGCAACAGATTTCTGTGTGTTAATTTTGTATCCTGCAACTTTGCTGAATTCAGATATTAGTTCTAGTAGTTTTGGAATGGAGTCTTTAGGGTTTTTTATGTACAATATCATGTCATCTGCAAATAGTGACAATTTGACTTCTTCTTTACCAATCTGGATGCCTTGTATGTCTTTGTTTTGTCTGATTGCCGTGGCTAGGACCTCCAGTACTATGTTGAATAACAGTGGAGAGAGTGGGCATCCCTGTCTTGTTCCCGATCTTAGATGAAAAGCTTTCAGCGTCTCGCCGTTAAGTATGATGTTAGCTGTGGGTTTGTCATATATAGCCTTTATGATGTTGAGGTACTTGCCCTCTATACCCATTTTGTTGAGAGTTTTAATCAGGAATGGATGCTGAATTTTGTCAAATGCTTTTTCAGCATCTATGGAGATGATCATGTGGTTTTTGTTCTTCTTTTTGTTGATGTGGTGGATGATGTTGATGGATTTTCGAATGTTGTACCATCCTTGCATCCCTGGGATGAATCCCACTTGATCATGGTGTATGATCCTCTTGATGTATTTTTGAATTCGGTTTGCTAATATTTTGTTGAGTATTTTTGCATCTACGTTCATCAGGGATATTGGTCTGTAATTTTCTTTTTTGGTGAGGTCTTTGCCCGGTTTTGGTATTAGAGTGATGCTGGCTTCATAGAATGAGTTTGGAAGTATTCCCTCCTCTTCTATTTTTTGGAAAACTTTAAGGAGAATCGATGTTATTTCTTCTCTATATGTCTGGTAGAATTCAGAGGTGAATCCATCAGGCCCAGGGTTTTGTTCTTGGGTAGTTTTTTGATTACCAATTTGATTTCGTCACTGGTGATTGGTCTGTTTAGTTTTTCTGTTTCTTGCTTGGTCAGTCTTGGAAGGTTGTATTTTTCTAAGAAGTTGTCCATTTCTTCTATGTTTTCCAGCTTGTTAGCATATAGATTCTCATAATATTCTCTTATGATTCTTTGTATTTCTGTGGGGTCCGTCGTGATTTTTCCTTTCTCATTTCTGATTGTGTTTATGTGTGTAGATTCTCTTTTTCTCTTAATGAGTCTGGCTAGGGGTTTATCTATTTTGTTTATTTTTTCAAAGAACCAGCTCTTGGTTTTATTGATTTTTTCTATTGTTTTATTCTTCTCAATTTTATTTATTTCTTCTCTAATCTTTATTATGTCCCTCCTTCTGGTGACTTTGGGCCTCATTTGTTCTTCTTTTTCCAATTTCAGTAATTGTGTCTTTAGACTATTCATTTGGGAATGTTCTTCCTTCTTTAAATAGGCCTGGATTGCAATATACTTTCCTCTTAGAACTGCCTTTGCTGCGTCCCACAGAAGTTGTGGCTTTGTGTTGTTGTTGTCATTAGTCTCCATATATTCTTTGATTTCTGTTTTGATTTGGTCGTTAACCCATTGATTAATTAGGAGAGTGTTGTTAAGTCTCCATGTATTTGTGAGCCTTTTTGATTTCTTTCTAAAATTTATTTCTAGTTTTATACCTTGGTGATCTGAGAAGTTGGTTGGTAGGATTTCAATATTTTTGAAATTACTGAGGTTCTTTTTGTGGCCTAGTATGTGGTCTATTCTGGAAAATGTTCCATGTGCACTTGAGAAGAATGTGTATCCTGTTGCTTTTGGGTGTAGAGTTCTGTAGATGTCTGTTAGGTCCATCTGTTCTAGTGTGTTGTTCAGTGCCTCTGTGTCTTTACTTATTTTCTGTCTGGTTGATCTGTCCTCTGGAGTGAGTGGTGTGTTGAAGTCTCCTAAGATGAATGCATTGCTGTCTATTTCCTCCTTTAATTCTGTTAGTATTTGTCTCACATATGCTGGCGCTCCTGTGTTGGGTGCATATATATTTATAATGGTTATATCTTCTTGTTGGACTGACCCCTTTATCATTATGTAATGTCCTTCTTTATCTTTTGCTACTTTCTTCGTTTTGAAGTCTATTTTGTCTGATACAAGTACTGCAACACCTGCTTTTTTCTCTTTGTTGTTTGCATGAAATATCTTTTTCCATCCCTTCACTTTTAGTCTGTGTATATCTTTGGATTTGAGGTGAGTTTCTTGTAGGCAGCATATAGATGGGTCTTGCTTTTTTATCCATTCTGTTACTCTGTGTCTTTTGATTGGTGCATTCAGTCCATTTACATTTAGGGTGATTATTGATAGGTATGTACTTATTGCCATTGCTGGCTTTAGATTCGTGGTTACCAAGGGTTCAAGGGTTGCTTCTTTACTATCTAACAATCTAACTTAACTTTCTTGTTAAGTTATTGTAAACACAGTCTGATGTTTCTTTCTCTCCCTTCTTATTCCTCCTCCTCCATTCTTTCTATAATAGGTGTTTTATTCTTTGCCTTTAGTTAGTATTTGGATGGTCTGCTTTCTTTGCTATGATTTTATTTTCTCTGGTGACATCTTTTTAGCCTTAGGGTGCTTCCCTCTAGAGCAGTCCGTTTAAGATATCCTGTAGTGGTGGTTTATGAGAGCAAACTCTCTTAACTTTCGTTTATCTGGAAATTGTTTAATCCCTCCATCATATTTAAATGATAATCGTGCTGGATACAATATTCTTGGTTCGAGGCCCTTCTGTTTCATAACGTTAAATATATCATGCCATTCTCTTCTGGCCTGTAAGGTTTCTGTTGAGAAGTCTGATGATAGTCTGATGGGTTTTCCTTTGTAGGTGATCTTTTTTCTCTCTCTAGCTGCCTTTAATACCCTGTCTTTATCTTTGATCTTTGCCATCTTAATTATTATGTGTCTTGGTGTTGTCTTCCTTGGGTCCCTTGTGTTGGGAGATCTATGAGCTTCGGTGGACTGCGAGACTACTTCCTTCCCCAGCGAGGGAAAGTTTTCAGCAATTATTTCTTCAAAGACACTTTCTATCCCTTTTTCTCTCTCTTCTTCCTCTGGTACTCCTATAATGCGAATATTGTTCCGTTTGGATTGGTCACACAGTTCTCTTAATATTCTTTCATTCCTAGAAATCCTTTTATCTCTCTCTGCCTCAGCTGCTCTGTACTCCTGTTCTGTTTTCTATTCCATTAACAGTCTCTCGCATCTCATCCATTCTGCTGTTAAGCCCGTCATCGCTTGTCTGATTTCTGTATTGTCTTTCCTCAGTTCCCTCACTTCCTCCCTCAGCTCTTGCACATTTCTCTGTAGGTCCATCAACATGGTTATGACTTTTATTCTAAATTCTTTTTCAGGGAGGCTGTGCATTTCCATCCCTTCAGACTCCCTCTCTGGGGTTGTCTGGTTGATTTGGTCTGAACCATATTCCTCTGTCTTTTCATGGCTGTATAATTTGGTCACTGATAGTTGCCACGTATGTCAGCTGGGCTCTTTAAGACTTTAAAAAGAGAAGAAAAAAAGAGAAAAGAGAAAAAAAGGAAAAAAAAGAAAGAAAGAAAAAAAAAGAAAAAAGAAAGAAAAGAAAAAACAAAAACAAAACAAAAAACAAAAGAAAACAAAAAAAACAAAAAAAATGCCCACCGGACGCAGATTCTGTGGAAATGCTCTAGGTGGCGCTATTGCCCCACTATTCCACAGCTGTGACTGTGCCGCTCTGCAGGGCCCTTTATCGCTCTGGCAGGGGTGGGAACGAATAGGAGGCTGTTGATCTCAGTGAGAAGTGTTAAGTATGGCTACGCTTCCTCAGTCGCCAGCTAAGGCGTCTGAAACTCCCCAGGACTCCCAGCCTGCTGGGCTGAGTGTGCTGGGGCGATCCCGCTCCTCCGCTGGGCTCCTGTCTCTTTAAGACCGCTGAAGAAAGCGCGCACTTTTTTTTTCCTTCCTGGGAGCCGGCTGCAAGCACCCTGGCGCGTTCCCGCTCAGATCCTGCCCCTCTGTCTCTCCAATGTCCGCTGCACTGCGCAATGTGGGTCAGCGCTCCCCGCGCAGATCACCGGGGCTGGCTACTTCGCGGGGTGTACTTCCACTCCCTCCCGGCTCTGAATCCTCTCCTCCCGCCGGTGCGCTGGGGTGGGGGAGGGCTCGGGTCCCGCCGGGTCGCGGCTCCGTATCTTACCCGCCTCTTGGGGTGCCGAGTCCTCTCGGGTGTAGCTGCACGCTGTGCGCTTTCCTGTGTATTCTCGTCTCTCTTTTAGGAATAGATGTATTTTCTGTGTTTTCGTAGATAAATATAGTGTTGGGAGGAGATTTCTGCCGCCCTGCTCACACCGCCATCTTCCCAGAAGTCCCTATTAGTTTTTTTAGTTGAATTATTTGTCTAAACGTAGAAAAAGCATTAAGAGTACCTAGAGAGATGTTTCCAGAGAAACATATGTATTTCAGATAGCAATAAATTCAAAGGAGAAAAAAATAGAAAGTTCCTAGTCAACCTTTCCAGTCTGCTGCCAAATCTATTCCACTTAGGCCAGTTCCGATGTGGATGTGCCTGTGAATTAGGGAGATACTAAGGCATATTGAACTTAGAGTGGCCTGGAAAACCTGTTGAAAATAAAAGGGCTCTCTAGATTCTTCAGAGGTCCTTGCGTAACATTAATCTCGATGTTGGAAGCCATGTCAATCTGCCCTGTATTTTTTAGTGAACATTTCAGTAACTAGGCCCCTAGGATCTCAGCCTCTCCAGAATTCTTCCAATTGCACAAAGCCTCAGATTGCAGGTGACCGGACTTTGGTTTCAATGATGAACTGACATTCCTTAACTCTAAAGTTTGCTTATTAATACACCAGTCACTAGCTTCCTTTGGAATCATACTATCCACGTAAGTCCAGTGGTAATATTGACAACAAGTTCTAAACATCAAGTGTGGTGGGCATAAAAATGCACCTTTCACATCTCTTACTGCAGGAGCATAATGGTGGGGGCCAAGCCACCCACTTTGGATCTACACCACATTTGTGCCAAGTCTGTGTTTCCCAGGCTCTGCTCTCAGACCACAACCAAGCACTTCAGGAGCATGGATACAGGCTTGTTCAGAGAACTGGGCAGCTCTCGTGTGGGTCGCTTTGGCTGTAGACCTCCCATCAGCCTTACAGTATGAGGCTCCTTCTTCCTTCCTCCTCTCCCTGAGTAGCATTAGCGTGTTCTGGAGTCGGAATGCTTTCCTCCTCCTCGTCCCTCCTCCATAAATCTCTTGCATATCTAACCTCATCTGTGGTGTCTGTTTCACTGTAGACCCAAATTAACATACCATGTGACTGTGTATCTATCTTTAATGTGAAGACCATCAACCCTCTTTTTCTGTCTTCCGTGTATTTGCACTCCCTGTAAGAGTACAGCCCTCTTCTGTGAAAGTCATCATCTCTGACTGACACTGAAGGAGTCACACAGCCCCAGTGGAGTAGAGGTGATACATCCATCCATACCTCTTGCTTTTCCTACTGGTGGCAAAGAAACTGTCAGTGATCCAGGGCATTCTGGTGTTTTTCTTAAGATTTTATGATGGCCTATTGAATGGCATCTCTGATGGCAGTAAGGGACATCCAGGTGACTCATCAGGCTCCTCATTCTGTGGCAGCATTAGTGTTGTTTCATCAGATATTGCTGGTTCTTCCTCCAACCACATGGTAGAATTATATTTTTCTCCATTAAAGTTAGATGTGACCTTAGGACTTGTTTTGGCCAATGAAATATGAACAGAAGTGCCAGGTCACTGCTGAGAAGAAACTATAGGAGACAGTGTGCCCTCCCCAAGCTCTCCCACTCGATGGTGAACTTGGAAACAGGTGTCCAGACGAAACCTTCGTCAATTTGGATGAAAACTGTGCCCCTGAGTGGCTGCAGTAACCAAAGCCCCGTGCCCACCTCACTGGGCGTGCCGTGTGAGCAGAAATAGGCTTTTGTGGTGCGGAGTCACTAGATTGCTAGAATTACTTGCTTTCACAGCATCCGCTGACATGCACCTCTCCTCACTAAAACCTCCTTGAGAAAAGAAAACATCCTATTAATTCTCTACTCCCAAAGCACATAAAATAATACTTCAGGGTAAATACTTATGAAAGAGTGTTGAAGTCATAAAATCTGATCTCAACTTGATTCAAGGTTCATTGCCTATCTCCTAAATAGAAAAAGAGAGATATTTTTTTAAACCATTCCAGGAATATGCATTTCCAAAGCCAGTTCTCTAATGAAAACCATGTTCGTTTTTTTAATTAAAATGTATTTCAAGAAGTGATGTTCCAAAAAAATAAAAATAAAAAATAAAAAACAGAAGTGATGTTCCAAAAGATTTTATATTGGGGCTGAAATTGAGCTAATTTTAAATGTTCCTGAATATGAACAAACCCCATTCAGATTATCGTCATGTGGCATTGTCATCTTGGCTGTGCTTGGGTCTCCTTATACTTCTAATGTAATAGTTGAGAAAACAACTAAGAGGAGTAAAATTACAGTAAAAAGAGTAGAATGAATTTTTAGTTCATTAAATTCATGCTAATACTTAAATCAGTGTTTACTTCTCTTCCTAAAGGAATGATACATCCCTTTTGTCTATGTCTACTGTTATATATAGTTATCATTTCTACTTGTTGATTTTCTATAGTTCTTTACATAGCATTATTAAATGAACTTATCTAATCCACACAGAACTGTGGGATTCTTTTCAACTTGGAAGAAATATGCATTCTTCAAAGACTTGTGAATGGCTTTCTTTGCCATCCTGTAAAGACTTTTGATTAAATTACTAGAGAAAAAAATTAATTTGAAGAGAGCCTACGTCATCATGAGAGATTTTAGGGTTTTTCCCCCTCCCTATCAATACAGTATTCCTCATGGGGTTGACAAGATTGTAATACTACCTACCACTCAGAAAACATTTAGAGAATGGATATTTATACCTAGAGGATCAGAAATCAAGTAAGAGCCATCAGAAGAAAGTTCTCCATTTTACAACCAAGTGACAAAACCACCTGAGGGTAAATGGCAGAGAAGTAACAGGGATGGCAGTCAAAATTCCCTTTGACTTCACCCCAGGGGTGGCCAGGTTACTCTCTCCTTAAGAGAATTAAAAATTTATGAAATGACTTTTTAAATTTCTCTAATACTCTTGCTTCAAAGTAATCATGGTGTCATAAAATTGCTTTTAAGGTTTATCTGCATACACAGAATCCACATAAAAATGAAATCTTCCATATTTTAAGTATATTTTAGTTATATGGTGCTCAAGACCAGACTTTTCCCATCATTCCATAAATAAGGTGAATAGGAAAATGGATTAGCCAAGATGTGGTGCTGTGGAACACCTTTGAATTTTGTCTAGTAGCTTGGCATCTTAAAACACACTGGTGGATTGGAGGCTGACCCCTAAAGGAAACTCTTAAGTGCAGTTTCAAGGACACAGGCTGTTTGGAGAAGTGAAAGACATATTGGTATATGAATTTTAAAAAATGAAAGAAGAAACAAACAACATATAATGACACATTCTGATGACTCTAATTAAAAGTGACAACAGATGATAAAAGGATGTCTTCATCATAAAGGAGTGGTGGCGAGGGAAATGCCATCACACAGCCTCCTCCATGAATCAAAGTTTCCATGTGTTTTTTGGAAAATGTTTCAGAGCCACCCGCTGTTTTTGTGAGGGCTTAATAATGATCTCACATCTTCCAAAGATAAGAGACAAATGATTTCATCTTTCCACCTCCCCATTTGGCTTCACAGATTAAAGTAATAAACATTCAGTGGAAGATAAATCAACACTTAGAGTTCTGTGTGTTATCTTCTGTCACTTTCCCAGAACAGATTATGTACAAGGCTATCCTGCGAACATTAACCTGTTAACCTGTTTGAAAATGTAGATAGTAGATTATCTAGACTATCTGTCTGGACCTGACATTACTGAGATGTTAGGAACTACACAAGTTTCCAATGAATTATTAATAAAGTGGATAGATTTAATATTAGCAATAAAAATAACTTGTTTTTAGTTTCATCTCTAAAGTTTGCCAAAGCTCTTTAACCTCTATGAACCTTAGTATCTTTTCCACAAATGAGGATGACAATAATAACTACCCTTTGTGTACCTCACAGTTGTGCTCTGAAGATTATGATCTGTATATAAAAGAATTTGCATATTAAAAATGCCATATCAATAAGTGAACCAAAAATATTAGTCTAGTTAGCCTCAGAGGTATATAGCTGTGTGCTCACAGAGAAATAGGGCAATAAAGGATGTGTGGAAATTTGACATTAGACCCATCTACTCAGGCAGATATGCAGAGAGCCATTAACACCTCAAAGTGATTGTTTATCTGTTCCTCTTGCTACAGCAGGGATAATGTCTGTCTTAGAGACCATTTTATCTCCAGCACTATAAACATAGGATCTGGCACAGAGTAAGTCCTTAATAAGTAAGAATGAATACATGAATGTAAATATGGATAGATAAGTAGATGGATGAATAGATGGATGGATGGATGGATGGATGGATGCATAATCCTAGAGGCAATTTTGACTATGCTCAGGGGAAAAGCCAAAACCCAATCCAAACCCATGGTTATACAGTCATGATAACCTAAAAGAAAGTACAGAGCTGACATTTGGTAGTGTGGCCACTGGGCAGTCAACATCTGGGGAGTGCCCTTTAGTGACATACTGGAGATGGAGACTGAAAAGAACAAGGCAAAGCCTCGGGTGAATTGTAGGTTAGCTGAAGTCAAACTCAGAGATCTAAAGTGGATGCCACAGCTCCCAGAAGGGAGTTGGAAAGCTTATCAGGTTACCAGAAAAGGTATTCCATAAGGAGAATGAGGCAAAATCTCAAACATAAGAATTAGAACCTAGTGGGAAGTCAGGTTTGGGCCAAACAAGATCATGATTTTGAGAACAGGAAAATGATGGAATATGAGCAGGGGAATCATTTCAGGAGCACAGTGGGCCCAGACATGACAGCTAGCATGAACAGCTTGGCCAGATCGGAGGAGGAGACATGAAGCTACTCAGCCAGGGTTAACTAGAGAATTGGGGCAGGACTGAGTTGGCATGAGGGCAGCATCAGCTAGCACAGCTCCACAGAGCTAAATATAGCCCCAGAGGTGGCTGCCATTGTGTGGCACGGTCATCTACCCACCATTTGTATCACGTTTTTAATTCATATGTGAGGTTAAAAGTGACATGTGGACTAAGAGCTTGCAAAGGATAGAAACGTTTTAACTGTGTATGCAAATAGTTCCCAGATTATAGTGTATGGGGATATTATTATAAAGACCCTGGCAAATGTCAGCTCTTCTTTTTCGATCCCAAGGCAGCCTTTTATGGCCACTTTTGCCTTGGCAACTAATATTCTGATTGTCCATAATTGTTGGCACTTACAGTCAAAATTGTCCCCATGCCCTCTCCTGCTTTGGTGCAATGTTGACCTAGCAGAAACCACACATATATCAGGTCACACTTTCCAGCTTTTATCGGTCCATGCACATTCTAGCATTTCTCTGACTGTCAAAGGAAAAAAAGAGTAAAATTATTAAAATCCCCTTAAACCTAGCTTTGATGGATGAGTGGTATTCTTTGATTAACAAGGTTCCCCAAGATAAATACTATTTCTGACCAAAAAGATTTGCCAAACCGTACTTTGTCATGCTGTGAAAAATTCCAAGAAATTTGGAATCAGTATGGTGTAAGATCAGTATAAAAGGCAAAATTTGTATTTCATTACTTTAATATATCAAGAATAGGCTCTGATATGCCTTAGATCAGTGTTTCAATTCTTCCTCCTAAATCTGAGTAACCACGTTTCTTCAAAAACAAACACATTTCTTGAAAATGGTTGAAAAAGTTTTTATATACTCTCTGATATTATGTAATTACATTTTATTTGTTTTTCTAATAATCTATTCAAATGAACATGCTATAGTTGGAATGGGTAGTCTCCTTCTAATTCAAATAGAGGTTTTTGTTCCTCATGAGACCTCAGCAATATAATGGAAGTAGCCATATTACAGGTGATGAGCAGACCCTTGCACCACGTAGCAACACAATTCTTGATCTTGATGAAGGTGGTTAACCATGGTTTTGGGTACAGGTAGTGGATGTCTGGATACATTTGAAACAAATGGAGTAGAAGTAAGAACACTGACATATACCCCTGGCACTGGACACCTAAGTCACAGAGACTTCGTTTATACTTTGTCAGCTTCTCTTATGCATCCTTTGCAAGTATGTTTGGCAGCTAAATAGTCTTCATTTCATAAATAGGATCTGGTCTTTTTTTTTATCCATTTTATTGTTATTGGATACTATACCTAAAGCATGATCATGATTGTGGGGTATAACTAAGTCTCATTACATTCATCTCAGTGATGTTTATAAAATACCTTTCCAAATAAAAAAACATTTGGGTAATCTGCAGGTTCTTATTCTATTATCCATATGTGGATATTATGCTAAGTGTGCATGTGTTTTGGTAATCTATTTTATTTTTCTAAAAGTTTGAGCATTTCTCATGAGACAGGGAGCTCTTGGAGAAGAACTTAGAAACAGTTACAATGACAACATAAGTACTCATTCTGCTTTGTTTCCGAGGATGTTAAGGAAAAGTTGACTTCATTTTTTTTCTGGAAATCAAACATTAGACTAGGTTACTAGAGTAGGCTGGAAAAGATTCTTTCCTGTAATTCTGTCATAAAAATCCCTTGTTTCAGGATCAAGTACCTGGAGTAAAGACTAAGGGTCATTAGAATCTCAGTTCAGATTTATCAATCTTACATTGAAAATTTGTCAGACCTCTGACTATTCTGGCCTTCTGGACCTGCTCAGTTTGGGGACCAAAGATGAAAGCACTTTTTCCTTAGATTTGAACTATAGACCCTTATGTCTGAATAACTCCATCTGTGTATTCCACAGGTACTCCAAACTCAGCCTCTTCATGAAAGAAATTCCTATTGACACCATACCCTCCAAGGCTATAATGTGCTCTTTTAAAGTACTACTTATATGAAATCATTTAATCAGTCATTTAAGAAACATTTATTGAGAACACTTCAGGAACTGTGCTGAGTGCCCAGCAGAGGTACAAAGAGAGAATACCCTGATACTCGGAATTAAGCATTTCCTTAACTTCCATCCCAGCATGGTATACAGACCTGTTTTCTAAAAATTTATAATTATTCATTAACCTGCATGATTTCCCCTGAGACTAAGAGCCCCCAGCCATATATTAAAATTTCATTTTTAAATGTCCCAGGAATCATTCAATCAACATGTACTGAATGCTGAAATGGTACCTAAAGACACCCAGTTTTCCTAGGCGAGGAAATACTCACCCCAAGTGATCCTGCTTATCTCTGCTCTATGAATAGGTAGATATTATTTTTGAGATTTAGGCAGTAGTATCTAAAGATTTAGGCAATCTTTAGAAGCTCTACCAGTAAACCCACAATTGTACAAGCAACCTTGAGGAGTAAATTTTGCAAAAACCAATATATGATTTTGTTCATCAAATTTTGAAAATAATCTTCTCTGGTTAGCATCTTTGTATGATCAGCAAGTAAGTGCCAGAAGGGGATATACAGACTACAGGTCAACTGAAGTTTCTCATGGAATCTTATAGTTTTAGTGCTATAAGGGAAATCTGGCTCCTATGAGGTCATTACTATTCTTAGTAACTGTTTAAAGTAATGCCTGGTTTATATATACAAAAAAAAAGAGCTTAAAACATTCTGAAAGAATAGTAAATGATTAACCTTTTTTACGCAAAGAATGTCAAATGGTAAAATGTTATATACGGAATGCTCAACCACAAAAAGTTCCAGTTAATATTATATTTATCAATTAAATGCAGTAAGGAAGGAAGGAAATGCAGTAATAAGATGATAGCAAGAATGTGCTTTGAAATTACATAGTATTTGCTACAATCTGATCTCTATTCCTAGAAACTCAAAATGTGGATAACTCTAGAAAGTAGAAGCCAATGATAAAGAATTATTGAAAGGAGTTCTTTTTTCCTTTTATTTTGGACACCAATGAAACTAATAGCTTTTTTCCAGTGGAGGAGGGCTCCACAGAGTGTGATTCGGTGGCCAAGACCTGTGTGGGGAGCAGAGACTAAGGTACCTGAGTGAATAAAGCAGTTAAGTCATGAAGAGATGAAAGTGGCGGCTTTGGAATATTGTCACCCACTAGAACAGACTCATCCCTTAGAGTGGATAAAAATGTAATGTTGATTTGGGAAATCAAGTTGTGTTAATTATTATAATAACTTATCTTTAATTAGCCATCTCTTATAGATATAGTTATGTCATTTGTGTTGGTGTTTGTGGGGAGGGGAGGCAGTAACATGCAGTGTTTCCGTGTACCTTCCCATCGATGAGACATGGCAAGACCCCGGGCACATGCAGGTTTCTGAAATTCGTTCCTGGAGGTCCTCTTCATTTTACCTGAGAGAAGTGGGGGTTTGCATTTCTAACAAGTGTGCCCGTTGAGCGTCAGCACTGGACAATCTGGGGAAATGTCTGTTTGCTTAATTGTGTGCTTAATTGGTTGCAATGTTCAAAATATGAGTGTGTAGACATATTTTTCATGGCTCTTTACTATTGGAAGTTACACCCTGTTATGGGAGGCCCTAACCAGCATTTAGACAGAACCCATTCACTCTCAGGTGGCCCAACCGTGAGTCTTCCCAAAACCAGGGATTAAAGTGAAGTGATTGGCTTTTGTAGACAGTGTAAGAGAAATATCACCATTCCTTTGTACTTTGTACTGTCTCTTGTGAAAAAAACTTTTTGTCCTGTGATTTTACATTTTTTTGAAGGAATTCTGGTTTGCCAGATGTGAACTTTGCATTTCTTCTCATTTCTTATTCACTTAACCTTATTTTCTGCCCTTTCACTCATGGTGCCTGCCCACCAGTATCTTGGTAATCATCTTTTTAGTTTCTGCATTCAACGTACAGTATAGAAGAAATACTCTATATTCTTCAGTTTATGTTTAGTCCTAATTGTAAATGCTTTTTCAATGTATAGTTATGACATTTATCAGTCTTCATCACCCACTGCTAAGACAATGTTCAAACATCATATCAATATCCCTCACCTAGTTCTCATTTTCTAATACCTGAGAAAAATGATACATTAGTCCACAAAGTTTATGACACTGCTCTTTTTTCTCTCAGTAAATTTCTCCTGAGATTTGCTAGTCCTGTTAGACGTATCCTTGAAAGATACACACAAAGGGATAAACAAATTGCTTCTGTGGATATTATGCATCAGAGTAGTGGTCCATAAAAGCTTAAGGTACTTGGCTGCTCCAACCTATTACAAGTCAATCTGGGGATGTTGAAGTATAATATAGAAAATGTGTTTGTCTTTCTAAGATGATCTTCGGAAATGAAAGGCAAAAATAAGATGTAGGTTACATCTAAACTGATCAATCTTTTGAAATCTTCCATACAGAGAATATTCTCCGCCTGGGGATTTTATATGTCTGAATTAACTATAAGATATGGTCTGTTGGAGGGTTTTAATATGAATAAATGTGAGTTTCATTACAATACAGAAGGAGATCTGCCCAAGAGCCATGGAATTAGATACTGTTATGACTCATACATTTCTGCCTTGACAAATTTCTGTTTTAATGTCAGACATTTGGTGATTAAATTCAGGTTTGTCATTTTCTATATTTGCATAAGGTCCAGCCAGAGTGACTATACAAATGTTTTTCTTTAATTAACTTTGATTGTATTACCTATGCTGGTATAGAAATTATATTGATAGCAAATATTTCCAAGAGAAATTAAATATGTGCAAATATTACACAGTAATGAAAATCATATGAGGAGGTCTGATCTTCCCTCTGCTTCCAGAGAAAAAGATCAAGAGAGAAAGTATAAACTTTTGGTGGATAGCTATATACTTTTTAGTGGTTGGAATCAAATATCATAATTTGTATCAAATGATTTCAAATGCTATAAATGAATTTTTAGAAGAGAAAATGTTTTCTGCTATTAACTCTTAATAATATATAAATTTTGAATATTTTAGGATATTTATTTTAGCCAATAGGATGATCTTTTGGGGGAATTAGGGTGTTTTGGTCCAAAAATTATTAAAAAGTTTTCCACATTGTTGCTTTGAACCATATTTTTAAAAAGTAAACTAATAATCATAGGACTGTCAGAACCTGTATTAGTTTTCTATCATAGCATAAGAATTTACCACAAACTTAGTGGCTTAAAATAACATCCATTTATCTCAGGGTTCTATAGATCAGAAGTCTGGCCAGGCTTGGACGGATTCCCTGCTTAGGGTATCTCAGGGCTGAAATCAAGGTGTCCCCTAACCTGGGCTCATACCTGGGTGCCCTGGGGGAAGAATCTGATTCTAAGCTCATTCAAGTCCTTGGCATAATTTGGTTCCATGCGCTGTAGGACTGAGACTCCTGCTTCCCTGCTAGCTCTTGGCTGGGTTCGTCCTCAGCTTCTAGAAGACATCCACATTCCTTGGCTCATGTTCTCCTCCGTCGCAGAGCTAGCAGTGGCATGTTGAAACTTCCTTGTGCTTCCAGGTCTGCCTTCCTCTTCTGCCTTTTTAAAGGGCTCATGCAATTAGGTCAAGTCAAGATGATAATGTCCATAGCTTAAGGTCACCCTACTTGGGGCTTTAATTACAACTGCCAAATCCCTTCACAGCCACACTTAGACTGGTGTTTTGATTGAATTACATGGGAACCTTGGTGCCATCTTCAGAATTCTGCCAAGCACAGAACTCTTGTAATTCAGCTCTCTGAAGGCTGTCTTCATCTAGGACAAGTAAACTGTGAATTCCAGTCTTGCAGATATAAGTTTCATAAAGTTTCAGCAAATATCATGCAACACAGTATTAAGAAGGAATTTAGAAAAGTTTGAAGTGTTTCATTAAACCACAAATGTGAAATAAGTTACATTTTATGGGGAAGGAAGAAGAGAGTATTATTTATTTTAACTAGGACTTTTAAGGCATTTGATTTTTGAAAACTTTACAGTTTACTCAAATGATTATAATAGTACATTCTGTACTTCATCAACACGAAACTGCTCAGTCTAGTGGTATGGGAAGAATGGCAAATCTGTAGGAAAACAAAGTGAAATAAAATAAAACAAAAAGTGACACATCTATTATAGGAACATTTATTTCCTCTATTCCTCCTTAAAGGGACACATGATTGTTAGAAAGGTAGGTCTCATCAAGACATTTATACAACACAATGGAATGAAAAATATTGTTTTCCATAAAAATCAGCTCAGTTTATTGTTGACCCTATTGGAAGTCACAGGCCCAAGGCCACAGTTAGATAAACCTGGGATTTCCACTATTGTCTTTTAAAAGAGGTTCACAAAATGAGATTTCAAAACTATTATTGTTAATCTCTTTGTACCTATATCCTCTTCAAAATGTTAATAAGTTATAGTTAAAACCCTAAATGCGATGAAGAGCAATTAGTTACCATCTTTGTAACAGGCCTGGGGAGGGAGGCTGGGCGGGTAGAATCTGTCCCAAAAATGGAATAACTTGACCATGGAACTAGTGGATTCTCCATCACTAAAGATCCAAGTGAAAGGGTGGGATATTAAAAGATTGCATGATTGAAAGGCCTGCATAGCCCCATTCTTGAGTTCTGTTTTGTCAAAATAGCTATGTTAATATGAGAATCTTTCTTTCGGTGTGTCTGTAAAATTACAGAAGATACTTTCAAGTTAGGTATAGGATAATTAGAATGTTCAAACGAAACGCGAACCATTAGACAAAGAAGGCACTATGGCTGACCAGGGATTCCAAAACTATGCCACATTTTGACATTGAGCATTTTTTTTTTACCCTATAACAATTTGACTTCTGTAACTGGAGCCTGAGGAGGAATATTTCCCACCTATATTCCTCACCTGTAAAAGGTGCTCTAAAGACTAGTATGCTGAACCTTCTATGGGATTGTCCTTCATCCTTCAGATGGAAGAGGATCAATAAATAGAGTGTAACTTGTTATGATGATGAATATGGATAAGCATCTTAACAAAACCCATTGGATATCTCTATTGCCTTTCCTAAAATGAGTCACTGAATCAAAAAACTACAGGAGAATAGAATTTATTTTATAGCGACATCCCCCCTCCACCAATTTTATTGCAAAGCCAGATTTCGGTATAGGTGGAGAAACTGGGGGGCTGCATTTGCTCTGTGTTCTGGCTGCTACTGTTGGTTCCCTCTGCTGCTGGGAAGTATATGCACTAGGGCAGTCAAATGTGGGCTCCGTGTCTCTTCAGGCCTTGCTTTATTTCCTTCTAGAGTTCCTCTTTGGGCTACTATACTGTGGACTAAGACACAAGGTTCATTCAGGAAGTGAAGATGTGGAGCTCTGAGGACTATAACTCTCTCTCTGTTAACGCCTGGTCTCAAGGGAGCAGGCCTGTGGCAGGTCACTGACTGGCAAACATGTGAGAACTTTTGACCACAGTAAAAGCCTGTGATCCAGGAAACTAAGTAGCCCTTTATCTTGTTGAAACTTGCCTGAAAAGAATACAGTGTTGAAACTCCAAGGCCACCTGAGATTCCAGTCCTTGCCTGTAGACCTTGGCCATATTCATACGTCATCTTGTAAAACAATAGATATTCTCTTCTTGAATTTCATCTCCCAAACAATTTGCTGTTCAGCACAACATTACCAGTCTGTGATATCTTGGCTGAAATGAGTCAAGCCATTCAAATTTTTATGGCCTGCCAGGATATGTGTGACAGGGACAAAAGAGAAAAGAAACTTTTTCTATAGCCTCAATTAGACCTTTTCCACCCATTGAGAAATTGGGATATTTCTTTTTTCTCTCTTTTCTTGAGAAAGATAGAAATCTCTCTGCTCTTAAATGGATGCCTAGACCTTGTTATGGATAAAATGTTTTGAGAATAGTATAGGAAAAAAGCCATCCATCAAACTGAATAAAACTCCATTATATTTTATACATATAAATATTTTACAACAATAAAATAGGACTTTTAAGAAAATTACTGTGATAAGAACACTTAAAATGAAATCTATGCTCTTAATAAGTTGTAAATGTATAGTTCATTTTTTTTATTGAAGTATAGTTGATATACAATTTTATATTCATTTCAAGTATATAGCACGGTTCAACAGTTACATTACATCTTCACTCCAACTAGTTCAGTTACCATCTATCAACACAGAAAGATGTTACAGAACCATTAACTAAATTCTCCATGCTGTACTACCATCCTGTGACCCACTTATAACTGGAATTTTTGTGCTCCTTTATCCCCCTTACCCTCCCCACCTACCCACACCAACCACCCCAAACCCTCCCCCATAGTAACTACTAGTCACTTCTCAGTGTATGAGTCTACCTCTGTTTGGTTCATTTTATTTTGTTTTGTTTTTGTACTCCACAAGTAAGTGAAATCACATGGTATTTGTCTTTCTCTGCCTGGCTTATGTCATTTAGTATAATGGCCTCTAGGTCCATCCATGTTGTTGCAAATGGCTAAATAATATTCGATTGTGTATATGTATCACACATTCTTTATCCACTGATGGACACTTAGGTTGCTTTCATATCTTGGCTATTGTAAATAATGTGACAATAAACATAGGGTGCATATGTCTTTTTAAATCAGGGATTTTGTTATCTCTGGGTAAATTCCTAGAAGTGGAATTACTGAATCGAATGGTATTTCTATTTTTAGTTTTTTCAGGAATTTCCATACTGCTTTCCACAGTCGCTGCACCAATTTACCTTCTCCCCAGCAGTGTAGGAGGGTCCATTTCCTCCACATCCTTACCAGCACTTGTTATTTCTCTTCTATAGTACATTATTGTTGACACTGGGCACAGTCCTATACCGTAGATCTCTAGAGCTTATTCTCTTACCTGAAACTTTATGTCTCTTGATAAGTAATTCCTCATTTCTCCCTCCCCCAGCCCCTGGTAACCACCATTCCAGCCTCTGACTTTATAAGCTTGACGATTATAGATACCACACATGTAAGAGGAATCCTGCAGTACTTTTTCTCTGTGTCTGGCTTATTTCAGTTAGCATTATCACCTCAGGGTCCATCCATGCTGCTGTTATTACAGAATTTTCTTCTCTTTTAAGGATGAATAGTATTCGAATGTATGTATATACTACATTGTCTCTATTCATCTGTCAGCAGTTACTTAGGTTGTGTGTTTTCACATTTTGGTATTGTGAAAAAGTGCTGTAGTGACTATTGGTGCTAATGTCTCTTCAAGATCCTCTTTCAATTCTTTTGTACATATACCCAGGGATTACTGGACCATATGGCAGTTCCACTTTAAATCTTTTGAGGAACCTCCGCACTGTTTTCCATAGTGGCTACACCATTTTGCATTCCTACCCACAGTGTGCAGAGGTTCCAGTTTCTTCACATCCTTATGACCACTTGTGATTTCTTGTCGTTTTGATAAAGCCATTCTAACGGTTATGACAGGACAACTTATTGTGGTTTTGATGTGCATTTCCCTGATGATTAGTGACGATGACCATTTTTTCATATATCTGCAGGCCACTTGTATGTCTTCTCTGAAAAAATGACTATTCAAGTCTTTGCCCATTTTTAAATTAGTTTATTAAGCTTTTGTTACTGAGTTGTATGAGTTCCTTACATATTTTGGACTTTAGCCATTTATCAAATATATGGTTCCAAATATTTTCTTTCATTCTGTAGGTTGCCTTTTCACTCTGTTGATTGTTTCTCTTGTTCTCAGGGATTTTTAGTTTGATAAAACCCCACTTGTTTTTGTTGCTTTGCTTTTGCTGTCATATCCATAAAATCATTGCTAAAATCAATGTCAGGGAGCTTCCCCATATGTTTTCTCCTAAGTTTTACAGTTTCAGGTGCTATTTTTAAGTCTTTAATCCATTTTGGGTTAATTTTTATGTATTGTTTAAGAAAAGGGTCTAATTTCATTCTGTTACATGTGGATATCTACTTTTCCCAGCACCATTTGCTCCCGGGACTATCCTTTCCCCATTGTGTATTCTTGGCGTCTTTGAAGATTAGATGACCATATGTAAAACCCAACTTTATTTTATAATGACTATAACTATAATAGTCAGTGATTAGTGAATGCCTACTGGCACACTGCTCTAAGCTCCTTACATATACTACCTTATTTAATCTTCACAATCTCATATGAGATAATATTACCTCCATTTGGTAGATGAGGAAACTGAAGCACACAGGTACCCAAGGTCACCAACTGGCTATTAGTAGACTTGAAGTTTGAGTCCAGAAAGTCAGAACCCTTAACTTCTGTGCTATAGATGTTCTGAAAGGCATATTACTCTAAAATGTCTTGAGAAAACAGGAATAGGTACTTATTTTCTCCAACTGGGAGTCCTTGAATACAAAGCTCTTCTCTAGATCAGAGGGAAGGAGGTAACACAAATGAAGTCATTTTTCCAAATTTTAATTATGTCTCAACATGTAAATTTATGGTGCTGACTCAAAAGTAGTCTATCTTCAGAAATAATTACAACTAATATTTACAACATAATACAAAGAGCTTTCACATAGAATCCTCTTGATTCTATGAGAATTGAAATATTAAATACATACAAAATAGCATAGGGGTTAAAAATGTTGGTTCTTATTATTTTATCACTGCTGTTTCTATATATTGTTTAATCATCTCAACAAATAAGATAGTGTTATCACCATCACCATTGTACATTTGAAGAGTCATACTCTGAGAAGTTAAAAGACTCACCCATGTTTACTCTTTGTGAACTACCTAGACCCTTAACTATTCCGTTTTATTTTATTTTTTCATCTTTCCTCTTCTGTTACTCCTTTCTTGTGGGCTTTGGCTATTGGCTGTGAAATGAGTTATTCACGAGCCCCATAGACTGAAGACCCATATATGTGGACTCAGGGTGTGTGTTAGGTGAGTGTGTAAGAAAGTATGTTA
This sequence comes from Smutsia gigantea, assembly GCA_032199065.1. Lineage (NCBI taxonomy): Eukaryota > Metazoa > Chordata > Mammalia > Pholidota > Manidae > Smutsia > Smutsia gigantea. Next base: position 467,788 of record JAVSCE010021834.1, on the reverse strand, counting down.
CTAAAAGTTACCAGCACTGGCTGAAAGAGTGGCCCCAAACCAGCACTTTAAAAAAAAATCACAAGTATTTGAATGTCCGTAAGTCCAAGTGATAAATATACATTGGGAGCCCACATAGGGCAACCTTGTATCAAACCATTACCAGACTACCCTTCAGAGGGAGTGTAGTGAGCCAGCAGTGAGCCGTATTCAGGAACTGAAAGAGTACTTGCACAGCCAAATAAAAATCAGATGATATTAAAGGACAGAGGAAGTGGTGAGTCCTGATAATAACTCCAAATCCAAGAAGCATGTTACCAGTTCCCCAACCATATATGAGATGGTTTATCAATGCTTGAGGCAACAACCAGAATCAGCCTAATGAGTATGCATTATGATTTGTAGCTACTACATGTTTAAATAGTATTTAATGTTGGTTGAAATTTGTTATCAAGTCTCTTGACTTGATATAGGACTGATAGGCTTCTTTGTACCTGTGTTCTACAATTAAGAAATCACTCTTTAAGTCTATGGGGAATTACACCTGTGTTGATTATACATTTATAGTTGAGCAAATAAATACATGACACATTAGAGTGCGCAAATTTATCACTGAAAGGCTATCAAAAGAAACTTATGGTTGTGATAACCATGTCTTTACCTCTCCAATTACGTTCTCTGCGTCTGAAAAGCTCTATCCAAAATTTCAGAGATCTGTTAAGTCTTATTGTTGCTAAATGGCCCCCAAAAGGGAGAAGGCATCACTTAACTCAGAACAAAAGGAAAAGTTGGGTAAGATTGTGTTCTACCTTTCCAAAAGTCATGGTCAGATTTGGTTTAATCATACAGTATATATCAACTAGTATGGATTTAACCAAGTCTAAGAAATTTTAAAGTGAAGTCCCCAAATGATACCAATGAAAGTTAAATGCACTGGCTGCGTGCATTGTTTGTCTTACAAGCTGGCCATTTTTCTTAGCATAAACTCTGTATCTAAATATCCATATTAAAAACATACATAATAAAGTATCTGTAGCCACAGGGACCAATATATTTTTTTAATTGACCCTAAAATAGATCTAAAATGGTGTTTCAGATCCCTCTGATGTGTTGAATACACAACTGCTAACTTGTTGCTCCTTTTCTCAACTCTTTCAACTCTCTTCCCAAGTATAACTTTCCCCTGTGGTATTTTAACACCAGCCATAATTGAATTCTTATAACTCAATGCGCTAAGAGTCTGCAGCACTGTGGAATCTCTTAGTAATGAACTGTTGGGGAGGAATAATTTCCCTCTCCCATTAAGGTTCTACTCACCAGTTTAAGAATCAAATTGACTTGAGGCTGAAAACAGGAGAAATCAAATTTAATTTCATATGTATGGGAACACCACACACATGAGAGTTTCAAAGACAGAAAGGTAAAATGAGGCATCTATGCCATCCTGAGATAAGGAATAGGATAGGGGTCTGGGCTTTCAGAGGGCAAAGAGGGCAATTTACAGGCAACATGAGCAGATGTTTGGTAATTAGATATTTGCCCTGCCCTGATAAAATTTATCTCTGGTGCTAACCTTCATTCTGGGAAAGATCCCAATTTAGATTTTTCTAGGTAGTTAAGGGAGGAGCCAAAGTTATTCCTGAGCCTGCGGGGTCTTCACTGCCTTCAGCTCAAAGCAGCCCACATGCCCACGTGGTACATTTCGGGGCCTGCCTGTCCTTGGCCCCTACAGAAATGACAGAAATCGAGTTTACACTTTACAGAGTTGTCAAAGGAATTCTATCATGCAAAAGCAGTTTCATGCCAATTCGCCCATAATAACAAAGAAAACGTTACTAGAGTTTGAAGGATAAAATATACTGAAGAGAAAATAATGCCACTTCTTTTGTTTTTTATTGCATAGATTGAGCTTTGTTCATTTTGGTACTAAGTTTTATTCTGATTTTTTTTTCTTTCTCATTCTTATGCATGAGAAACTTACAACGCCCCCTTTTTCTCCACTTTACTTCCTGAAAAAATGTTAAATCATAAAGGATTGAAGGGTACCCAGCTGGGGCTTAAAATGTATGATCTGCATTGAAAGAACAAACAAGCTAAAAACACTCTTTGTGTCAACGTAACAAACTTAAATTTCTTTAGGAAAAGTATAGAGACCAAAGATGTGCAGTAGTGCAGATAATCACGTGTTTAGTAAGGAGTCTATGAGGTTACATCCCTGTACTTTTGAAGGGTTCTTGAGAAAGAAATACTGATGTAGAAATGAGGAATGTTCTACTCAAGTTAAATGAGTTGTAAATTTGGGGGAGGGGTCACTATAGCAAAATTTTCCATCTTTATAATCATGTTAGGACTCAGTTTCTTCATCTGAAAATTAGATGAGTTAAAAGCTCTTCAGCATCCTCCCCAGCTACTGTATTTTGAAGAGCAGTGCTTTCCCACCAAGACTAATTTTCATGTTCTTCTCACACCTGCTTTGGGTTTTAACACATCTGCTTTTAGAAGATGCCAAAATTGATGACCAACTGTATTCCTTCTAGCATTACCTCATACCAAGGACTTTGTTTTACAGTAGCATCTATTCAACTTAATAAAAAAAAATTTGAAGCTGTCATAGAAAACTACTAGCTCTAGAGGTATCTAGCCTATTTTTCCATAACTAAAAAATAAGTAAGTCATGACATTTCCCAAATGACATATTTTTGATACTTTTAATTTTCCTAGGTGTCTTGCAAATGAGTTTCAGCCCCAGGCAAGTTTCGCTATAGATTCACTGTGACCAAAGAAATTTACAGCAAAGGGTCCTTGGGGTGAAAAGGTTATACCCAACTTCATTTCCAGGTGGCAGGTCAGTCACTAAAATCCCGTTCACTCAGAGCGAGTCTGTGTTATCACTGCTGCATCGGGTGCAGCAAGCCGGTCTCTGCCTCTGGGCCTCTCTGCACAGTCGTCCTGCACAGCCGTCCTCTGGGAATCTCTGCACAGTCGTCCGCACAGCCGTCCTCTGGGCCTCTGTCCTCCCCTCTGTTCTCCTACAGCCTTGCAGCCCCGCCACTCCAACGCGCGCAGAGCATTGGGCTGAACTCTTTATAGTAACACAATAATGGCTTATTGCCTAAAGGTGTGGAAGCGGTAGCATAGCAACAGGCCAGTTACATTTAAGTTCAGTGAGGATCCTGGCCATAGGAACCCCACTTTATCCACCCTAGGTAATATTCATCAAAGAAGTGGACATGAGTTGTAAATACTGAATCGTTACTGAAATTAGACTGATCATGTACTTAAGAATTTTCAAAACAGAGTGAATTGAATGTTGAATTTTAGAATCAGGTTAGCCAGTGGACTGTAATCGATGTGAAAAGAGGTGATCCCTTGGAGATTAAGACAAAGAAAAGCAAATCCTTAGCCAGAAACCATTAGCAACTGATACAGTGTCAAGTGAGTAGGTGGTCCCATGGCACCATGAAAGATACTTAAGTGCATAGGTGGCAATTTCCTGTTGTTCTCAGCTCAACAGATTTATTTCAGAAACATTCCTAAGGCCCAGAACCTGATGAGATAGAGGTATATTATCTCCCCCCATCTAAGGTATTATTTTCTGTGGCGTAAATGATTAATTTTTCCTGTCTTTCCATCCCTGAACATTTTTTAAATTAGTCGTTTCATCAATAGCCATATATAATATGAAACACCCCCCAGAACACAACATCTGACTTAACAGCCTTTCACTTAATGGCATTTCAGTATCTAACACTGACTCAGATACCTTATAACCTATAATTTAATAGGTATTCTTTTCTGTATAATTGTAAAGAAAGTAAATTTTAATCCAGTGGAGTAAAACAGCTAAGTGGAAATTTGGGCAGATAACAGAAAGAGTCTCATTCCAATTACATTTTGGAAATTACAGGTATATTTTGAGGGTAGATACTTGTTTATATGGAATATTTCAGAAAGAATATCCAGAGTGAGATAGGCACAATATGAAGATATATGGGAAATAACTAGAGAGTATAAACAATATGAATAGAATCTGGACTTAAAAACTGGTTTCAAAGAACCAACATACTTCAAAATCTGAGAATACAAAGTAGTAAATGGCTGTGTCATTAATTACTAAAAAATAATGGTTTTATTTGTGTATTCAAGTATATATTTCTGGGATCATGCTGAAAATTCTTTGGGTAAGGAATTCTAGAACTAAAAGACTTCTAGAGAAATGTAGTGTTTTTCCTAGTAGCTCTCATCTCAATATATTAAGCTATTTCTATCTGATAATGTATACATCTCAAGCTTCTTAAGGTTGTTTTTCCTTATTTGAGTGCTAACTAAAACTGTTCAGAATTTACAGATTCCTACTGACACCTAATAAAAAAGATATAAATTTCCTCAAGTGGTTTCAAAGGCATAGTTAATCAATTGGTAAAGATTTCTTCAGCTCCTAGCCTGTCTCCTTCCTCCTTTGTTCTTAACTACACACTCTATTACTGTACCTACCTAATGACTTTTCACCTGCTTTAAAACTCTCACGCAGTTTTCAATGCTCAATTTTTCTTGTTTCTTGTCAAGATTAAAAATACATATACTCAAAGTCTGTCTTTGAGCCAAGCAGATCATTTAATTCTCGGGGATTCTATGTCTTTTATGCAAACTATAGAGTTTTGGAAACTTCCTCTGCACAGTAGCAACTGTGTATCTCTAGCTCCACCAATCCATCATAGGACTCTCCTTGACAGCAAGCTGGTGGACTGTCACAGGCAATCTTTAAGGAGCCATAGTTAAGTGGGGAATTGGACAGAGCTGGCCCCCAACTGCCTGCATGTGCCAGTAAGAATCCAGACTCCCCACCCTTCGTAAAGCAGCCTTGTAGAGAAAGATTACTGAACTTGATATCAAGTCCACCAGGAAGGTGAAGAACAAAATCTGGAAAGCAGAGGAAAATAGGCAAAAATGATAAGGTTAGAGTGATTGGGTGAGCACAAAATGCTGAGCATGGAGAGACCTGGGAGGCATTTGGGGAGACAGAAGAGGCAGAAACCTTCCAGAGAAGCCTGTAACTGAGTGTCTGTGAGAGAAAGGAGGAAAATTAAGATGCTAAGTCAATTTGGCCACATTAGTTATTAGTCTTTCCTGATATCTCACCAGTAAGTCCTTTGGGACCTCAGTGTTTTGAATTTTAGAACATAAAGGCTCTATGGACTTTCATCCAGCCTTTGGTTCAACATCAAATGAATGTAAGGTCTACAGAGCATTAACAGAAGTAAGTGGCACAGTCCAGGAAAGGCTTAGGTGAGCTGGGATACCCATGCCCACAGGCGGACAGTTGTGCCTTGGCCTCTAGCTGGAGGTTAGACTGTAGGACCGATGGCCTCCTATTTCCAAATCACCCAGGATCTCAAGAAACACTTGAAATACTTATCTTCACATGAAATCTGTTTTTTTTTTAATGTTGGAAGTTAAATCAAGGAAATTGAGTTTGTATCCTTCAGTCTATCCAAATCCCTTGTTTTACTTAGTAAGACACAAAAGTTCAGAAAAATAATCGTGTGAGTTTTGCCTTTATCACGTGGGTGTTTAGCATCAGAGTCCAGATCTGAATGCAATCTCCTGATTCTCAATTTAAGCTTTTTTCACACCTGATTATGAAATTCAGAAAGGTTGTTTGTAAGTGAAGGAGGCGGGGAGAATTTCAAGTTATATTATTTACTGAGCTTGAGTAATACGTAGTTCTCTGAAAATATCTCAAGTACTTAAAAAAATTTTCCTGAATCTGAAACTGTCTCATTAATTTTCATCAAATCAGTGAATAATGAGTGATATGTAGAAATTATTGCTCATAGTTGCTAATTGAAAAGTTACTTTGATAGAGCAGGAAAATATAATATTCCAGAGTCTAAATACTAAGTTGGCAGCCTGCATTCTCCTTATCAGTATCTCTTATTTAAATAAAAGTAAACCTATTTCTTTAAAAAATTATAAAATTGTTCATGAAAAATGTGATTTGAGAATAGTGAAGGAGAAATATAAGTTTCTCCTTTTTTAGTACTTTTCATACTTTAATAGTCCCTTTTCCAAAAAAATTAGTTAAAAATATATCTGCATTACACACTGTCTGATTACTATTCGGGTGTGCGTGTATCTTAACTAAACCTTTACATCTACATTTATTCTTTTACCCAAACACTATGCCATTCAGTTTTGCTTATTTTTAAAAAAAAGTTTTATTTAAGTTAGTCATCAATAAGTCAATAGATAACTTTTAACTGTTTTATTATGGTAGTCTTTTCTATTTGTGATGAGGATTATGCTATTTGATAGCATAAGAAGACATTTTTTTTAATGGCAGAATTAGAGTTTAGTGTGGGGAAAATAAGGCTGAATTGGTAAATGCATTACAAGTGTAATATATTTGTTCTTGATGTACCTAACACTGTGCTAGGCACAACGGTTACAGAATTATAATATCTGTTTGCCAGAAGGTATTCTTCGTGAGGGAACAAAACAGAAGAGGTGATACTTTCTTGAAGTAAAGACTATTTGTCCAGAAAGGTGACCAACTTTTCTGCAAAGATAACTGAGCATTGCATCCTCCTACTGAGGAAGATTATAAAACCTATAATGCTAGAGATCTTTTCAGGATAATCTTTTCACATGAATAGACAATTGTATGTCCATGAGTTAATCTATTTATTTATTTTGATATATTTTTATTGAAGTATAGTTGATATGCAATATTATGTTTTACATATACAACATAGTGATTCAACAGTTATCTACATTATTAAATCCTCATGCTAACTAGTATAGTTACTATCTGTCAACACAGAAATACATTACAGAACTATTGACTGTATTCTCTATGCTGCATTTTCATTCCTATGACTAATTTATATTATGATTAAGATTTTGTGACGCTATCCCTTTTACTCACCCACTCCAACCCCTCCCCCATGGGAGTCATGTCTCAGTGCCTGTGAGTCTACTGCTATTTTATTCATACTGTTTTGCTTTGTATTTATATTCTACAAATGAGTGAGATCATGGTATTTGTCTTTCTCCGCCTGGCTTATTTCACTGAGCATAATACCCTCTAGATCCATCCATGTTGCCGCAAATGGCAGGATTTCTTTCTTTCATGGCTGAATAATATTCCATTGTACATATATACCACATATTCTTCCATTCATCTATTGATGGACAAATTGGTTACTTCCATATTTTTGCTACTGTAAATAATATGGCAGTAAACATAAGGGTGCATATATCTTTTAAAATCAGGGATTTTGTTTTTTTGGGGTAAATTACTTGAAGTGGAATTACTGGATAGTATGGTATTTCTATTTTTAGTTTTTTGCAGAACCCCCATACTGCTTTCCACTCCCACCAACAGTGTAGGAATAATTTAAAAGTAGTTTTGCTTACAGTAATTTGCAACAGGGCTAGATAATTTATAGAAATGACATTGGCTAAAATTAATACAGTGACAAATACTCTGCAAAGTTGCTAAACTTCAAGAGTAATCTGGAAAGTGCAAAATAAAAAGATCCCATTTTCACCCAAATTATTAGAAAAAATTTAAATGTGATAATAAAAATATTTTGGCAGAAGCAAATGAAATGCATAGGCTGTACATTGCTGGCAGGAATGTAAATTTAGTGAGCCATTTTTGGGGTGACAATTTGGCAGAATTTCAGCTTTAAAATTTATTTCCAAACAATTTTGATCCTTAATATCTGATCTAGGATACTAGGATGTTCATTGCTGCATTTTTCCATAATAGTAAATCTTAGTAACATCCTAAAATGTTTCAGTAGGGAAAATAAAATGACTTATAATACAACCACTTTATGGAATACTGTGCAGCTACTGAAAAAATTTAAGTAATCCATATTTCCTAAAATACACTGATTTTATTTATATTAGGGAGGAATACCCTCCACCCTTCAAAGGTTCTTCTGGCTGGTGTAAGAGTGAAACTGACTTGAGACTGATTAATAGGAGAAAATAAAATATTTCATATGTATAGGAACCTCACATACATGAGCAGTTCAAAGACAGGAAGGTAAAATGAGGTCTATGCCATCTGAGCTAAGGAATGGGACAGGGGCCTGGAGCTTCAAAGGGGAGGAGGGCAATTCATCAGGCAAAGAGCAGATGTTCAGTAATTAGATGTTTGCCCTGCCCTACAGATGGCTCACTCAGATAAAATTTTTGTCTGATAATGACCTTTATTCTGGGAAAGACCCCAATTTAGATTCTTCTAGGTAATTAAGGAAGGAATAAAACTTTCTCTTGAGCCTGCAGAGTCGTGACTGTGTTCAACTCAAAATAAACCACATGCCAAAATGGCACATTTTGGGGCAGCCTGTCTTGGCTTCTACATATGCCAGCCTCATAGGTAATAATCAAGAAATGAGTTAGCTTTTCCTGAAATGTTAAGAGTGTTTGATGGTATAATATATCATGAAATGAAACACAAATATGAATTTTAAATGTTAAAGAAGGAGAGCAGAAATTAGGGAAAAGTTGAAAACTTATTTTAGTCCTTTCTAATTTAATGGAAATATGGAAAGTTGGTTAAGGACTACTTTCTTCAAGAGTTATACTTGGAAAGAGCTTTGACTTCTTATAGTCCAAGGTTCTACAGAGCACAAGAACATTCATCAAGAAGCAGCTTACACAGAGAGACAAGAGAGGGAGGGAGAGAAAGAAAAGGAATGACTTACAGTCTGTTGAGAACAATCCATAAGAAAATGAACAACAATCTAACGGTGATCAGTACGAAGTATGATGGGAGTAATTGGGTTTCAGAATCTTCCTAGTAGTTCCTAACTCTCTTCTATAATCCCTAAGACTTTAGCTTCCAAGTGGCTCATTTCCTAGTCATGTGAGATGATCATTTGCTTCTGGAATTGATTCAGTCCTGCTATAAAAGTGTTCTATACACAGACTTTTCTTTGGTGGTTCTCTTTTTAGAAGGGAGTTTCTTTTTGCCACTTGACTCCAACAATTAGATAATAATATCAATCCTCCTCAGAAAGCTTTTGGGGATAAAGCAACCTGGACTCTATGACTCAACCTCTTTTTGTCCTTCCTCCCTTCCTCCCTCCCTCCCTTCCTTCCTCAATTTCTTATATTTTTCCTTATCTTCAAACATCACTGGAAAAAAAAGCAAGATAGCTATAAGCTTAATGTACTGATCCCCAGTGGTGCTCTGCAAAACAGTGGTCTTTCTCAAGATATCCAGAGATGGTCTACGAAGAAACAGCACTTGATCAGATGATTTGGGCAAAGAAACAAAGTATGATTGAATCATTTATTTTACTACAGAATTTCTCAGAGCCTTTAATTAATAGTTGCAGCATGAATATCTAGTAGGAGTACAATCTTATTTAACTTCACATCCCTTCTGTGTGTGGGCAATGCAGAATTATTACCTGGAAAATCCTGAAGACATTGTTTGGGAAATTCCTTTCAAATGTCAGCCCAAAAATAGCAGTAAGTGCTGTCCATATGAACCAACTCTTCCTTAAGTGCCTTAGGTAAACTGCTATCATTTATGCTTCATGATCAATATATTTTCTTGTTTAATTAGTTACAGTATGAAGTCTCAAAGCTGGGAAAATAAATTATTTGCTTATTATTCATAAGACCACATTCAAGTCTATCCACATGCATATTTTTACATGGTTGCGGTCACCGCATGTGGTTTCAAATAGATAAAGAATTTAATAACATTTCATGAGATTTCTCTAATTGCCCTGTGGTCTTTATAGTCCTAATTTCAATGGAAGCACCATTTTCCAGCCAGCAATTTACTTAACTATTCCCTTATTTTAAAGAGTTAGGTCCTTTCCAATTATCTCCTGCTTTAAAACTGCAAAGAACATCTGAATGTTCATTATATTTTTGATTATTTTCAGCCAGACTCCACAAAGACTCATCCTTCTTTGAAGCTCAGTTGTTAAAGCTCTTCTATGTCCTTACTGAAGATGACTCTTTAAACTACCCAGAAACCCCTGGGGTTTTTGCTCTGACAAACACTATTGTTGATTTAGCTTTAAAATGGCGCCACTGAACAAAAGACCCCTTCGGGGAAGACAGACCTAAACACTGTGCCCCTACTGTGTACACTTACAGAGGATTTATAAGCAGGTCATCTTTGTTGTTCAAAATCTAGTTTCATTGTCATCATTGCTTTCAATAGTTTGGTGGAAATAAATTTGTAAATGTGACATATATTTTACTGTATCATCTAAAAAGAAATCAACTTTATGCTACAAATTAACCAGCTAAAATTTTTTTTTCTTAACCAGGGGACTTGACAAATAATTTCTTAACCTTCTCTACCAACAAGAAGAAAAAATAACCCACAGATCCCCATATTGTTCACATCATAACACCTGACTTCTTCAGAGATCAAACTTCTGTGAAGTTCTGATCAGACAGATCAGTGACTTATTTAACAAATATTCACCAGGCACCTCTTATTTGCCAGGCACTGTTCTACCAGTAGGAATGTGATCGTGAGCAGAGCAGACAAGCAATCTTTTCTTCACTGAGTTTACATTCTAGTGAGAAGAGAAAAGCCATAAATAAAATAGATTGCATAAGTATATATATGGTAAGAAGGTGATAAATGCTGTAGAGAAAAGAAATAAATCAGAGAAAAATGAAAGTAGTGCCAGGGGTAGAGGGAGGGCTGCAAATTTAAGTAAGGCTATCAGTGAGAACTTTACTGAAAAGTGACAATTTAAGGAAAACAACAGGTAAGAGTAAGGCATATGTGACTGTGTGGGAAGAATATTCCAGGCAAGGGAAATGACAAGTACCAAAAATCCAATATAATTGGGAATTACTGTGTATGAGAAAGAGCAATGAAATTTGGAATTAGGAAACCTAGATTGTAGGGTGAACTCCTGTCATGTGCACCTGTGTGTCTATCAGCGAGTCACTTAACATCTCTAAAGTTCAAGTATAAATATAGGATAAGAATCTTTTCTGAGTTTCTGACCTACTCTAAAATTTTATAATTATTTATTCATTATACCTGAGTCATTAAGAGGAGTTTAGATAGCATTTAGCATTTTTAATTCATGAGACAAGGAAATAACATGATACATTTAAGAAAATTCTCCATCACAAATGCTTACAGTAAAGGGGCTCAGTGCTTAAGTGTTAAACTTCAAGAATCTGGAAAACATAATTATGCCAAATACCTCATTCCCTGAAACTCATTGATGGGGCAATGCCAGGAGTGATGAGGGTAAAGGGCTGTAACAGATTTCACTTTTCACATGTTAGCAGCACTAATAGTCTTCTGAAAGTTACTGTTTACTTTGATATGCCGCATCATTTCAGCGTGTGGCCTGATGTGCTCTATGCATGTTTAAAAACTGTGCAGGGTCTGAGAGTAGTTCATTTGCTGCCAATGGAAGTGCACAAGCAAGGTTAGGAGGAGGCCGGCACCCCTTAGAACAGAGCGAAGTACTGTTGTCCTCGACATGTTAATTTCATGATCCATCGTGTGCTTTTATATTTCCTTAAAAAGACACTTTGCAAGGAGCCGCAAATAAAAGTCATAGATTTCTAGGTCAACGCGGAGGGATGGTTCTCTGTAAATTTACTTGCTTTGGGTGACCTTTGGTGATAAAAAAATTCCATGTGCCTGAGACAGTCTTTGCACTCACAGCAACTTTTCAGGAAAGGAGGAGCTTTTTTAGAATCTTCTCAGCAGCTTTGGGTTTATTTCTAAATTTTTCTGTTTGGTTCCACTTTACAGCTGTCTCTAGGGGTAAAAGCCCACTACATTCTACTCTAAATCAAAATGCTTTTTTCATTTTTATTGAAGTAGATAAGACTGAAACTGATTGGTTTCTCAAGGGCCATTTAGGGAACTTAGGACCACCACGTGCTGCATAAGCAAAATAATTATGAAGGCACCATAAAGCATGGTTTTAAAGTTCAGCTCCACGCGAAGTAAATCAGATTCAAGGTCATTTATTACTCAAGCTCTGCCCAATGCTGCTGAGCCGGAAAGAAAATGACTGTAGTCACCATAACCTGAAGTGGGTTTTCTCTTAATATTTTGCTACATCACTGTTTTTGCAACAGTGATATTTTAAGTTGATTTCAAATGAATTAAAATTTTAGCACGTGGATCTATAGTAACACGAACCGTAGAACTCACCTCCTCCCATGGCAAAGGGAGTGTGAGGGAAATAATATTTTTTGAGAACTTACTGTGCTCCAAATTCTGGACTACATACTTAAATATGCCTTTCAATTTAACCCCAGTAGAGTATATTGTTATTCCTATTTTCAAATGGAGAAACGGAGACTCAGAGAAGTCATACAGTCTTAGTAAAATCCTCCAAAATCTCCATTCTTTTCCCCAAAAAGCATGCTGACTTCACTATCTAGCCACTAGTTGAACTGATGTAGCATTTGCTTGATAGACACGCAGGAGCAGCAGTATGCATGCAGTAACGTGCGCATGACCTGCTGGGGCAGCTAGCTGATTCAGGCTGAGTGTCATGTGGGGCTAAGCCACCACACCTACGCATATCTTAATAATGATGACAGTAAGCTTCTAAACTTGGCAAAGTAACAAAACGCTCAGACTGATGCATGACAAATGTCAACTGATACATTATTTTGTGAGATATTCTAGGACTAAGACCAAGGAAAAGATTTTTGCATCCCTTTTCACTGAGTAGTCTGTATCGTATCCCAGAAGGTCACCGTGTGATCAAAGAATCAGAAATAGGATACTATTAAGTGAATGATTGTCTAAGTTGATAGAGTATGGGATGATCTCTTGGTGCTTTTTCCAATCTAGAGAACCAGAAATGATGACTTATGATCATGGCTCCATCTTAGAGAAGATACTGTAGACCCAGAAAGTTCTTATTCTCTCAACTATTTTCTTTGGGTATTTTTTTACCCTCTGGTAACACTTAATTCCTAAGTATTTATTACTCCATATATACTGATATTTAAGTATTCTACCCTGAAAAGTAGAAAAACTTGAGAAGATAGATTTGGCCTCATTATTTTCTTGATGCATCACTTTTTTATCCTTGTCACTTCCTACTTAGAATGACATGTGAGCATCTGGATACCTCAGATTGAAAGAGCTAGGGACATGTGTGACCCTTTTAAACAAAAACAACCAACGAACCCCTTGGATGGTTTTCAACAGTTCAGAAGCCTTTTCCTAGCACTTAAACTAAATTGAGCTTCATTAGCGTGTGTATGTGTGTGTGTGTGTTTGTATGTGGGGATGACAGAGTGCAAGAAGAATTAGCTTAAGAACCACTTTCCCTTTTCTAAACAGAAACACTGTTGTAGCCACATGAACCTGCCCCTAACTGCATGTTCCAACAAAATGCTATCAGTGCTGAAGGTCTGGGAAGAACAGGAAGTTTTGACATTTAGACTCACCTCCCACAATGAGGAAGCAGATTCAGATTTACTTATCTGCAGCTGACTGTATTTGCCTATTTTAGAGATGTGACTACTTGGATCATGGAAAGTGATTGTTTGCAATCAGAGTAGCCATTTTCTAAGAATACTTCTGATAGGTTTCCTTGGCAACTTAAAATGTCAGTTTGAAGAATTCCTTAGTGGTCGTGTAAAGAATCCAAGAAGTGTCCTATATGGATGGTTAGGTTAACGTTCTATGTATGTGTATGTATATTTTTTAATTGTAATCACAAGCTGTGAATAGGGCTCCGATACAAAATGTCAACCTTAGATCTAAACTCAGGAAACTTTTGATTTGATGTTTGTGGTATGTTGAGAATATCAGTGTTATAGTCCAAAAGTAAAGTGAAAGGGGCCCCTGAAGTCAGAGAACCAAGACCTGAATCAACTCCATGACTTGGGCCAGTCTCTTTACCAGCCTGAAGAACTGTTCCCATGTTGGAAAAATGGCTGTAAGAGCAACACTCACCTCATTGAGTTCTGCACATATCAAATGCACTGTGTGTATGCAATACTCAGTGGTGTGCCCACACGTGCCTTTAGACAGGTCAGAGCTGTTCCCCTGTACACACTCCAGCCCTCGGGGTTGGCTTTAGTTATCATTCTCCCTCTGCTTGGCTTCTTCACTGCTAAATCTCCAGAACCATTACTGGCCACTTAGTGCACAGAAGTGTTTGTGGAAGTCAGGAGGGCACGTGGGTTGGTTCGTGCCTTTACCTCTTTACCCGGTATCTTTACCCAGTGTGTTAATCAATGGTACTCTTCACCAAATAGCAAAGAGTCTGCCCTTTCCAGGACACGTGTTAGCTGTGGCCACATGAGTTGCTTGGCCAAAGACATGTCAGAGCGAATAGGTGTGTCACCTCTGAGCACAAGCATTCAGAGCCAGAGGAGGACTTAACACATTCCTTTCCTTGCCGTGGTGTATGTGGAAGCAAATATTCAGTGAAAAGCCTTAGTATTGACATTGCCAAGTGTAATACTCACTTGATCCAAGTCAGAAACCCTGGAACCCTGCCCAGCCTTGTTGCTTCCTGGCTGCTCAGGGGACCTCGGATTCCTCAAGGACATGAGGTTGTGGCTTCATCATCTGCAGCTCCAGACGCAACCACAGCTGTCCCTTCCAAGTCCTATAATTGAGGGAGAATCTTTCTGATGCTGATCCTTAACCTAGAAAGACAAGCAATTCATGTATGATTTAGGAACAGAGCTGATAATCAAATAATTAGCCAGTGGGATATTTTTATACACTATCTCAGAGATTACCAAACAGAGGAATTTAAATTTGATTCCCAAAGCTTGACTTGTAATTTGCACTTCTAGATTAGATGAAAATCCTGTAAAGACTTTTAGAAAAGATTGAGACCAGAACCTCTGATCAGTTACATATAGATAGATAAATGCCCAGGGGGTTGGGGTGGGACTCATGAGTTTTATAAAACACAAACACACTTCACACACACATACACACAGACACACTTTCACATAGATGTGCATGCACACACATACACACAGACACATGTCCCCATATATGTACCTTTCCTATTAAATATAAAATGCCAAAATTTTAAAAATAATTTGATAAATAAAAGGAAACTAAAACCAGATTTAATGTTAGACTATTCCAGTTTTGTGCCTACCTATATAGCCTAAGTAGTTTCAGATGACCTCTGTGACTTTTCCATTTCCAATTTATAAAGTGTGTGGTTGAACCAGGTGATCTCCACAGCCTTATAATTCTAATAGCCTATTGCTATTCTAAGGTGAGTGGGAGCACATTTTGTTCTAGTAAGAAGACCAAATAAATTAAATGGGTACATTTTGAAAAAAATAAATTTATTGACTCACGTATGCCTGACTCTTTCAAAACATCTTTTGAATTAGGTTATGACAAGGGACATAAAAAAGTTCATAACAACATTGAAATAAAAAGTTTACCATGACAGTTATATAACTTTCAGGAAAGCCTAAAGCTTTACTAGTATTAAAGGGTTGGAGAAAATCTTCATATAACATATTTTTAAAAGGAAGGCAAAGGATAAATTTGTATAATATTCTTGGGAGGGTTGGTTATTTTGTCCCTATTCCTGAACAACTGAGGAAAAAAAACAAAGAAGAGTCAATGTCTCTGAATAGACAATTCATAGAAAGGAAAACCCTAAATGGGTAACAAAAAAGAGATGCTCAAACTCTCTAGAAATCAGAAAAATACTAATGAAAGCATCAAAGTACCAATGAAAGCATCAAAGCCAAGCTATAGTCATTAGATCGGCAAAAACTAAAGTCATACAATATCAAATGCTGGTTAAGATGTAGAAAAATGGAGACCCTATTGCCTTGCTGATGGGAATATTGTCAAATGCAGCCATTTGGGGAAAAAAGCCTCACTGAATTTACTAAAATTAAATATGCACACACCTGACAATTATGCTCACACTAGCAGTTGTACCACTGGATCGATCTTGAATAAGTCACTCAGGGGCTTAAGGAGAAAGGTGTGTTGATATTCATGACGGAGCTCTATTACTGTTGACAAATTACCAGTGTATGAATAGGATAGCACGTAATGGAGTATAAAAAGCAGTAACTTAGATGTATATGCAGTAACATGGGTAGATCTTTAAAAACTATGTTAAATACAAAAAGTTAGCAACAGAAAGATATTTATACCACCATACATTTATGTAAATTAGATATGCTCCATGCCAGAAATTTTCAAAGCTTCTCTCTTTGTGTATGTATATGTGTCTGTGTGTATAAAAAAGTAGAACAAAGAACATACTTTAATATAAAGCTGCCTATGGTGGGCAGGGGTGTAGGAGTAGTGACAGAAGATAACAGAAAAAAACAAAAACAAAGGAAATTAAACAAAAGAGGAGCATTCTGTGTTCTGACAATAATCAAAGATCATAAAATCAAGTTCATAATCATTAAAATTTTCTTATCTGAGGTCCACATTTTTTAAACTAAAGCTTTAGAAGTTGAGAAAAAAACAAAATTAAGAACATGTGAAAAACAACCGTTAAAACACCAACTCTATTCGTGAAAGCTGAGCTTGGATCCTGCACACTGTGAATTAACAATAGTTTAGACAGTTAGTCATTCTCACCTGGGGAGAGCAAAGGCAACGAAAATGTGTCGCCATCACGACAGGGTGGGAACTATAGTTAATTCATTCGAGGGCCCCCCACCCCAACATGGGATCTGGCCCATAACAGGGACTCAAGTCTGTGAACCGAATGAACTCACATTTTAAAAACAAATTATTGCTCTTATAGCTAAGCCTTGGGGAAAATCTGAAAACATGAGAGAGGTTTTTTTTTTCCATTAAATAACAATATAGTTATATTGACATAGGATTCAGACTCGTCATCATATTCACTGCAGCTAGAGACCAATGCTGTTGTTTTGCGCCCTGCTGTATATTATGGGTCCAATCTTTCAGACCAGAAATTCAGATTATTTTCTTCCTTTAGACTGAAGCTGAATTAAGAGCAAGGTTTAGCCAAGCAGTGACTTCATTAATGGCTGCAAAAACGGAAAAGGTGTGGTTCTATTTTTAGACAATCATTCTCATGCTTGAAAGTAGAGTACAGGTTACTGACAATAGTAGAAAAGGGGGAAAAAATCTACAGAGTCATTATTGAAGTCACATTGCTATGCTGACTATCCTTGGCTTTAAAAAACAAAGCATTTTATGCCTTATTAGTGCCTGTCAGTAAATAATAATGTTAAATTTCCCATTATTATTTTTGAACTATTTGGAATTATTCTGACTTTCTTTCAGTGCTAATTCATGCGTCAGACGTACCTGGGCAAAATCAAGCACTTCTTCCAATTCAGGAAATAGATTACTATGCCTCTGCCTCCCCCAATCACTTTAATGATACCCTATTTAGGAATATTTTAATATTTATTCATAATTACAATGTTTATAAAGAGCTAATCTTTGTACAAGGGTATATAGTTTGTTCTTGATAAAATTTAGGCTTCAGGGAAGATCCACATGCCTGTGGTGTGTGTGGAGGTGTGTGTCTGTGTGTTTCCTGTTCTAGATCCCTGAATATTGCAGCAGTCCTGCAAGATAGAATTATCTTGTTTAATGATCCTTATAATTAGAGACAAAAACCCTGAAAAAGACTTGGCTATCCTTTAAGGTAAAATAAAATAATTCATAAGGTGGTCAAAAAATGATGTTTGTACTATGTAGACAAAATATTCTTCCCCAAATACACTGAACTGATGAGTTAAATAGGCATGTCTGGAAAATATGCCTTCACAGAATGCAAACTAAAAGCATTTTCATTTGAAAAGAACTTGCTCTTTTGCATAAAAATCAGTTATCCTAAATATATTTCATATTTAAGCCTTTTCTTAATATTTTAGTCAATTGACTGGATATATCAGGATTCTTTTAAGTAGATAGAGATGGCAAGAGCATTTGGGATCCGTGCAAAAGTGATTTAATCTGAACAGGAACAGACTGGTGAGTCATAGTAAAAATTATAGTTAGCACATTGAATTTATGGATTTTTGTTATAGTATGACAATTTAAAGATATTTAATAAGTTGTTTTTAAGTCTTCAATCAGATAAATCTTGAGGGACAGAAATGCTCATGGGTGAAGTGTTAGAATCTACTTTCGTTTGAAGATTACTGAGAAAACGTGAAGCATCTTTGAAATAACCATGTACATCCCTGAATAAAACTGATTCATTGCAAGCATCTAATTTATATCACTTTTTTAATGTAGGCATTGGGTAAAGTAAGTGGCATCATCTGACAGGAATACATAATGTCAGGAAAATGTCTTTGTGATTAAATTGTTGCCTTCAAGGTGAGCAGGTCCGAACACTCAGTGGAGGAGGTACTGGATCATTAGATTGAGCAAAATTGTGCTCAGATACAACCTTCAAAGAGAACTTTAGGTGATGATTACATTAGTCAAAACGGCTCCAAGCAGTTTTTTTAGAAAGATTCAATCAACTATACTTTTCTTTTCTCTCTGCTGCTTCACACCAGACTAATTAGTTATTTTTTAATATGTAGAATTTGCTATCCAACTCTTTCATAGTGGAATAATCAGTGAGAGAGGGGCCCCTTACTTGTTGACCCTTGATTGCCTAAATCAAAGTCCCTTTCAGAACTTTTCCTTCTGCTTTTCCCCCAAGGCTTAATAAATTCAGGATCTGAATGATTTTAATGATTAAGTCAATGACAAAGTCACAATACAGATGTCTGGACCAGAAATTCTGGTTTCTGAATGGATTTTCCTGTAGCCTCGTTTAAATCCCTTCCAATGAAGTTAAATCCATTGCTTACCATTCTTTCCTCATCCACTCATTCATTCATTCATTCATTCATTCATTCAGCAAGTATTTATTAAATGTTTTTTGTATATAAATTATATGTCAATTACTTTCTCTTAAATACACTGTTACTTAAACCTCCAGTTTTAGTGAATACTCAGTTAGCCGTCCAGAAACCCCTGGCTTTCAGCTCCATCCTTTCTGGGGAATTGCCTTCGGTTCAAGGGAGCTGTTATGCTTCCTCCTCAGGACAGCCCACACCCAGTGGCTAGTCAGTGAGGGAGATACAAAGGCCAGCTCCCTTGCTTCAATTTGGGACAATGCTGAGGCCCATCCCTGCTCCAGGGTTCAGCATTTTCCTCCACCCGGTCCTTCCCTCATGATTTGAGTGGTGGTTTTCTCCAGTGAAAAGTTTCACCAAACCTCTTGCTTGCAAATCTCCATCTCAGAGTCTGTGTCCAGGGAACCCAACCTCAGACTCCGTGAAGCACAGGACGTCACCTATCAGAGCCATTCTTCACAGTCCACTCAGTTGTTTTCCATCATCCGTTGGCATCCAGAGTACCCAACCAAAATGCCCATTATTTATAAGGTGCTAGACATTTTTTTAAAACATGGTATTTTCCCCCAAAAGTTTGCAACCTAACTGTGGCATGTGATCCTCAGTGTCCAGATGATGCTTAAAGAAAGTGAGTAGATTGATTCTAGGTGCTAGTTTCTTTTGAAAACCAAAATGAATCATTCACTAGTCTAGCAGAATACTGTCAGTTGACTCTTCTATTGATGCAACATTCTGGTTTCGTATATTTTACTTTAAGTAGATTTAATTGTAGATTATTTCATCAATCAGGAGAGCAAACATTGAGAACTAATAAACCATTTCACCTGTTTATGAAAATTCCAGACTACTGCAATAAAGTGAGTCAGATGAATTTTTTGGTTTTTCAGTGCAGATAAGTTAGGTTTATACTATACTGTAGTTTATTAAGTGTGCCATAGCATTATGTCTAAAAAAAACAATATTTATATACCATAATTTAACAATACTTTTTTACTAAAAAATGCTAACTGCAACCTGAGCTTTCAGTGAGTTGTAATCACTGATCACAGATCACCATAACAAATATAATAGTAATGAAAAAATTTGAAATATTGTGAGAATCGCCAAAGTGTGACACAGAGACACAAGGTGAGCAGTTAGAAAATGGTGCCAATAACCTTGCCCAAGGTAGGGTTGCCACAAACCATCAATTTGTAAAAGGCACAATATCTATGAAGTGCAATAAAACGAGGTATACCTATACTTTGTCTCCTACCTCAGCCTTTGCATCTTTTCTTTTTTGCTGTAAAATGTTAACACTGTTAATTTCAGATGATAGTATCATGTTTCTCTATATACTTTCCAGTTAGGTTAATTTTTCACAATTAAATATTTTCTTCACAAAGGAAATTACAGTTAAGTATTTTCATAAATATTAATTTAGAAATTATATTACACATACATTTATAGTCATATATATAGATATTTGGTATTGGTATCACATGCACTTTTTTTCATTTTTATTGACAGGTAGTTGAAATTATAATAGTTTCATGTACACAACATAGTAATCTGACATTTACATTCATTGCGAAGTGTAGTTAGCCTCTGTCACCATCAAAAGTTATTGCAGTATTATTGACTATATTTGCTATGTTGCATTTTTAATCCCTGTGGCTTACTTGTTTTATATCTAGAAGTTGTACCTCTTCATCCCATTCACCTATTTCACCCTACCCCAAAACCCTCCCATCTGGCAACCAACAGTTTGTTCTCTGTATTTATGCCAGCTTCTGGGTTGTATTTTGTTATTGTTTGTTTGTTTGTATTTTAGATTCCACATCTAAATGAAATCATATGATATTTGTCTTTGTCTGACATAATTCACTCAGCATAATACCCTCTAAATTGATCCATACTGTCACAAATGGCAAGATTTATTTTTTAAGGCTGAGTAATATTCCACTGTGTATATGTACCACATCTTCTTTATCCATTTAGCCATTGATAGACACTTGGGTTGTTTCCATATTTTGGTATTGTAAATAATGCTTCAGTAAACATAGTGATGCATATATCTTTTCAAATTAGTGCTTTTGTTTTCTTTGGGTTAATAAAGAAATTGCTGGATCATATGGTAGTTCTCCTTTGAATTTTTTGAGAACCCTCTAGACTGTTTTCCATATAAGTTGCACCAGTTTACATCACCACCAACAGTGTAGGAGGCTTCCCATTTCTCCACATCCTCGCCAACAATTGCTATTTCTTGTCTTTTGGATAGTGGTCATTCTAATAAGTGTGAGGTGGTATCTCATTGGGGTTTTGATTTGCATTTCCCTGATGGTTAGTGATGTTGAACATCTCATGTATCTGTTGGCCATACATATGTCTTCTTTGGAAAAATGTCTGTTCCTGTTCTCTGCCCAATTTTTAATCAGATTATTTGAGGGTTTTTTGGTGATGAGTTAAAAGTTCTTTATATATTTTGGATCTTAACTCCTTTTTGGATATATCACTTGCAAATATATTCTCCCATACTGTATATTGCCTTTTTATTTTGTTCATAGTTTCCCTGGCTGTGTAGAGGTTTTTAGTTTGATATAGTCCCATTTTTTAAAATTTTTTCTTTTGTTTCCAACACCTGAGGAGACATATCCAGAAAAATATTGCAGAGGTAGATGTCCAAAAGTATACTGCCTATACTTTATTATAGGAGTTTTACTTTCTTATAGGAGGTTTCAAGTTCTACATTTAGGTCTTTGATCCATTTCAAGTTTACTTTTGTGGATAGAGTTAGACAGTAATCCAGCTTCATTGTCTCTCATGTAGCTGTCCAGTTTTCCCAAAATATCATTCACTGAAGAGACTGTCTTTTCCCCACTGTATATTCTTGCCTCCTTTGGGTAGATTAACTGACCATGTAAGTGTGGGTGTATTTCTGGGATCTCTATTCTGTTCCACTTATCTATGTGTCTACTTTTGCGCCAGTACCATACTGTTTTAATTATTATAGCTTGTTATATAGTTTGAAATCAGGGAGCATGATACCACCAGCTTTGTTCTTGAATCTCAAGATTGCTTTGGCTATCTAGGGTCTTTTGTGCTTCCATACAAATTTTAGGATTATTTATTCTAGGTTTGTGAAAAATGCCATGAGTATGATATTTTTTTCCATTTATTTGTGTCATCTTCAGTCTCTTTCATCAATGTCTTGCAGTTTTCAGAGTACAGGTTAAATGAGTTTTGGCTTGTTGGTTAGTGTATTCCTAAGCATTTTATTCTTCTTGATGCAATTGTAAATATGATTGTTTTCTTAATTTCTCTTTCTGCTAATTTGTTGTTAATATATAGGAACACAGATTTCTGTATATTAATATTGTGTCCTGCAACTTCACTGAATTAATTTATACTAATATTTTTTTGGTGGAGTCTTTAGTTTCTGGGGTTTTTTTTAGGGTTTTGTATCTATAGTATCATTGTTTTCTGCAAATAATGGCAATTTTCTTCTTCCTTTACAATTTGGATGCCTTTTAATTCTTTTTCCTGTCTGATTACTGTGGTTAGGACTTCTAGGACTATGCTGAATAAAAGTGGTAAGAGAGGACATCCTTGTCTCATTCCTGATCTTAGATGAAAAGCTTTCAACTTTTCGTAACAGAATATGTCATCTGTGTGTTTGTCATATATGGCCTTTATTATGTTGAGGTGTTCCCTCTATACCCACCTTGTTGATAGTTCTTATCATGAATGGATGTTGAACTTTGTCAAATGCTTTTTCTGCACATTTTTTGAGGTGATCATATAGTTTTTTAATCCTTCCTTTTGTTAATGTGTATTATGTTGATTGATACGCAAATATAAAACTTGAAACCATAAAACTCCTAGAAGAAAGACAGGCAACAAAATCAATGATATCAGTGTTGGTGATGATTTTGTGGACTTGAATCCAAAGGTGAGGGCAACAAAAGTGAAAACAATTGGTACTGTTTCAGACTAAAAAGTTTCTGTACAGGCAAAGTAACCATCAACAAAATTAAAAAGCTACCTATTGAATGGGTGAAGATATCTGCAAATCATATATCTTATAAGAGGTTAATATCTAAAATATATGAAGAACTCACAATTAATAAAAAGTCCACCTAAAACATGGGCAGAGAATCTGAATAGACATTTAGAGAAGACATACAGATGTCCAATAGGTACATTAAAAGATGCTCAACACCGCTAATCATCAGGGAAATGCAAATCCAGACCACAATTAGGTTATCACCCCATACCTGTCAGAACGGCTATTATCAAAAACACAAGTGTTGACAAGGATGTGAAGAAAAAGGAACCCTCACACACTGTTGGTAGGATTGTAATTTGGTGCAGCCACTATTAAAAACAGTATGGAGTTCCTCAAAAAATTAAAAATATGATCCAGCAATCACATGCCTGGGGATATAGCCAAAGAAAATAAAAACACTAATTTGAAAAGATACATGCACCCTTATATTCACTGCAGCATTATCTACAATAGACAAGATACGGAAACAACCTAAGTGTCCAAAGATGAATGGATAAAGTAGATATGGTGTATGTACAATAGAATGCTACTCAGCTATAAAAAAAAATGAAATATTGCCATTTGTGACATGGATGGACCTTGAAGGTATTATACTAAGTGAACTAAGTCAGACAAAGACAAAGACAATATGATTTCACTTATATGTGGGTCTAAAAAACAAAACAAATGAACAAACAAAACTCACAGATACACAGAACTGCTGGTTCCTAGAGGAGAGGGGGGCAGAGGGGTGGGAAAAATGAGCAAGAGGTACAAACTTCCAGATATAAAATAATTCATAGGGATATAATATACAGCATGGTGGCTAGTCAATAATATGGTGGTGCATATTTAAAAGGTGCTAAGAGATCTTGAAAATTCTCATTGTAAGGAAAAAAATTTGTAACTCTGTATGGTGACAAATAGTAACTAGACTTACTGTGGTGATCATTTTGCAATGTATACAAATATATAGTCATGATGTTGTACATCTGAAACTAACATTACGTTACATTTCAAAATACACTTTAATAAAAAGGAATTAAAAAAAGAAAAGTCATCAGAACAAAGAAACACAAAACTTTCTCAATACAAAAAGTATATGCAAAGATGAGAACAAGCAAATAGTAGACCAGTGCTTTGCAAACTGTAAGCAGTGAAGGACCAGTTGTTTTCTTTTCTGGTCAATTGCAGCCAGTACTTTTATAAAATAAAATCACGTGCTTGGACTCTGTGTCATTGGCAAATGGCCGAAACAGTTCCAAGTATTTTCTTTCACTTGCTGTACGAATATCATGACTTGGTAACAAACAGTTTGTGGAACGGCACTTGATGTAGGCCACCTGAAAGAACAGGAATGTAAAAACAATACAGATAGAGGTACATAAATATATGTGTGTGTATGTATATCTATATGAGAATATATGCAGTGTTAATTTAAATCAGTTTTGTCATATTTAAAAAGAAGGCTCTTATACTGAGGGGACTGTAATGCTGTGGTGGTCTAAGACAACCAAAGTCTAGGCCTGTAAATTTCTCAAGGTTACAAAATTGAAACCTAAGGATTGCCAATCACAGTCAACTAGTTTTTAAGACATAGCCAATCAGTAATTTCCTTTTCTTCCACACTTTCTCTATAAATGTCTCTCCCTATAAATGAGCTCCTGCTGGAGCGCTCCTAACTCAATTAGAATCTATTTGTGCTCAGATAAACTCTTAATCTTTTTATAATATGCCTCAATATGTCTTTGAATATGTCAAACATTTAAATCTTATCAATATATGTAAAAAGGCTCAATTCACCTATTTTCTTAAAAAGCATTTTCAGGTAACCTAGCAAAGCAAAATCCAATACTGCTGGTTAATAAAGAAGTAAATATTATATATGTGTGTGCCTGTGTGTATACATAGTTTCATTTATACTTTTTTCTCCACTTGCATTTATATATATATAATTATTTCAGGTAGAGGGAAGTCTGAAAACTATACCACCAGTTATCTAATAAGGAGGAGAGGGGATTAAAATATATACACATGTGTTAATTTTATCTATTTGTTTATAAATATATATTAATATCTTAATGAAAAAACAATGCATTTAAAAATGAAATAAATATCTTAAAAAAGGAAAGAAATAGGACAGAGGGGATAGGAACAAAAACTAGATTTGTTTTTTAAATTCAACTTTAGGGTTTTATAAAACTTTTCTTAATTATAAAACAACATTAAATTTAAAATAAAGCAATTCCTAAATATCAAAAGCAAAACGAGACCACTGTGCCTGTGTATCCAGTAGGTGGCAGTACAACCCTTAAGAGGACTCTTCCAAGTGACTTTAAAATGGTGATTTGACGGTTCATTCTAACAGGAATACATCATAAGGACAAAAACAGGAACAAAGCTTACACTGCTATTTTAATCATTTTCTTGGTGGTCATCTCAGCATTTATTTGGAGACTGTTGTGTGTGTGTGTATTATGGACCTAGGAAATTATAAATATTCATGGCATTAAAAACCTGAATATTTGACATGGAAAAAGCACACCCAGTAGAAAAAAATCATCTACTGCTGAATTTGAATAGGAAACGTGATGAGCGTTATTTCATCGTTGCATGTTCCTAGCTTTGTCCATGAAAAGACTGAGACAGTGTTCAATCCCCTGCACTAAGATCATAGTCTCCACTTACCAGCTTCCACTAAAAGGAGTCAAGGGCTTCTGGAAGAAATAGTTGATTATAGTTCTGTGGCAGGAAATGTAAAAGATAAGCCCAGAATGTCGAAGGCCACTTTGGCGATATCGAAACTACAATACCAAGTTAAAGAGGCACCCAGTAGCCAAAGATAAGAAACTTTGAAAAATAAGAAATATAATAACTGCAATGGATTAAAACATATCAAATGTTAAATTCATGAATTCCTAGTTATGCTATGAAAATAGAATACTAACGATCATCATTGCAAAATGGAAGGAAATTAAAATCATTATTTTACAAGCTAGTAATAAAGGGAAGAGATCACTCATTCTGCCTTCCCTCTACACATGATTCCAAGTAACTAAGTAGGTGATAAAGTGGTGTTTCTTATAGAGTAGTCCATCTAATAAATGAAGAAGGAATCTTAAAATTCCAGTATCACCATTTTACAACTTTTAATGAATAATTGGATCTAGACAATGGCAATAAATGACTGCTAATATCACAAAAAAGCCACCAGACATGTGCTTCTGGATGAAGGTGTACAATACCACTTATGGTATATTCTTCCCAAAAAGATAACATTTCTAGATCTATGCTATTCAATATTAGCCACCAGTGGCTCTCGAGCATAGGCCAAATTGAGATGTCTATAAGTATAAACATACATCTGATTGCAAAAACTAGGTATGAAAAAAATAATGTAAACTACCTCAATAATTTTTAACATTTTATTTTAAAATCATGTTTATGGCCCAAATGATATTTCTATTTGGATACTATTGTTCTAGTTCTACCTACAATTTAGAGGCTATACCTTGGACAGAAAAACATGTTAAATGACACCAAAAGAATGAAAACAATAACATCCAGGCTTCTGGAAACTCTGCAATTCATATTTCTAATTCATTTTAATGAGAGTCAGACTTACTAAAAATGTATGTGTTTGAGCATTATGATTCACATATAAAGTAACCCTAAGTATTATTGCCGATGAAATCAGAGATTTGCTATCAGTTACATTTTCACTACTGCTCATAAAAATAAGTATATAACAGTTATAAATGTGCATCTTAGCATGGCCTAAAGTAATTTATTTTATCACTAGTCATATGTGAAATGAACTCTGGAAAATAAATGGGTAGGTATAATTTCTTACAGTAGAAAACTTTTGTTTAAAATTCATTGTATCTTGAAGCTTCATAGAGCATTCCAACATCTCATGAGAATGACCTTGCTTTAAAATAATTTTCTTGGTTAAAATCTAATACAAAAACATATTTGACATGTAAAATTTTTAAATCCTATTATTCTTCCATCTTTACCATTTCCCCCAAATTAGATGGAATAAATGTATTTAAAATGTCAGAAACTTTAAAATAAGGTATTAAGTTTACTCAGACTTCAATTCTAGTATGGTATTTCTTACATACCTAACATAATAGGCACCCAAAAATACTGGGTCATTTGTCTCTCAGTTCATTAAATCAGAAATTATTGAATAATATCAAAACTTTTACTTTTATTTTTACTCATTTCTGAAAAACGAATGTGTGTTCAGCATACTTTAACCTTTAACAATATGATAAAATGTCTACCTAGCCCACAGAAAGAGCAATATACTGATACAGTATATATATATAATAAATCTCTCACATTGCACCAAAGTGAGAGAACACTAGGGGGCAGTGCATTCAGCTCAAAGAGCTCTTGAGTAATGGAAAGGACATCTCAAATCAAATAACCAAACATTAATGCCATGAATGGGGTCGAGTAGCAACAAAATAATTTAACCTTCCTTTTCTGAAGTTGGATGGACCCTAAGTATATTAATCACAACATCCTGTAAGAGACACTTTGCTCAAACCCTGAGCACATTAGCTTAGTAACCATCTCTGTGACATCCTCAGTCCAATTCAACTCAACTCAATTCCAAGTCAACAAAGTGTATTAAGTGCTTAATCCATAATTCCACCTAAACATTGGAAAGCTATGGAAAATCATTTTACATTTTCCCAGATTATATATTTATCTATTTTAAGGACATAAAAGTCTTGTGAGAAGATTTTGCAAAGAGTAATAAGCATAGTCTATAGATACTTAATATATAATATGAAAAACATTTACCTGTCAGACTCAGAACAAGCAGGTTACTAAGTTCCAACACCTTTTAATATGCACTGAATCTTCTAATGATCAAGCAACAAAGTCATTTTTTTTATTTAGAATATTAGGATCTGTAAGTATTATATGACCCACACTCTGAATTGTGGGTTCAACCTACTAAAATTTTAATAAATCATTTTAGAGCATTCACATTATTTAATTTTGAACAATTCTTGAAATATGTTTGGAACATATAATTTGGCAACAGGTGGTTCTGGTGATTACATAAGTGCATGACTAGTATAATTAATGCTAGTTGGTTTTGATTCATTTCTTCAGATATTTGTGCCTTTGAAATCATAGCTGGAATTTCTATAGCCTATTTGTTTTGGGATTTTGTGAACAATAAGTTTACCCTCCTCCACAGAGTGACAGTCACCTACCTTTTTACAACCAGAAATTGCAGCTCACCATGGTTTCTATCAGGTTTGATACCTCACTTTATCAGTCAGAATCCCAGGGGAAAGACATCTCACTTCAGAGGGTTGAAATGAGAAGTTAAAGAAGGGGCCATTTAAAGATAAGTGGGTAGGGTTAAAAGAAAGCAACCAAAGAGGTTGAGTTACCCAGAAATGAGCGCAGTGGGAAGAAGTCCCCAGCCTAAGCCTGAAGAGATGGAAGAAGAGAAATAGTGTTTCCCAAGCCTGTGGGAAGTGGAGCTGTAGAGAGCTGCCATCCTAGAAGGGCCATTGCTGAAATACAGATGCTGGAGGAGGCCAGACAGACAAACCCAGATGTGTCTGTCCCCACCTTCTACTCACTGGCCAGCGCCTCACTGGACCTCTCAGAGCCCAGCAGGGAAGGGGGCATACCTGGGGGTGGGGTGACCACAGCAAACGGAGAATTACAGGACCACTCAATATACTGACTCACTAAAGGCAGTCTTACTATTGGAGGCTGTCTATATAGTTCCCTCCTTGGCTTTATTTCACTCGCCACCTTCTTAGGAAACCAGAGAAAACAGTATTTTAAGGAACCTTTTATTACAAATGTCAGGCTTTTAGATGGAATCTTTTATTCCTTACCTCACATATCTTGTCTTTTATGGGACTCAAGAGGAAGCATTTTCTGTGATATAAAAGTCTAGAACTTTTTCTTCCAAACATCTTGACATGACAAACTTGAGTGGATCTAGTGAAGTCACTGCCCCTTGAAATTGGAGAGCTCCATCAGCGATCTGGTGAGAAGGGAGACCGGATTCATTCTCTCCTGAATCTCTAACAAGTTTCCATTAAACCCCCAGGTAAACCAATCACACCCAGCCTGGACCATTGGAATCTCTAATTTACAGCTTTTCCTTTCCTTCTTATAATCTACCAGAAACTCTAACAGAAAAAAAATTCAAATGCAAAGCATGTTGTCACTTTCATTGAAATTGCTCTCATTGGGTCCCACCCCCACACCTTCCTACACCTCCCTTTCCTAATTTTACTGAAAGGATAAAAGAAAAGAAATCTCAGTGGTTTCATTCTAATTGTACTATGATTAAATGACTGATGATTTTGTCACATGTATGGACAAAGCTCTGTAAGAAAGCAGTTGATTAAAACCAATGACTTTCTTTGAAAAAAACATTCTGCTGTGAATATTAATCAGTGAACAAAAATTAATTCTGTTATTTTTCTCTTTCCTAAGAGTCCTCTGCATTATTCAAAAGAAGCCTTGTCCATTTTGTTTCTAAACTCCCTTTTCTCTGCGCTGTTGAGTCCTGTCTTCTTCCCATTTGCATCATTGGTGCACTGAGTGGGTCCTGTATGCGTGGGCTTTGCACGAGTAGGCTTTGATCCTGCATCTAACAGCTTCTAAAGATCAATCCTTGACAGCAATGCCTAACAAATAGGTTTGTACGTTTCTGCCAGGGGTGAAGCTGTTTTGTGATCTTCTGCACTCTTCCTATGTATGCAACCCAATCACAGACAGACTTGATTATCCTCTAGCATGTTCTGAGCAGAATTAAAACTGGATTCTGTTACATGCATTGGGGCAAATTTAATATTGCTAGATCTGTTATTACCAGGGTACATTTTTCTCACATATTTTACAAATAGGTCTTAAAGGTTCTTGTAGGGTCTCTGTTAAATAAATAATCTTCAGAGTTATTACAAATAAAATTTTAAAACATTTGTGTGTTTATCAGTGTCAATATTTATATTTCAATTATTTATACAAGTTTTATAAGTTACTAACAATGAGACCTAATTGCAATGGGTAGCTCTTATGTGAATAAAGTTCTTGGAAAAAATGAAGAGAAAAGCTAACAGATCTGTGCCTTTAAAAAAAAAATCTAGAACCTCAATTCAAAGGAGCAAGTAGGGTCACCAGACTCTACTTTGCAAACTGTTGCTTGGCCAAGGTTGTTTCAAACAAGAAATCTTTTCAAAAGATGCTTTAAATCATTAAAATAAGGGAGGCAAATCTAAGGAGGCAAAGCAATAAGGTAGGAACTTCTTAACATTTTTCAGGCATATAGAAACTAACTGCAAAAATAGGGTTTTTTTGCATTTAAGCTAGATTTATCATTTATTTTGGAACTACGTGATTGGTTCGGCCATCAGGAAAGAGGAACACTCTGAGATGTAGCAGCCTAGTCTCCAGAATTTGTCATTTTTAGAAATGTCACACAGAAATGCGTTTTTTTCATGATCTTCAATATTGAAAGTATGTCAAGGCAGAACAAAAAAAAAAAGAAGTTAAAGCAGTTACTTATAATGAGATAACCAACAATATACTCAAAAAGTCTACCTGTAGTACAGTTTTCTTTTTGTGGGGAAACATCAGGACAAGATATTAGAGCCTGCTATGTAGGGTAGGCATGATAGTACAGCAGGAATGTACTAAAATATGGGTTGTGTATGTTTAGCTGTCTGAGCCCAAATCAGGCCAAGTTCTAGGGTGAAGAGCAATGCTTCCCTGACTCTGCAGGCATCTTGGATTGTAGGCTTCCAGAAGAGACCCCACACAGTCTGGGTCTTCCAGGTGCACTAACTCCAGGAAGAGGCAGGGCAACCCCCTGCCTTGGTGTTGTGATCGCAGGGACCACAACCCCTCGATTTTCCTGGCTTTCCCCTGGCCAATGCTAGAAATTTCCCTGACAGAGCTTCCTGGCTATCTTAGGCTTTGACTCCTGCTATAAAGCACCAATGTCTCTTACTCCGCCTTTTCAGCTCTACCCCGCCACAAAAACAGAGAAGGAGATATTCAAATACAAATGTGTAAAAATCTGGTATTAGTCTAGTCATTTGAATATTCATTGAGAAATCCTAAGCAAGATATCAGATTTAAAAAATCATAAAATATCAGAATGCACTGGTGCTTTACAGATTCTGGAAATTGAGATTTTTTTAAACCTAAAATCAGAATTACATGTCAAAGTATACTTCTGGGATCAGTAGGAAAGAATAGTTGAAGTCTGGATGCATAGTTAGTGCTGTACAGAGTTCATTCTCTCCATCTACACATCCTGTTTGAATTCACTTATTGCATCGAGCAAGCTGTCATCCAGCTTCCGTGTGGACAGTACAGTATATCTTTCTTCCCCTCTGCCGACATCCAGCCACACATCACATCAGCTCAGTTCCTGCCCACCATGGCTGTATGAATCAGCTTAGTTCCTCTCCCATGTGCTCCACCACTATTCAAAACACAGGATCCCCCAAACCTCCTCCTCCTCATCCTATACAGCCTTAATTGCCATTCCCTACCTCTGCTGGACTCAGAAGAGACAGTACCATCTGCAGCATGGACCCACACTGCGCTGATCAGAGAGCACAGCAGCCAGACTCCTTCCCTTCCACCAGAAGCCCATTTAGATGGGGCTTTAGGGTAGAGAAGCATAAGAGGATACTGAGACCCAAGGACCTACAGAGTGCTATGCCAGAGGGCAGGTGTGGCCAGCAGGAGCCCCACAGTCCCTTTCACAAACCCACATGAAAGGGAACACAGTGAGGGATTTCATGCTCAGATTTGCATCCAGTAGTTTATCCCAGGAAAGCGTAAAAGTCACAAACTGGCACTCAGAGAATTTCCAAGCACATTCAGAGCTACCTGAACCCACGTCCACGGACTGTTATTTAAAACTGATTTCCAAGTTAGCTTGAAAAGTGAAGAAACAAACCATGTGAGCCACAGGGAATGTACACAGTTGCTACTCCGTTAGTCTAATGAAATCCAAGAGTTAAAGACAAAATTCTCTTAAAAATCTGTCTAGAAATCCGTAATGATAGTATATAAGAAAGGCAATAACATGACGTATTTCATTAAATAGTCATAGGATTATTACTTTTGAATAAATTATGGCCTCAAATGTATCTAAGGAAATTACAAGAATGCAAGTAAATATACCTGATCATACTCGTTTTAAACTTTAATAGTTATGATGATAATTACAACACTAATTCATAGTGTTGCTCTATGGATTAAGTGAGTTTAAATATGCAAAGCACTTGGAAAATGCCTGGCACAGATTAGACGCAATATAAGTTCCTGCTGTTATCATATAGATGTAATTTTTTTTATAATTGCAGTTACATTGAATTTTAGAATTTTAAAATAGGACAAAAGATTAACGTTCATTTAAGTCAGTGGTTCTTCATCTCTTTTTTTTTTTGGCAGGAAAATGCATTTTCCAAAAATCCTTTCTTCAAACAAAAAAGGTAGCGGGGTCCCACGTAGCCACATAAGGAGGCCCCTCACTGCTGTCAGTGAGGCCCAGGTTCTCAGCAGCTGAAGAGTCTCAGGGTGGGGCTGTGCAGCTCTGTCTGAATGCTAAGCTAAGGCACCCCACCATTCATGAGGAAAATAAACCCTCCGGAGGTAAAAGCCCTCATTCTCAAAGCTACCAAATGCAGACTGCATTCCAGAAAACAACGAATGCCTACCTAAACTACCTGCAAACAAATGCTCTTTATAGGGCAGTACTCAAAATATTTAACCAGTTGCTTAATGAGGATCTCTATGCCCAGCCAGAACCTGGTGCTGTGGATCCCTCTTGGCGTCAGGCATTAACGCATTAGCTGTTAAACTATCAGGCATTTTTTTATACTTTATTTTGGTATCATTAATCTACAATTACATGTGCAATATTATGGTTATTAAACTACCCCCTTCATCAGGTCCCCCCCACCAACCCCATGACAGTCACTGTCCATCAGCTTAGTGAGATGCTATAGAATCACTACTTGTCTTCTCTGGGTTGTACAGGCCTCCCCGCGCCCACCCAACATTACCTCTGCTAATTGTGATGCCCTTTTCCCCCTTATCCCTCCCTTCCCACCCATCCTCCTCAGTTCCTTTCCCTTTGGTAACTATTAGTCCATTCTTGTGTTCTGTGAGTTTGCTGCTGTTTTGTTCCTTCAGCTTTTTTCTTTGTTTTTATACTCCACATATGAGTGAAATCATTTGATACTTGTCTTTTTCGGCTTGGCTTATTTCACTGAGCATAATACCCTTTAGCACCATCCATGTTGCAAATAGTAGGATTTGTTTTCTTTTTATGGCTGAATAATATTCCACTGTGTATATGTACTACATCTTCTTTATCCATTCATCTACTGATGGACACTTAGGTTGCTTCCATTTCTTGGCTATTGTAAATAGTGCTGCGATAAACATAGGGATGCATCTGTCTTTTTGAAACTGGGCTGCTGCATTCTTAGGGTAAATTCCTAGGAGTGGAATTCCTGGGTCAAATGGTATTTCTATTTTGAGTTTTTTGAGGAACCTCCATACTGCTTTCCACAATGGTTGAACTGATTTGCAGTCCCACCAGCAGTGTAGGAGGGTTCCCTTTCCGCCACATCCTCACCAACATTTGTTGTTCTTTGCCTTTTTGATGCTGGCCATCCTCACTGGTGTGAGGTGATATCTCATTGTGGTTTTAATCTGCATTTCTCTGATGATTAGCGATGTGGAGCATCTTTTCATGTTCCTGTTGGCCATTTGAATTTCTCCTTTGGAGAAGTGTCTATTCATGTCCTCTGCCCATTTCTTAATTGGATTATTTGCTTTTTGTTTATTGAGGTGCATGAGTTTTTATATATTTTGGATGTCAACCCCTTATCGGATATGTCATTTATGAATATATTCTCCCATACTGTAGGATGTCTTTTTCTTCTACTGATGGTGTCCGTTGCTGTACAGAAGCTTTTCAGCTTGATATAGTCCCACTTGTTCATTTTTGCTTTTGTTTCCCTTGCCCGGGGAGATAAGTTCATGAAGAAGTCATTCATGCTTATGCCCAAGAGATTTTTGCCTATGTTTTTTTCTAAGAGTTTTATGGTTTCATGACTTGCATTCAGCTCTTTAGTCCATTTTGTGTTTTCTTTTGTGTATGGGGTCAGACAGTAGTCCAGTTTCATTCTCTTATATGTAGCTGTCCAGTTTTGCCAACACCAGCTGCTGAAGAGGCTGTCATATCCCCTTTGTATATCCAAGGCACTTTTAT
Source organism: Smutsia gigantea (assembly GCA_032199065.1). Taxonomy (NCBI): domain Eukaryota; kingdom Metazoa; phylum Chordata; class Mammalia; order Pholidota; family Manidae; genus Smutsia; species Smutsia gigantea. Next base: position 433,625 of record JAVSCE010021834.1, on the reverse strand, counting down.
CATATATTAATTGACTGTATATGTTTGGGTTAATGTTTGGATTTTCTGTTCTATTCCACTGGTCTGTGGGTCTGCTTTTGTGCCAATACCAAATTGTCTTCATTACTGTGGCTTTGTAGTAGAGCTTGAAGTCAGGAAGCGTAATTCCCCCTCTTTTATTCCTGCTTCTCAGGATTGCTTTGGCTCTTCAGGGTCTTTTGTGGTTCCATATGAATTTTAGAATTATTCGTTTCAGATCATTGAAGAATGCTGTTGGTATTTTGATAGGGATTGCATTGAATCGAATGGAATTGTTTTCCTGATTTCTCTTTCTGTTAGTTCATCATTAGTGTATAGGAAAGCAACAGATTTCTGTGCGTTAATTTTGTATCCTGCAACTTTGCTGAATTCAGATATTCTAGTAGTTTTGAAGTGGAGTCCTTAGGGTTTTTTATGTACAATATCATATCATCTGCAAATAGTGACAATTTGACTTTTTCTTTACCAATCTGGATGACTTGTATTTCTTTGTTTTGTCTGACTGCCATGGCTAGGACCTCCAATACTATGCTGAATAACAGTGGAGAGTGTGGGCATCCCTGTCTTGTTCCTGATCTTAGATGAAAAGCTTTCAGCTTCTCGCTGTTATGTGTGATGTTAGCTGTGTGTTTGTCATATATGGCTTTTATGATGTTGAGGTAATTGCCCTCTATACCCATTTTGTTGAGAGATTTAATCATGAATGGATGCTGAATTTTGTCAAATACTTTTTCAGCATCTATGGAGATGATCATGTGGTTTTTGTTTTTCTTTTTGTTGATGTGATGGATGATGTTGATGGATTTTCGAATGTTGTACCATCCTTGCATCCCAGGGACGAATCCCACTTGATCATGGTGTATGATCCTCTTCATGTATTTTTGAATTCGATTTGCTAATATTTTGTTGAGTATTTTTGCATCTACTTTCATCAGGGATATTGGTCTGTAATTTTCTTTTTTGGTGAGGTCTTTGCCCAGTTTTGGTATTAGAGTGATGGTGGCTTCATAGAATGAGTTTGGGAGTATTCACTCCTCTTCTATTTCTTCGAAAACTTTTAGGAGAATGGGTGTTATTTCCTCTCTATATGTCTGGTAGAATTCAGAGGTGAATCCATCTGGTCCGGGAGTTTTATTCTTGGGTAGTTTTTTGATTATCAATTCAATTTTGTTGTGGGTGATTGGTCTGTTTAGTTTTTCTGTTTCTTGCTTGGTCAGTCTTGGAAGGTTGTATTTTTCTAAGAAGTTGTCCGTTTCTTCTAGGTTTTCCAGCTTGTTAGCATATAGACTCTCATAATATTCTCTTATAATTCTTGGTATTTCTGTGGGGTCCGTCGTGATTTTTTCCTTTCTCATTTCTGATTCTGTTTATGTGTGTAGATTCTCTTTTTCTCTTAGTGAGTCTGGCTAGGGGTTTATCTATTTTGTTTATTTTTTCAAAGAACCAGCTCTTGGTTTCATTGATTTTTTTCTATTGTTTTATTCTTCTCAATTTTATTTATTTCTTCTCTGATCTTCATTATATCCCACCTTCTGGTGACTTTGGGCCTCATTTGTTCTTCTTTTTCCAATTTCAGTTATTGTGTCTTTAGACTATTCATTTGGGATTGTTCTTCCTTCCTTTTTGTTTTCTTTCTAAAATTTATTTCTAGTTTTATACCTTTGTGATCTGAAAAGTTGATTGGTAGAATTTCAGTATTTTTGAATTTACTGAGGTTCTTTTTGTGGCCCAGTATGTGGTCTATTCTGGAAAATATCGAGATGCAGTTGAGAAGAATGTGTATCCTGCTGCTTTTGGATGTAGAGTTCTGTAGATGTCTGTTAGGTCCATCTGTTCCAGTGTGTTGTTCAGTGCCTCTGTGTCTTTACTTATTTTCTGTCTGGTTGATCTGTCCTTTGGAGTGAGTGGTGTGTTGAAGTCTCCTAAAATGAATGCATTGCTGTCTATTTCCTCCTTTAGTTCTGTTAGTATTTGTCTCACATATGCTGGCGCTCCTGTGTTGGGTGCATATATATTTATAATGGTTATATCCTCTTGTTGGACTGACCCCTTTATCATTATGTAATGTCCTTCTTTATCTCTTGCTACTTTCTTCGTTTTGAAGTCTATTTTGTCTGATACAAGTACTGCAACACCTGCTTTTTTCTCTTTGTTGTTTGCATGAAATATCTTTTTCCATCCCTTCCCCTTTAGTCTGTGTATATCTTTGGGTTTGAGGTGAGTCTCTTGTAAGCAGCATATAGATGGGTCTTGCTTTTTTATCCTTTCAGTAACTCAGTGTCTTTTGATTGGTGCCTTCAGTCCATTTACATTTGGGGTGATTATTGATAGATATGTACTTATTGCCATTGCTGGCTTTAGATTCGTGGTTACCTAAGGTTCAAGGGTACCTTCTCTACTATCTAATAGTCTAACTTAACTTTCTTGTTAAGTTATTGTAAACACAGTCTGATGATTCTTTATTTCTCTCCCTTCTTATTCTTCCTCCTCCATTCTTTATATAGTAGGTGTTTTATTCTTTGCCTTTAGTTAGTATTTGGTTGGTCTGCTTTCTTTGCTGTGATTTTATTTTCTCTGGTGACATCTTTTTAGTCTTAGGGGTGCTTACATCTAGAGCAGTCCCTTTAAGATATACTGAAGAGATGGTTTATGGGAGGCAAATTCCCTCAGCTTTTGCTTGTCTGGAAATTGTTTAATCCCTCCCTCAAATTTAAATGACAATCGTGCTGGATACAATATTCTTGGTTCAAGGTCCTTCTGTTTCATTACGTTAAATATATCATGCCATTCTCTTCTGGCCTGTAAGGTTTCTGTTGAGAAGTCTGATGATAGTCTGATGGATTTTCCTTTGTAGGTGATATTTTTTCTCTCTCTAGCTGCCTTTAATACTCTGTCCTTATCTTTGATCTTTGCCATTTTAATTATCATGTGTTTTGATGTTGTCTTCCTTGGGTCCCTTGTGTTGGGAGGTCTGTAGGCTTCCATGGTTTGAGAGACTATTTCCTTCCCCAGCTTGGGGAAGTTTTCAGGAATTATTTCTTCAAAGACACTCTCTATCCCTTTTTCTCTCTCTTCTTCCTTTGGTGCTCCTATAATGCGAATATTGTTCCGTTTGGATTGGTCACACAGTTCTCTTAAAATTCTTTCATTCCTAGAGATTCATTTATCTCTCTCTGCCTCAGCTTCTCTCTATTCCTGTTCTCTGATTTCTATTCCATTAACACTCTCTTGCATCTCGTCCAGTCTGCTACTAAGCCCATCGATGACTTGTCTCATCTCTGCATTGTCTTTCGTCACTTCTATCACTTCCTCTGTCAGCTCTTGCATATTTCTCTGTAGATCCATCAGTATGGTTATGACTTTTATTCTGAATTCTTTTTCAGGAAGATTGTGCATGTCCATCCCATCAGGCTCCATTTCTGGAGTTGTCTGGGTAGGCTTTGTTTGTACCATATTCCTCTGTGTTTTCATGGTGATAGAAGTGGTCAGAAAAAGAAAAAAAGAAGAAAGGGAAAAAAGAGAAAAAAAAAAACCACCCACCAGGTGTAGTTTCTGTGAGGATGCTGTAGGTGGCGCTGCTGCTCCACTATCCCGCAGCCGGGGCCACTCCACTGGGCCCTTTGTGACTCTGGCCAGGGAGGCAACGAATGGGAGGCTGCTGATTTCTGTGGGAAGTCTCGGTGCGACTGCTTTTCCCATCCGCAATCCACGGAGTCCAAACTTCCCCAGGACTCCCAGCCTGCTTGGCTGAGTGCACTCGGACAATCCTGCTCCTCCGTTGGGCCCCTGTCTCTTTAAGACCCCTAAAAAAGCACACACTTTTGTTTTGTCCTGGGTAGCCGGCTGAGTGGACCTGCCGTCTTGGATCCTGCACCTCTGTCTCTGCAATCTCCGATACACCACGCAAAGTGTGGCAGTGCTCCCGGCCCAGATCACCTGGGCTGGTTATTTCGCGGGTCTGTGCTTCTACTCCCTCCCGGCTCTGAATTCTCTCCTCCCGCTGGTGCACTCGGGTGTGGGAGTGCTCGGGTCTTGCTGGGTCGTGGCTCCGTACCTTACCCGCTTCGCGAGGTGCCGAGTCCTCTCAGGTGTACCTGCAGGCTGGGTGTCGTCCTGTATCTTCTGGTCTCTCTTTTAGGAATAGCTGTATTTGTTGTATTTTCATAAATATATATGGTTTTTTGAGGAGATTTCTGCTGCCATGTTCATGCCACCATCTTCCCAGAACTCCTGTCAGGCATTTTTGTGGGAGGCAAGATGTCACCGTGGCAGGGCTGGGATACATGGGGCTCAGGACTATAGTATAAGTGTGATTTTCACAATGTGCAGTCATAGTGAACATACACCAACTACATGTCTGCTCTGGGTGTTCAAGATGTCCTCTGCAGGCTGGAAAAATCCACATGAGATTGGAGCCCTGTTGAGAACAGCTATACCCTAAATGGAAACACTGTAGAACAGTATCTATTTCCTCTCATTTGGTCTTTCTAGAAATTAAAGTTCTGTTCTCCTCTGGCCTCTTCCAAAATGTTTGGGCATTTACTGTCATCTGAAAGAGGAACTACTGATGATGGTCACAGTTTTTAAAGAAGATAGCAGTATGAATCACCTCTCTGAGATGGGAGACAATAATGTCAATCAAAAAACCATTGCCATAAATGAATTTGTCTGTAATGAAGTATTGTTAAATGAAAACAAAATTCTCAAACCCACATCATTGCAGACAGTTGAACAGTAGTTGTCTGGGAGAGAAATTGCAAATGATTGCTTCGCACTTATCATTCAAAATAGGCTGAAGAATCCGAAGTGAGAGCTGAAAGCTACTAATTATTGGTGCTGATCTATAGTTCTGTCTCTACAAAAGAATTTACAAAAATCCTTTGATTTTCTTGTACTTACTGAAATAAATAACTTCTGCCCCTGGTTCTCTTTTTATTTTTATTATTAAGGTATCATTGATATACACTCTTATGAAGGTTTCACAAGAAAAACAATGTAATTATTACCTTCACCCTTATTATTAGGTCCCCCCCATACCTCATTGCACTCACTGTCCATCAGTGTAGTAAGATGCCATAGAGTCCCTATTTGTCTTCTCTGAGCTACACTGTCTTCCCGTGACCCCACACACACCATGTGCACCAATCATGATACCCCACACGCCCCTTCTCCCTCCCTCCCCACCCACCCTCCCCTTTGGTAACCACTAGTCCCTCTTGGAGTCTCTGAGTCTGCTGCTCTTTGGTTCCTCCAGTTTTGCTTCATTGATATACTCCACAAATGAGGGAAATCATTTGTTATTTGTCTTTCTCTGCCTGACTTATTTTACTGAACATAATACCTCTAACTCCATCCATGTTGTTGCAAATGGTAGGATTTGTTTCTTTCTTATGGCTGAGTAGTATTCCATTGTGTATATATACTACCTCTTCTTTAGCCATTCATCTACTGATGGACATTTAGGTTGCTTCCATATCTTAGCTATTGTAAATAGTGCTGCTATAAACATAGGGGTGCATATGTCTTTTTGAATCTGAGAAGTTGTTTTCTTTGGGTAATTTCCTAGGAGTGGAATTCCTGGGTCAAATGGTATTTCTATTTTTAGTTTTTTGAGGAACCTCCATATTGCTTTCCACAATGGTTGAACTAGTTTACATTCCCACCAGCGGTATAAGAGGGTTCCCCTTTCTCTGCATCCATTCCAGCATTTGTTGTTCCTAGTCTTTTCTATGTTGGCCATCCTAACTGGTGTGAGGTGATACCTCATTGTGGTTTTAATTTGCATTTCCCTGATAATTAGCGATGTGGAGCATCTTTTCCTGTGCCTGTTGGCCATCTGAATTTCTTCTTTGGAGAAGTGTCTGTTCAGCTCCTCTGCCCATTTTTTAATAGGGTTATTTGCTTTTTGGGTGTTGAGGCATGTGAGTTCTTTATATATTTTGAATGTTAACCCCTTGTCAGATATGTCATTTACAAATATATTCTCCCATACTGTAGGACACCTTTTTGTTCTGCTGATAGTGTCCTTTGCTATATAGAAGCCTTTTAGCTTGATGTAGTCCCACTTGTTCACTTTTGCTTTTGTTTCCCTTGGCTGAGGACATGTGTTCAGGCAAACGTTGCTCTTATTTATATTCAAGATATTTTTGTCTATGTTTTTTCCTAAGAGTTTTATGGTTTCATGACTTACATTCAGGTCTTTGGTCCATTTCAAGTTTACTTTTGTGTATGGGGCAGACAATAATCCAGTTTCATTCTCTTGCATGTAGCTGCCCCTGGTTCTTGACACAGACTATCTACCTACTGTAATATACTATTTACCAGACCTCAATAGGCAGGTGATGGTGACAGGAGAAAAAAAGAAACAGACCTGTAGAGTGTCCCAAATGGCAGGACAGGTGGTTTGGGCTTAAACGGGAAGAGGATGATCCGGAGGTACACAGGGAGAGATGGGAATGGGAGATGAGGCATTCTCTGTGTTCCTGGACAATCCAGGCATATTAATGAGCTAGCGTTGCTTCCTGCCACTTCAAGAAACTGAGATTCCCTCAGGTCAAAGGCAGGCCTGTACCCCTTTAGTATTCCAGAAAAATACCTGTGCCTCACTTTCTGGCTCCTGGGCAATGAAGAGAGGCACGGGAGACAATTCATTTGCATATGACTTAAAATGAAGAGCATTTGGCTAATGAGTAAGCAGCTGTTTGGTTAAGCAAATGACTCATACTGGGATATTTATGGAGCACAACTATTTTTCAAGCCTGTAAAAATGTAAAGGAAAAAAAAGTGTCCCTAAGATCCAAAAACAGATGTTTCTGCATTTATGAAAAAAGTACTACTGAACACTAAGCTCTTCCTTCAGGTTTATCAGTTTGCCTCTGAAAACATATGTGAGTCTTCTTAAAAAATACATTTATTTTCACTGAGCAGAGAGCATGTACAGAGTACTTATTTTATGCAGTGTTATTCTACACACACACACACACACACACACACACACACACAAATTTAAGACAAAGGCCCCAGCCTTTAAGGAGTAATGCCTCATAGGAAAGTTACATACTCAAAAAACATAACTAATAATTAAAAGTGATTTTTAAAAATGAAAACATATAATTGCCATTGCCTATAAGTAGCATAACTTTTGCTTATGACATAATTATTAAATATATAATTAGGTAATAGGTTATAAATCTATATTATGTACTAATATAATTAATACATAATATTCATAGTTCATAATTAATAGCCGATATTTACTGAGCGCTTACTATGAGCCAGGCTATGTGTGTTTGAGGCCTCCTGTTACAAGAGCATATGTTCCAAATAGAGTTTAAAATGGAACTAAAAGAAATGTCATGAATCACTTTGAGCAGAGAACTGTGGCCACAGTCTGGGGACCCCATTTGGCCCAGAGGTACTTGCTGATTAAGATGGACAGGGAGACAGGATATGCCAGAGAAGCTCAAAGAGGGCCATCATCTAGTGGGTGTCTTGAATAAGGGTTCACACGGGAATTAGATCTGAAATTGTCTTTGAAGAATAAGTAAGATTTGTCTTTGAAGTAAGGTTTGATAAGTAAAGGGATTTCCGAGAAGGGAAGTGGCTGGAGCCAAAACGGTGAGGCAGAAATAGGCGGTCCCTGCTCCCGCACTGAACACGGCTGGCTCCCTCCGATCAGTGCATAAACCCGCTTGGTTAGAATGGAGACCCACACGGAATACTGGGCCCCAAGAGCGGTGAGGGTCACGGCCCTCAGGGCAGGCAAAGTTCTGCGCGAAGGAGAAAGGCTCAAAGCCTGAAACGGGTTAGTGGTGGGAAGACGAGCCTGGGCTGACTGCTGCGTGCACGGTGGGACGCACGGTGGGACCGGAGGTGGGAGACCGGTCAGAAGTGGACTGCGCGCGGGCCTGGGAAGAGGCACCGCCACGGGGCTCGCCATGGCCGAGGCAGCGGAATGCCAAGGACAGGGAAATGAAGTAACAGCGAAGAAAATCGCCGACTGTCAAGCTGGGAGAACATGGAGAGAAAAAAAATAAGGTGGCTTTAGACTCTGCGGCCTGGGTGACCAGATAAAAGTGATATGAGGCAATGTGTCTCTCGGGCAAGTTACTTTAGATGGACGGAGCTTGGCTTCTGGGTGCGTTCTTGCAACTGAGGGTCACGTAGAACGACCGTCTTTCAGGGACCAAAAATATGCGGAGCTGCGACTCAGCGGCTGAGTGGAGGTCTGGGGTATCTGTTTGAATGAGCTAGTACGGCAACGGGGTCTCTAAGCGGTGAGGAGAAAAGGCGCCCTTCCCGGGGCTGAGGAGGGTCATCTGCAGTAGGAGGTGCGTCCGAGTGCCAGCACCGCAGGAACCGGGCGCCGCAGGCAGGGCGGCTTCCACTACAGGAACTAGTTGTCTCAGGGTTGGAGGCTGGAGTCCGAGGGCAAAGTGCCCGTTTCTCCTGTGGCCTCCCTCCTTGGTTTACGGATGGAAGTCTTCACATGGCTTCCCTGTACGTGTCTGAGGCCTGATCTTCTCTACTTACAAGGACACCAGTCACGCTGGATTAGAGCCCACCCATGTGACCTCATCTTAAACTTAAGCAGTGTCAAGGCCCTATCTCCAAATACAGTCATATTCTGAGGTACTGGGGTCAGGCTGGAGGGTTGGACTTCAGCATATGAATTTTGAAGGGACACAGTTCAACCCTTCATAGAAAGTGAAACACCTAATAAGTAGGAAAGAGAATGAGCGGTAAAGCTTTGAAGGATGCAAAAGAAAACAAAGTTGCAAGCTCTTCTTTTTGTTTGTATGCTACATTGCACCAAGACGGCATTTTCTGAGATCTTGTACAATTAAACATATCCCAGCATATAATAACATCACAAGGTTAATTTTTAGCATCACATCTTTTCAAGTCTACATACCATGGAGCATAGTGCCTGTATTGCACCAAGAATGGCATAAATAATGTGCATATGAACACCAAAATGAGCTAGGAAACATCAATAACATCTAGGAGGAATAACTCTTTTGAGGTGATTTTTTTTTGTATCAGTAAAACCCTATCTACTCCCATAAAGTGAAATCACAAGGAAACTGGTTAAGATACTATATATTTTGTCTTACCATTTTCTGATCTTCTTTTGAAAGACTACAAACTGGAGACATTTCTGAAGCTTTGACATTTGGTGGGGTGTTATTTATTTTCTTCTGCCTATCTGCAAATGCCTCCTCTTCTTCCCTTTTTTCTGACCAAATAGGGTTGTGAATTCTAGGGCCGTTGAATTCTTATTCAGAATTTCAAATCACCTGTCTTTTCATATCTCTACCTCAAGTCACAGCCCAGCTCCCTGTGTTAGCATTCCAGGAGTACCTGCTGTCATTATAGGGCTGTTTGCTGCAAACCTGTCCAGCTGTAGCCTTCCTGCTGACTGTGTTATTTCTTCAGAAATACTATAGAATTTAGAATGGGCTCATCATTTATTTTCTTGTCCTGATAGGTTTTACAAATGCGTCTCTCACAATAGAAGAATCTTTTTTTTTTAGTATTTTGGTTTTTTATTCTTAGCAGAGTGTGAGGAATGTCATAATCTTACATTGGGATGTTAATCATTCTTTGCTGAGTTTATGTTGTCTTACAGATTTAATCCAGTATTCACTTTCCATAGAAGAACCAAAGCCTTTTTCTTTTTAGCCTAACTGGGTCTCAGATAAACTCTGATGCCCCAGAGACAGCTCATGTGTATGTTACTTAGTGGAAAATATACCACCGCCCCCCCACCAACTACCCAGAGGGAGCTAGGCAAGTGATGGGTACTTGGAGATGTCATGAATCACCGGTTCCTGCGGTGCTGGCACTCGGATGCACCTCCTACTGCAGATGACCCTCCTCAGCCCCGGGAAGGGCGCCTTTTCTCCTCACCGCTTAGAGACCCCGTTGCCGTACTAGCTCATTCAAACAGATACCCCAGACCTCCACTCAGCCGCTGAGTCGCAGCTCCGCATATTTTTGGTCCCTGAAAGACGGTCGTTCTACGTGACCCTCAGTTGCAAGAACGCACCCAGAAGCCAACCTCCGTCCATCTAAAGTAACTTGCCCGAGAGACACATTGCCTCATACCACTTTTATCTGGTCACCCAGGCCGCACAGTCTAAAGAATACTTGTCGGACTTAATTGCCTTACCGCTAACAGCAGAGACTGATGCAGTTCTGAGTACATCAAGAAAAGGAGTTTTATTTTAGAACTAGGAAATTTCAAACATATAAATACAGGTGGGTTTTATTGTACAGGCTCATTTTATTGCACTTCACAGGTAATACACTTTATACAGATTGAAGGTTTGTGGCAACCCCTGTAGAGCGAGTCTGTTGCCACCCTTTTCCCAACAGCACTTGCTCACTTTGCATCTCTGTGTTACATTTTGATAATTCTCATGATATTTCAGACTTTTTATTATTATTATATTTGTTCTGATGTCCGTGATTAGTGATCTCTGATGTTACTATTGTAATTTGAGAAGGCACTGTGAATCACGCCCAGCTAAAAATTAAACTTAACAAATATATGTTCTGACAGCCCCACAACCAGCAGTTCCCCCATCTTTCTTCCTCTCCTCAGTCCTCCCCATTCCCTGAGACACATCAGTACTGAAATAACCCTACAATAGCCTCTGTGTGTTCAAGCAAAAGCAAGAGTATTACATCTCTTACTTTAAATCGAAAACTAGAAATGATTACCCTTAGGAAGGCCTGTTGAAATGAGGAAGGCACATTGAAAGCCAAGACAGGCTGAAAGCTGGGCCTCTTGTGCCACTGAGACAAGGTGTGAATGCAAAGGAAAAGTTCTTGAAGGAAATTAAAAGTACTATTCCAGGGGACACACCAATGAGAAGAAAGTGAAACAGCCTAACTGCTCATATGGAGAAAGTTTTAATGGTCTAGATAGAAGATTAAACCAGCCACAACATTCTCTTATGCCAAAGTCTCTACTCCAGAGCAATTCACTCTCTTCAGTTCTGTGAAGGCTGAGAGAGGGGAGGAAGCTGCAGTAGAAAAGCTGGAAGCTAGCAGAGTTTGGCTCATGAGTTTTAAGGAAAGAAGCTGCCTGTGTCACAGGTGCAAGGTGAAGCAGCACATGCTGACATAGAAGCTACAGCAAGTTCTCCAGAAAATCTAAGATAATGAAGTTACCTACCCTAAACAAATTTTCAATGTAGAAAAAGCAGCCTTTTATTGGAAGAAGATGCTAACTAGAACTTTCATACCTAGAGAGCAGAAGCCAATGCCTTGCTTCAAAGCTTCAAAGAATAGGCTGACCTTCTTGTGGGGGGCTAATGCAGCTGGTGACTTGAAGTTGAAGCCAGTGCTCATTGCCATTCTGAAAACCCTAGGACCCTTAAGCATCATTAGAAAGCTAGTCTGTGCTCTATAAAAAGAACAACAAAGCCTGGATGACAGCACATCTGTTTATAACATGGTTTACTGGATATTTTAAGCCCACCATAGAGACTTACTGCTAAGAAGAAAGATTCCTTTCAAAATATTACTGTTCATTGATAATGTGTCTGGTCACCCAGAAGCTCTGATGGAGACAGATGTACAATGAAATTAATGTTGTTTTCATGCCTGCTAACACAACATCCATTCTGTAGCCCATGGGTCAAGGAGTCATTTTAACTTTCAAGTCTTATTATTTAAGAAATACATTTTGTAAAGCTCTATGTGCCATAGCTAGTCCTCTGATGGATCTGGGCAAAGTAAACTGAAAACCTTCTGGAAAGGATTCATCATTCTAGATGCCATTAAGAACATCAATCTAAATACCTTCTATGCAGCAAAGAAAACCATCAATAAAATGAAAAGATGGAATGGAAGGGAAATATTTGCAAGTCACGTATCTCATAAGGGGTTACTATCCAAAATATATAAGGAACTCATACAACTCAACAGGAAAAAAAATATGATTAAAAAATAGAGGATCTGAATAGATATTTTGCCAAAGAAGACCTACAGATGGCCAGCAGCAGGTACATGCTCAATGTCACTAAAGATGCTCAAAATCACTAAATCAGGAAAATGCACATCTAAGTGACAATGAGATACCACTTATACCTGTTAAAGTAGCTATTATCAAAAAGACAAGAAGAAATCATAAGTGTTGAGGAGGTGGAGAAAAGGGAACCCATGTGCACTGTTGGTAGGAATGTAAATTGGTGCAGCCACTATGGAAAAGATTATGGAGCTTCCTCAAAGTAGAAATACCGTAGAGTTCCCATTATTTCCCAAATTCAAAAAGAATAAAAAAAGAAATTTTCTAATACTATAGGTATAGATAAGAAATTAAAGGACCTCATATTAATATGACAGAAAAAAATACTATATAAAAAATGGAGAAAGAAACACCAAAAGGAAAGCATAATAGTGGTATACAAGGGTGGTAGGAATTACACACACTTACTTCATTTTTTTCCATTTTCCACATTTTCTGTAATGCATTTTTCATCATAGTAAAATGTATGTAATAGAAACTTTACCATGTTAACCATTATTAAGTACAGTTCAGTGACATGAAGGACATTCACATTGTCGTATAACGAATCTCCAGAACTTTTTCATCTTGCAAAGCTGAAACTCTCTACTGGTTAACAGTAACTCCCCATCACCAGGCAATGACCATTCTACTTCTTGTCTCTATGAATGTGACTACTTGAGTTACCTCGTACAAGTGCAGTCAGACAGTATTTTTGTCTTTTTGTGACCAACTTACTTCATTTAGAATAATGTCCTCAAACTTCATCCATGTTGTAGTGTGGGTCAGAATTTCCTCCCTTTTTAAGGCTGTATTTCATCGTACACATTGTATTGCTTTTATATATTTTATTTATAAATTTTAAAACCCTTCTCAGCCATATGAATCTCATGCTGACTTCTCTGTTTCAGCCACCTAAAGCCCCTTTTCTCCACTAGGTTTTCTGACATTGAATTTATTTAGTGTTGTGCTTTCACTTACCTACTTAATAGTAAGTTTATTATGTGTCACTTTTAAGCCGAATCAGGAGTCCCTAGGACAATTAGCCCAATAATGAAGAAAAGCAATCAGTGGCCATGCTGGGAGAGAGACAAACCTCTGATGTATTCTTGGAGAGGCTGGGCTTTTTCTCTCCTCTTAAAGTAAGGTCTTTTTGGTTGAAGGATATTGAAATCTGAAGCTACCCTTAGAAAGTTGAAAATATCTTCAGAAAATACAAAAAAGTCCTGAACTGAAATATCCCAAAACATTTTTTCCTAATATATTATTTCCTTTCTCTCCTATGGACTCACACTGCTCAAAATGGGTGCAGACCCAGGGCCCTCCCTTGGAACTTTCCATCCTAGATCCAGTCTGCCAGGTTTCAGAAAGAACAAAATTATCTGAAATAGAGCCAAAAATAAAAATAAAAATAAGAGAGATAGAGAGAGAGAGACAATTGGCAGGCAATTTGGCCAAAAGTTGGTCTTCTAACTGTCAGGATGAAATGTGTTGAGCAAGGAGCCTACCAGCACGTTGCCCTGCAGGGGCTCCCTCAGGAGGCCAGAGGCTGACTGCAGAGCCTACACCAAGCTCTTACTAATTCTTCCAGAAGAGGGATCAGTGCCCAGACCAGGCTATCTGATCACCAAGAAAAGGGGCACAAAGATAATAAAGCTATTCCTGAGATGAACTGTAGCTCCCAGGGATGATACAACTGGCACCTTATTATTATCATTGGCTCCAGAAAAAATCTTACAGCTGAATTAAAAGCAATGTATTGACTATTTTTTGCAAAGGGTAATATCATGGGTAATGTTATGTGCCAACATGGCCAGGCTGCACACCTAGATATTTGGTCAAACCCCAGCCTCAAGAACACTGAATGTATTTTTTAGATAAGATTAACATTTAAATCGGTAGACTTTGAGTAAGCAGGTTATCTCCATAATGTGGTCAGGCCTCATTTAAGCAGTTTAAGTCCTCACGAGAAAAAAGATGGAGGTCCTCAGAGGAAAAGAGATTTCCCTCTGCACACTTGAGCTGTAACATTCCCTGGGCCTCCAGCCTGCTGGTCTACCCTGCAGATTTGAAACTTGTCAGCCTTCACAAGCGCATGGGCCAATTACTTACGATAAATCTCTGCATGCATTCCTGCACACCTGTGTGGGCACACACACATATACACACCACACACATGCACACACACACTCAGTTGGTTCCATTTTTCTGGAGAACCCTGACTACTATAAGCAGGAAAAAGCTGGTAATTTTCTTTTTTGCTGCACCTATTCTCTTTTACAGAAAAATGTTTTTCTAATTAGATATAAACAGCTTAAATGGAGTCCCCAGTGTTACTTTTCTCTGTGCTCCTTATAATTTTAGGAAAGTGCTCTGTATATAGTAGATATTCAATAGCTATTTGATTACTTAATTTGAATAACAAGAGCCAAATGATAGCAACTTAATACTGCCAAAATTAAGCCTTCCTGGGCAGTGACGCGTTGAGACTGTCGTTCAGCAGTTAGCCAGGACTGGCCTGCTCAATTCAGTTCATCCTTCTTTGTGGTTATCCTTTTGGAGCACCAAACCTAATTAATGTAGAGGCCCTGAGTCTAGTTTGAATTCTGGGGCAATGCTACAGATTGAAATCTGGGTGGAGATGTGGAATCAAAGGCTAATACTACCACCTCAATGCTTCATTAAGCTTAAAGCCTTGTATTCCAGCATTCCCGGCTTCAGGAAATAGACAGCTAGACCCAAGGCTCAAAGCAAAGTGGACCTTGTACCCCCAGGGTACAGAACTGCTTTGGGATCCTCTTAGCAAGGGAGCATGCTTACATACAATTTCTGAATCCCAGTTGATATAAAACTGAATTTTAGTTGCCCTGGGGGAAAATAAAACCCCTTTTTTTTCATGTTATGCTAAGATAAATACCAAGATATCTCTAATACAAGTTAATAAAAAAGCTTTGGTTCTAAAACTTACACCTATTTGAGGATTAACTGATTGAAAATTAAGGGTAAAAACTATATTATCATTCTGCAATGTGTTTATTTCCTTCTTTGTTGCCCTTCGCATTGTCTCAGAGGTACACCACGTGATCTGCTTCATTGATCAGTGCAGTGCAGCTTCCTCATCTCTCATGCTTGTGATGCATGCTTACAGTATTCTGTAGCAATGACATTTGCCATAGATAACATTTAACAGTTGTACTTGAGTTAAACTACAAAGTGTATTTATTACCAAGGCATTCTTTCTTTAGAGGACTTTTTACTGTTATTGCTACATAATTGATCCTAATAGCTGTAATATCCAATAAGCATACAAAGATGAGGTCTTTCTTTTTTTTTTTTTTGCTTACCATATTTTCTTGGCACTCTGGGGCTTGAAAAACACAAGATTATCTCCTATATTCCCTATGAGATTTGAAAATAAAGTTCTGGTCATTTAGCCAAAATAAAATTCAGTGAAATCATAGTTTCATATGAAAAAAGGGGAGGTAAGTTGTGTAAGTACAATGGGATTCAACCCATCTTAAGTTCTACATTTTCATTTTTGTAATATGTTTGTTTCATCCAGCTCCAAAAAAAAAGTGTCTTGCTCTGCCTACAATGACAAACGTTAATCAAACTTACCATTATTATTAAGCACTGATCAAACGCCCACATCCTAACACAACACGTCTGTTAGCTTCTCTACATGTGCCTTCCTTCTTAGCACACAGACAAAACAGACAGTCTTTTTATGAGAGATATTTAGTCTAGGAGTCTTCCTTTACATACTCAATACATGAAAGGCCCCTTACTTGAAGCACATTAAAAATTAAATAAACATCTTTGGATAGAGTCTCCTTTCCTCGCAAGCTGACAAAGAATAGTTGGCAGAAGGAAGCTGGCACTCTTATTAAGGGCAATAATTTTGATTTCACATAAATTTGTGGATATTCACAGTGAAAATGAAAGCCTAAAGAACTGCATCTGTGATAATTCCTTTGGTAGAATTTTTTTAAGAACAAATTGTGAAACTTCTGTACCTTGGGCCATAGAGCTCCTTGTCTGTAAGTGTGGTTATCTTAATTTTATTCTAGACCTCCTTTGTAAATTAGGTCTGACCACTCTTCTTTCTCTGTGTCTTTTTTGTTTTGATAACAAGCACCTTCTCTTTTTAATATTCTTTTTGTAAGGATGGAATGTGTCAGTGTTGTAACACATTAGGTACCAATGGAGTAGAATGTACAGCAGGATGATTCTAAAAACCAATGGTCACTATATACTAAGACCTCATTGTGCTTCTCTGCCATTTGGTCTCCAAGAAGGAATGACTAAAGACTCTTTCTTTTAGGTGAGAATTATTGGGTGTGTTGCTTGGCCAACTGATGATTTGTGAGATTTCTGGCATAGCTCCATAATATTAGGGTACTATAAAATTTGGTACATGTAGATTAAAATATTTTGATCTGAAGAGTTAAACCACCTTACTCTTTAAAATTATTCCTCTAAACTCTTCCATAGTAACAAAATAATCATTTTCTTTGAATATTTAGGAAAAACAGTATCTATCACTGAGAATATACTTTCCACCTTCCTGATACTGTTCATTCATTCAGTCATTACCTCTTTTCCCTTTTTGTCTCATTGGACTATTGCCGCCTGCAATATATATGTATTTTTTTTAAGTTGGAGGAAGAATGCTCTTCAAGAAAATATATATCATTTGTACCTGTCCCTCTTTATTACTTCTCTTCTTGATGCAAAATGTCTGTTAATTATTAGCTCCATAAAGCTGGGCAGAGAGAAGAAATTTTAAAATTCCTTTGCATGGTGTTACTTATTAGCTGCTCCAATTAAGGTTCGATTGGGCATGATAATTTACATTTTCAAGGAAAGGCATTTTCTTTGAATTTCAGTTATCTCTACTTTTTCTGGATATTTGCACAAATAATTGAATACCAGTTCTAAATCATCCTCAAACATTATTGTTCTCTTTCTAAAACTTCATGAAACTATTATTTGTCTTTTGAAGACTGAGACTATAAAGATATTAACTATTTAAAACTTCCATGATGGTTTTATTTAGGTAAAAAGATGATACATTATTTTTTTTTAGTTAATTTATATATTTTCAAGTTTTCTTTAAAGTGTACATTCAGCCATTTTTTTTCAGCAATATTGGTTGACTGTATGCAAAGAGCCAAAGGACATGCTGGCTGGTGGGAACAGAACAAGGTAGGAAAGTGCTAGAAGTTTTGCTGTGCAAAATGCAAGACTGAGATCAATAGCTTGAAAATGATGTGAAGTTAGGACTTGGCTTTTCCTTTTATGATGAAAGAGCCTCTTAGCATGTTTAAACGCTGAACAAAAGATACTGATGGACAGTGGGAGTTTAAGATATAAGAGAAAGAAGAGGCAGAGGTGGGGACCTGGTGAACTTGTATTAGAGGAGCTATAGCTTCTTATCTAAACATCATCAAAGGAGGAAAGAGGTGATGGAGTTATATTTTCAGGATTAGTGTCAGGGGAGTTTTTTCAACAAGTTATCTTACCTCTGAAGAGTGAAAGGTAAAATTATTCTCTGGGAATGACAAGCAAATAGGCAATTAGAATGTTCAGAGCAGCTGCTGGGAGAATGGTAGGGAGGGCTAACAAGGAAAACATGGGCTCCCTCTTGGCATCAAGTGCCCAGTGCAGCTGAGAGCCATCCATTTATGCTGCAACCAATCTGCACAGTTGGGTGATATTCTCAGAAGCTCTCAGTTTTACTTATATAATGGAAATAAACTGAAAATTTTTTAAATAGCCCCACATGGCCTGAAGCCAAAAGTAGACTCAAATATGCCATCAGCCAAAATAACCAAGTATGGGCTTCAGAAATGGAACAGAGAGTGATAAATACCACCATTACCTCTACATGTTGTCTTGCCAATGGGTTTCAGCCCCAGGCAAGTTCCCTATGGATTCAATGTGACCAAAGAAATTGACAGCAAAACGTTCTTTGGGGTGAAAGGGTTTATTACCCAGCTTGTTCTCCCAGCAGTAGGTCGATCACTAGCGTCTCTGCCTCTGCTTAGAGCACTGGGCCGAGCTCTCTATATAGCACAATAATAGCTTATTGCCTAAGGGTGTGGAAGCGGTAGCATAGCAACAGGCCAGTTACATCATCAGGTGGTTTAAGTTCAGTGCGGATCCTGGCCATAGGAACCCCAACTTCCCCACAGTGTGATATCTTCTCTTTAGATACTGCAGTTTTTAAATGGAGCTTAAATGAGCTCCAGATAAAACCCTCTTTACCAGTGGTTCTTAAACTTAAGGGTGCATCAGAATTACCTGAAGGGCTTGTTGAAACAGATGACTGATTCAGTTTGTGGTTCAGTAGATCTGGGGTGGGCCCTAGAATTTGCATTTCTAGTAAGTTCCCAGATTGTGTGGAGGCTGTTGGTTGGCCACCCCATCTTGAGAATCACTGCTATAAATCAAACTCTACAACCCCAGTATGAATATCTGCAGTGGTCAAAGTCACTAGAGCTCCTATGTTCAGGATCTATTTCTCACTCACTGTTGATTCTCCCCATGCCTACCACAGTGCCAGGCACATGATTGGCATCCACTAACTGATCTGAGGAAGGAAGGTAAACTAGCATTTCCTGAATGCCCTTTATGAATGCGTCAGGCACATTCTCTCTGAATGCAAAGAGGCACTTCCACATGCGCAAAAATATTAACTGCTTGCGATATCTCTGTGCCAAAGGAATAAAATAAATGTCTAGTTATTGACACCTCTTAAATTCCTAAATGGCATTTACTTCAGACTATAATCTTAGTGCTGTATAAAGGTAATAAAAGATCACAAGTAACTAAAAATGTAAATCTTGGAAAACTATGAAATGTCAAGAAGTGTCTTTTTGCTCCTGTAAGCAGAGCATTGTATTAAAATCCCCATTTTAGAGAAAATCTTAAGTAACTCATGCTCAGCTATTAGCAGAACTGGGACATAGCCACAGCCTCTTAATTCTCATGAAGTCCCTCTGACCTATGTCTTGCCAGGTCCTTTAGACAGTTTTCTCTCTGTGTCTTACTAGGTCACACAGTGGTTTTGGGCCAGTTTATTAGCTGTCTTGCCAATGGGTTTCAGCCCAGGGCAAGTTCACTGTGGATTCAATGTGACCAAAGAAATTGACAGCAAAACTGTTCTTGGGGTGAAAGGGTTATACCCAACTTTATTTCCAGGTGGCAGGTCAGTCACTAAAATCCCATTCACTGAGAGTGCATCTGTATGCAGCAAGCCGGTCTCTGCATCTGGGCTCCTCTGTCTGCACAGTTGTCCCACACAGCCGTCCTCTGGGCCTCTGTCCTTGGCGCTGCCACCACTCCAGCCTCTGCTCTCCTGCAGCCTTGCAGCCATACCACCATGTCACGCCCAGAGCACTGGGCAGAGCTCTTTATATAGAATCAACAGCTATGTATTGCCCACAGGTGTGCAGTGAGCTAATCAGCCAGGGCCAGGTGAGAATCCTGGCCACAGGAACTCTCATTTTATCCACACTAGCCCTTCTTTTTCAAGTCTTCTACATCCCTCCCTTGCTTTCTCCTCCTCTTCTGGACCAAAGTTTCCAAAATTTCAAAACATCAGAATGCCCTAGGGTGAGCTCTTTTCTTGACTGCCTTCTCCTCTATCCTTTGATGATCTCATCATCCCCAGATAACACCAACATGCTAATGTCACCCCAGCCTGCCTCTCAGCAGCCCAGACTTCCCCTCTCAGCTCTGTACTCACTTACCCAACTGCCACCTGGGCATCTTCCCTGGAATACTTAATAAGCATCTCAAATGTAACAGGTCCAAAACAGCATCCTCACTTGCCTCACACCCACTTCCCCCAGTCTTTCTGGTTTCAGTAGATGTCACCCCCATCAGGCCAAAATCTCAGGCGTCTTGGATTTCTTTCATGTGTTCACTTACCACAAACTCCTTTGATCAGTTTTTACTCCCAAACTGTTTCTGGACCAACCCTTTTGTACTATCTCCCTGGCTGCAACCACAGTTGAAACCAGTTTCTCTCATCCCCTAATCTATGGTAATAGCTTCATAACTCATCTCAGAATTCCCACTCTCGCCTCCATTACTCCATCCCCACTAGGCAGCTGGAGTGATTGTATTTAAGGGTGAATCAGACCATAACAATTCTATTATAACCTGCCAAGGCTTCTCTCCACAAATACGATGATATCCGAGTCTTTTGTATGCAGGGCCTACAAGGCACCACTTCACCTTCACCTCCTACCACTTCCCCACCCAGCCACTCAGGCCTTCTTTCTCCTTGTTGACTTCTCCTACCTCTGGGCTTCCCCCCTTTACAACTGCTGTTCCCTCTGCCTGCAGTGCCCTTCCCCAACCCCAGGCTCCTCCTGACCACATCAGCCAAAGCAGTTCCTCACCACTCCATCCTCTCTATTTCATTTTTGTTTCCTTCAGAGCACTATTTGAAAATACTGATGTAGCTATTTGTTTAAATATGTATCTGTATCTGGTAACTAGAAGGTAAACTCCAAGCAGGCAGGGGTTTTGTTTACTTCATCATTACAGCATCATGTAGAACACAGCGTACCACACAAGCATGTTGAAGTGTGAACTTTAAATCTGTTCTACGACACCAATTTGGGGCCTTTTTAGGTGTTATTTCATAACCTGATCAGAATCTACTCCAATATCTACACAGTGGATTGTTGCAATCAGCGATGAATTCATACTCTCAAATCTATTTTTCTTGAATCCCAGAAGGCTTAATTCCAAAGGCAGATACTTGGGTTGCCTAGCAGAAATTGCATGTCATTGTCTTTGTGCTGCCCTTGATATTTCTTTATAATCCAAATCACAGGCTGTTTTTAACTCAGCATAAACCCCTCTCTGGCTAGTACTTCTCAAAGCTGTTACAAACAGGATCAAGTTTTTCATTCAGGTCCTCTGGAATATCGTGATAGACTTCAACCTGAGAAATAGCACAAGTTCGCATACTGACTTGAAGCCTAAGTATATTTGATGGTTATTATTTGTTTTGTAGTTGTGTCCAGCATTTTCTGTTCCAACTTAGACCACAGAAAGGAAATAGAGAATCCATGCCTCAAGTTGTTTACAAAGCCATTTGTCCCCCATGCTTAAATTCTATTACTATGGCATTAAGAACAACAGGAATCCCCCTTTGGCCAGGCACTTAATATTTGAAACATCCTTGTACTCTGCTTTAGATTTAGAGTTAACATGGTTACATTTCCTGCCATGTCCAGTTAATTCTCTAGTAGAATGTTTTATAAACATGCAGGGATAAAAGCAATATTTATTCATCTCAGTCTAAACCAAGGAGAGCCTCCCTTGTTACCATGGCAAACTCCCTTTGTTCTCAGGTTTGTACTTTCTCCTTCTCATTTATGTGCCACCTCTTAAAAACCTTAACTGATAAAAAAGCTTCCCCTGGTTAAGACATACCTCATGCTCTAATAACTCCTGAAACATGAAGTGTATTGAAAGCTATTTTTGGCACTTTGGAAGTAATTTAAATTACACCAGTGTCCACCTGAGGCCTACCTTGTATCACTGCTGTACTAGGTCTTGGAGTATACAAATTTATCAAGGTTCCTTTTGCTAACATTTCCTTTTCCTTCAAGGCTTTTCCTTGTCAGCTCACCCAAACTGGTTTCCCAAAGCACCAGCATGGAAGTGCCGTCCCCCATCCACTGCCCTGACGGCCCCCATCCGTTGAGCCATAGCTCCATGCTCTTTCCCAGCATTGCCCATGCTGTCATCTATTCGTTGGACATGTGGGTAGCCCAGGGGTGCCTCAAATACCACAAATCCAAAGTCAAACTATCTTCTTACCTCTGTTAGCATATCTACTCTGACTCTTTTCTAACTGTATGGATAGCATACCAATTCACACAATGAACAGGACTATTACTGACCCATTTTCCCAAGCTGGAAACATTGAATTTTTCCCTAGTGTTCTACCTATAATAAACTGGTGCCTAAATCACATAAATTCTACAGAAGAATATATTTCTGATCTGATTCTTTCCATCCATACTGCCTTTTTAGGTGCATGAGCCATCTAACTCTGTGTGTTTGTGATGAGATTTGGGAGTAGATGGGTAGTATATACACATTCAGTTCATCATCTTGCCCCACTCCTAATTTTATTTTGTGAATGACTGCTGCTCTGTCCAGTAGAAGTATAGTGAGCCACATGTACATTTTATATTTCCTAGTGTGGCCACGTTATAAAAGAACAAGTGAAATTAAGACTACATTCTTTTTTAAGCCAGTACATCTAAACTATTAAAATTTCAAACTGTACTATACAAATTCTAGTAATAGACACTTTACATTTTTTGTGTGCAACAATATTCAAAATCAAATGTGCAATGACCACATGAGGCTGGTGGCTATCGTATTAGGTAACACCGACAGGGGATGAACTGGAGTGGAGGAGCTAACACTCATAGAAGGATATACCTATGGCTTCTGTCAGAGATAAGACCATATGTTCAGGCACTAGCAATTAAAACAAAGAATCAAAAATACAAAGATATGAAGGGGGGATATTAGTACAGAACTTTAAAGCAGATGGAATTATTAAAGATAAAACCACAGCCCAAATTGGGGAGATGTTATTAAAGGGCACAAACTGACAACTAGAAGATGAATAAGTTCTAGAGATGTCATGCACAGCATAACGATTATAGTCAACAATACTATGTTATGTATTTCAAAATTGCTAAGAGACTAGATCTGAAATGTTCTCACCACAAAAAGGAAATGAAGAAATGATGAATAGGTGACAGGGTAGAGGTTTAGCTAACACTACAGTGATAATCACATTGTGATACATAAATGTATCGAATCAACATGTACATTTTAAACTTACACTGTTATATATCAAACTATCAAACAGATCTCAGTATTTAAAAAAACAGAACATCACAACCCAAAATAGACAGAAGAGAAAGGACCTGCAAGGGTAAAGTATCAATAAATGAATAAAAACTCCCCCTAAAGATGCTCAAAGGCAGACTTTACCAAACACAATCAAGGGCCCGGGACAAGTACTCCAGAGATGGTCATGAGAAGAGCTAGGTAAGTAGAGCACCTCGTCCTCATGCACAGGACCAGAGCAACTGGGGTACTTTCCTGCAGGCTAGTGGCTCAAGAACTATTCTCTCAACCAATTGGAAGCTCTTCTGCGGCTTTGTCTTTGAGATTAGCAAACTAGAACCTGGAGGAAATGAAAAGGGGCCATTGAGGCTGATGTTGATCCATAAGGTAGAGCAGTGAGGGTGTATTTGCATGTGGAGACACCCAGCAGGACAGGCCCTGAGGTCTGGGCTCCAGGTGTGGACAAGTTCCTTCTCACCCCCCAAAGCGAGGCAGGCTCACCCATCCTAACCTTCCAACAGCTACAGATGACAGGCTACAGAGATCAAGATCCATATTAATAGAAAAGTTAATGGGGTTGATGATTTGAGCTGAGGAAATTCAGTCTTCAACTCAGTCTTTTAACGTGTCAACAGACAACAAGAACAAGCCACTATCACTCATCTGTGGAGTATAAGAACAAAGAAAAAAACTGAAGGAACAAAACAGCAGCAGACTCACAGAACCCAAGAATGGACTAATAGTTACCAAAGGGAAAGGGACTGGGGAAGATGGGTGGGAAGGGAGGGATAAGAGGGAAAAGGGGCATTACGATTAGCAGATGTAATGTTGGGGGGGCACGGGGAGGGCTGTACAACTCAGAGAAGACAAGTAGTGATTCTATAGCATCTCACTACGCTGATGGACAGTGACTGTCATGGGGTTGGTGGGGGGGACCTGATGAAGTGAGGAGTTTAGTAACCATAATATTGCACGTGTAATTGTAGATTAATGATACCAAAATAAATTATAAAAAAAAAGAACAAGCCACTATTCTTTAAATTCCCAGGAGTTAACCATGTAATCAACAGACACACATTCTGTCTAAAGACTGCACAGTAGAATGAATACAGCTAAAAACATGAAAGTTCTTAAAGATTCACTAAAATGTCATGTAAACAAAGGGATGGAAAGGATGGGAAGAGTCAAGACATGTAGGAATAGAGAACAGAGTTAACATCTGTCTAATAGGAGTTGTAGAAGAGCAAACACTGAAGGAGAGAAAATACTGTGTAAATTAAATTTCCCCGAAATAAAGGACACAGCATAATTCACATCCCGAATATCCAGATATAAAAAAACATGAAAATATAAAAGGTTCCAGGTTGGGGGGAAGGTGTGGGCATGGATTACTGACAAAGGAGTGAGGAGCAGATAGGCCAGACATTACACCAGGGATTCTGTGCCCACAGCTGTGAGATCCATTTGCCAAAGTGCAGAGGGAAAATGAATACTAGCTTGTATCTAGTTCTTATTCAAATTTAATATGGGAAGACCATGTTTTGAACGTTTACCAAATGAGGCCTTTTTTGACAAGCTACCTATGGGAATTTGTTTCAGCAAATGAATCCAAGTTAATAAAAAAGAAAAGGGGTGTCAGAAATAAGACCAAAAGAAAAGTTTTACCACTGAGTTTTAAATGCCTGACTATACATAATACAATTAAAAAATATAATCTTGAACAAAAATTCCCAGATCATTTCCAAAAATCAATACGCTAGGGTATTCTCTCATTCCAAACAAGGATCAAAGCATCAGGCATAATCTGCCTTACTTACGTGGCTATGGGAGCCATGACGGTGTGTGACTCAGAGTCCAAGAATGGCATACTCCTACTAGAGTCCGCTCAATCACATACTCCTACCTCACCCGGTTCTGAGACCTGAGCAATGGGGCCCTGGGCATGCTGCTTTAGAAGGCCCTCTGTGGCCCTCTTCTGGCCACGCCCCTCACAGCAGCATGAAGCATCTGTGGGTTCCCCAAAGTCCATGCTTCCCCTCACCCCACTTGTAGAATGTGCTCTGAGCACCTGGGATGCTAGAACTCCCAGCCAGGTGGCACTGAGTCCAGATGTAATGCCTGCATAGCTCTCCCACTACCCTCCTCTGGCTAACCAAGCACTGATGCTTGGTCTCCAGGGATGAAGGATGGCCAAGGTCCGCAGGTAGTGGGGTTATGGCAGAGCTTGGACACACTCGCAGGGCCCCACTTGCTTGCTGCACATGGCATGGCATGTACCCATGTGGGGGGCTCTATCAGCCAGAGGAGGGGGCATGGCAGTTGAGAGAAAGGCTAGAGCGCCAAGGACTAAAACTTAGAACAGTGATTCTCAAAGTGGGGTCCCCAGGCCAGCAGCAGCACCTGGGAACTTAGAAATGCAGATTCTCTGGCTTCACTGGAATCAGAAACTCTGGAAGTGTGCCCAATAGTCAGTGTTTTAACAAGTCCTCCAGGGGATTCCCAGGCCCTCTGAAGTTTGAGAATTGCTGCTTGCCCCCAGTTCCCCTCTATTTGGTTGAATCCACAAGAAGGGGAGAAAAGTAGGCAGCCTGAAAAGCAGTCAGGGGCGGGGAAGGAGAGAGTTGTGGGCAATGTCTAATGTAATGGAGAAGTCCTAGGTTTTATTTAAAGGGCTTATCAGGGATAGGAAATTGAGAAATGAAGCTTAAAGCAGTTATAAGTCAAGTGAAATGTTTTCAAGGGAGACCTGTGCAGCTTAAAGGCAGAGAAAAAGGATCCAGTGGAGAGCTAAAGATACTGGAAATAAAGTAATACTCGGGGATTCTCCCGAGGACTGTGAAGGGAGAGAAATCAGAACCAAACTCTGATATTTTGACCACTTGCCACATGTGACCGTTGAGCACTTGTAGTGAGGCTGTTGAAGCTGAAACGTGCTACAAATGTAAAATGCACATTGGATTTCAAACCTCAGTATAAGAGGACACACAATAACCCATTAACAATTTTATATTGATGGCATGTCAAAATAATACTACTTTTTAAATGTATTGAGTTAAATAAAAATATTAAAATTCGTTTCACACTTTTCTTTTTTTAGTGTGACTACTAGAATAGTTTTAATTACACTCATGGCTTCCGTCATGTTTCTGATGGACAACTCTGGTCTAAAGTAAAAGCAAGTCTAACAGGTTTGGAGAAAAACTGAGTGGAAGAGTTTAGAAGTTTCGGGCCAATGTACAGGCTTAAGGAAAACAACACTTGCAATTATTTCAAGATTCTTCTTGTGTTAAATGGTGTCCTAAAATATTGAGAGAAAAATGTCTCCATCCCTCAAAAAAGGAAAAAAAAAACCTAAGGGAATATAAATATACAGAAGTTAGCCTATAAAAGACTGGCTACTAATTTAAAACTGACAAGAAATAGTTGAGTTCACTGAGAATTAAATTTCTTGTTTGAAAGAAATCTTCAGTAAGTTGTACTAAACTTTTGGTGGGTAAAAGAAGAAAAAAGACCAAATGTTATCCCTTGCTTTCTTGGTTTCATGCTTGAAAGGGAAATGTCAAAGTATAAGAATAAGATGGCAAAGTCTTCCTTGCAGTGTCGTAGGTGAGTCCATTTCAGAAACACACAAGATGCCTAAACAGAGAACTTGCTTAGGAAGAATCCGGTACCAATGGCTAAAGCAAACAGGAGGAGGGTACTCAGCGGGAGACTTTATTACAGGCTTCATGCTGACTCCTGAGCTGTCACTCAAAAAGTTCCACTCAATGCTTGGAGCAACACAAATGAGAAAAATAATGCTGTAGAAAACCTACTTATAACTCTGTATTCTCAAATACCACAAAACCCTCCACTAAGGCTTTTTTCCTAAAGAGGATTAACCCCTGTTCCCTAAATTGTGAATTCTGTGTATTGCCTTTTCTCAACCTTTATTTGTTTTCTTAGCAAGGGCTAAGGACTTGACTTGGCTAGGAGACAATGTCTTATCCCTTCTGTAGTGTCTTTTTGTCTCCCCCAAATGGCATTCTCTCTTTACAATAGTATTAGAGTCCCCATTGCAATACCAGACTTCCTCATTCTCCTGTCTCCTCTACCTACTTTTCATGCATAACTACATCTTCTTTATTATTGTTTGAAAAAAATGAAAAATGGGGAATAATGGAAAAATGACCCCACTGGAGAATGTATGCCCGTCAAATACAGACTTTAGCATTCCCATATTGGGTTCTACAGGATTTAATATGAAGGAGACATGAATGACTAAGATGGTAAGAAAAAAATTCCTTTCATTAGAGAGAGAACTACAAATTTGAGTGCTTTGCTTATAATGGCAAAGGCTTACATCAGATTTCAAATTTTCAAATAACGTCTAAAATAATTTTGAGCAGGACATGTTGAATGTCGAATACATGTTCAAGGCTAACAAGATAGGAAGGAATCATCAATGTGATTAACAAGTAGGTAAAGGTTTTAAAATATCTGACACAAGTAAAATCTATCCGGTTAGTCAATTAGAACACAAATGTCATCCCCTGAATGTAAATGTATTAATTTCCTAATGCTGCTATAATAAATCAACAGAAATTCAGTGGCTTACAACAGCACAAGTTTGTTACCCTACATTTCTAAAGGCCATAAGTCCAAAATGGGTCTCACTAGGCTAAAATCAAGGTGTTATCAGGACTTGTTCATTCTGAAGGCTCTAAGGGAGAATCCTTTCCTTTGCTTTTTCCAGCTTCTAGAGCATTCCTTGGCTTGTAGCCCCTTCCCCCATCTTCAAAGCCAGCAGCATAGAATCTTCCAGTCAACCTCTGGCTCTGACTCTTCTGTTTTCCTTTCAATTAGAAGGACCTTTGTAATTACATTGGACCTACCTTGAAAATACAGCATAATCTGATTTTTATCTTAATCACTCCTGCAAAGTCTTTTTTTTTTCCATGAGACGTGAACTGTTATGGACTGTTTGTGTCCCTGCAAAATTCACACATTGAAATCCTAACCCCCAATGTGATGGTAGTAGGAGGTGGGTGGGGGTTGGCTTTGAGAGGCGATTAGATCATGAGGATGGAGTCCACATGGACAGGATTAGTGCCCTCATAAAAGAGATCCCACCTGGCTCTCTGGCTGTCCTTGTACCACGTAAGGACAGAACAACTGAGTTGGTCATCCACAGTGTGGAAGAGAGCTCTCACCAGACCCAACCATCCTGGCACCCTGATCTCAGACATCCATTTTCCAAAACTGTGAGAAATAAATATTTGTTGTTTAAGCCACCTAGTCTACAGTATTTTTGTTACAGCAACCTGAAGTGACAGTAACCTATTCACAGATACTGGGTTTTGGACATGGACAATTTTGGAGGCCATTATTTTGCCTATACTGTAGGGCTATAACAATTTCACTTCTTGGAAAACAAATGAGTAAATTAGAAATGCTAGAGGAATTTCTTCAGAGTGAAACATCTTTATTTCAACTTCACTCTTGAGATATTTTCTCAGGGTATACATTTCTAAGTTGATAGGATTTTTTTGCATTTCAGATATATCTTTTCAGTTACACTGCTTTGATGGGAAATCTGTTACCATTCCTATCTTTATTCCTCTTACATAATGTTCTCTTTCTTTGGCTGCTTTTAAGATTTTCTCCTCAACACTTGCTTTTTACAATTTGATTATGATGTGCCTTGGTATAATTTTCCTCTTATTTCTCATATTTTGAATTCACTGAGCTTCTTAGATTACATTTATAGTTTTCATCAAATTTAAGCCATTATTTCTTAAATAATTCCTTCAGGGACTCCAATTACATGTATAGTAGCCTACTTAAAGTAGTCCCTGCTCACTGATGCTTTGTTTTTGAGGAAGTCTTTATTCTCTGCATGTTTCACATTGGACACTTTTATTTTTAATGTCTTCAAATTCAATAATGTTTTCTTCTGCTGTATCTAATCTGCCATTAATCCTACTCTGTGTATGTGCCATCTCATATATATTAGTTTCTTTCAAAAATTAAATTTTGGTCTCTTGTATCTTCTGTGTGTCTACTTAACTTTTTGATTGGTTATCAGACATCAGTACCTTGTTGGGTACTGGATATTTTTGTATTCTTATAAATATTCTTAAGCTTTGTTCTGTGATAGTTAAATCACTTAGAAACAGCTTGATCTTTTTGAGTCTTGCTTTTATCATTTGTTAGGCAAGCCCAGAGCAGTGTTCAGTATAAGGCTAGTTCTACTGAAGCAAGACTTTCTTGAGTACCCTAACCAATGCCTCATGAATTCTCAGTTTTTCCAGTGTGCCTGGTAGGAATAGACACCATTCCCAGTCCTGACTGAGGTCCACACACTGTTTACTTATCTTTTTTGATGTTTTTTTTCCTCAAAAACTTGGGTAGTTTCTTCACCTGCATTTGCTGGTCATACCCCTTGCCGAACGCTGGGATTCTCCATGTAGTCCTCTCCTCTTTGGCACTCTGTCCTGAGAACTCCATCTGTCCTGGTGTCCCTGAACTCTGTCTCCTAAACTCTGGGGGTCATCTGGGCTCTGCCTGGATTTCCCCTTCCTGCACCAGATTCTGGAAACTCTCTTTACAATAAGAAGGGACAATTGGCAAGCTCACCTCATTTCTTTCCCATCTCTCAAGGATCACTGTCCTTCTTTGCTTGATGTGCAGTGTTCTGAAAACTGTTGCTTCATATATTTTATCCAGTGTTTTTGGCTATTTCAGGCAAGAAGTAAATCTAGTCCCTTGTTACTCTACCTTTGGCAGAAGTCTCATCCCTTTAGCAATTTATGGCCTTTTGAGAAGTTCCTAATCTTGTATTTAATATTATTTCAAAAAGCTCTTTCATAGGTTTCTTTTATTTGAAGAAATAAAAGACTCATTTATTTGAAGACAATGCGATGGCACTAGAGAAATAATTCAAATAACTTTTTACTTTAAAATCATGAAGTGTGAGTGGAACTTTCTAATGTCAAATAGCCCTATTATTTTACTTATTAGTAACAATACTGTTAACTTTCATTGAAGTACATTCACTGTTTGATCATTCATCCTATTACTCATCTTCAAATGTGTCAATTAAAATAAAATCTGTTTACACCACTTAACATCAAAAATCATATTTTGGCAGTTTAGTATCAGAGACTTCTGAGTAGAGCTAGTGCCCTATAGGGCCTTCTGTTCTCATCCTGTGAGTGGCATCATATAAACATGGTTCTAATTTATGACAAGAAGACAAATGTTTCTAAGATAATATATTTTTAGGAACATAGCTTTAATCTAAAATATATTTGATCTCCTAGTTCTCTTTTCCACATTTGATCATTGCCTTCCTTAAAATATCTATGCATTTGCAAATAATAAACAATTGCCCTATAGCTTTTATATACTAATGAAAGCCAAATAAATATCAATGTTTACCTAATATGAAGGGCAAGAGGTGAAGCATCTGCTCATAATTAGTAGTACTAGAAATAGTTTTACTTCTTCAGTACAATCTAATAGTGGTGGAGATAAAAGTTCTGAGCAAAAAAGCATTGAATGAAATAACAGTGGAGCGCTCTCAGCAATTTTTTTCCATCTCAATAGAGTCTAGTTTATGAGAATTCCAAGAATGACTAAAAAGGGTTCTGTATCCAATTTCAGTGTTGTAGGAAGTGGTGGTTTCCCCACAGCACCAAGCAATTCTCAGACACCAGCTGGGTGTCCTACAGTATAACTCAATTCTGATGCTGTCAAACTGGAGGTAGTGTCAGACCCTACAGGTTAAAGTCCTGCAAGACTGTTCTCCTCTCTCCCCCACTTCAGACACCAATCCAAATTCAGGTTGTCACCTGTACTTCTGACCAACTAGCTATAAATTAGAGGTTCCCATGACCCGTTACTTGGTTCAATTTATTTGCTAGAGCAGCTCACAGAACTCAGGAAACCAGTTTAGACACCAGATTGCTATTTTATT
The DNA here is from genome assembly GCA_032199065.1 of Smutsia gigantea. Taxonomy (NCBI): domain Eukaryota; kingdom Metazoa; phylum Chordata; class Mammalia; order Pholidota; family Manidae; genus Smutsia; species Smutsia gigantea. The sequence continues at coordinate 402,726 of JAVSCE010021834.1, read as the reverse complement.
ACAAAGGATATTAAAGGATATGAATCAATAGCTGGATGAAGTGATGCATAGGACAAAGTATAAGGAAAGGGCACAGAGCTCCAATGCCTCTGCCCCATGCTCCACCCTCCCCAAATCTTCCTGTGTTCACCAACCCAGAAGCTTGCCAAACCCTGGTCTCTAGGGTTTTTATGGAGGCTTCAATATATAGGCATGATTGATTAAATCATTGGCCACTGGTGAATGACTTAGCCTCTACCCCTTCCCCATCACAGCAGGTCAGTAGGTGGGACAGGAATGTTTCTCCTGGCAACCAGCTCCCATCCTCAGGTGCAGTCCAAACATTGCCTCATTAACATAACTAAAGACGACTTTATAGCTCTCCTCACTTAGGAAATTCTGAGGGCTCTGTGCTAGAAATAGGAACGAAGGCCAAATATATATTTATTATAAATCACAATAATGGCATAAAAGCTTAGTGTATGTTTTATACTGATTGAAATATCAGATATGTTACTATCATCTCAGCATCAATATTTCAATTATTAAAATATTTCCACTTGAAAAGTATAAAACAGAACACTGGGACATACCACTGCAGAAGCTGAAGAATTTTAAAGGATTCTTTACTCAAAAATCTGAATCAAGCAATTTCTTAGGCTGTCTTTTAAAAAGTTAATTACCTATTTTCTATGCTGTATATTCAGTTTACAACTCATGGTTATGGACAGAACCTTCAGTTATTTAAGGGCTGAACATATTGCCTAACCTTACTAGGAATTCAGCACAATACATAGATGAATCCTTAAGAGAAGCAGAAAAAATGGTCCTGGGCATCAAAAGAGCCACATGTAGCCGTCTGTCCTGAATGGTTTAAAGAGATTCCAAGTTGCTTATTTACTTACTGTAAACTCTCTCCTGACTACATTTACCCCATTGCTTATGATTCTGTGGCAATAAAGACCAGTTACTCAGCAACTTACAAGATATTTCATATACCTGAAGGTGTAATTATTCACCCTGTGGGTAAAGTGGGGTTCCTATGGCCAGGATCCTCACTGAACTTAAACCACCTGATGATGTAACTGGCCTGTTGCTATGCTACCGCTTCCACACCTTTAGGCAATAAGCCATTATTGTGTTAATATAAAGAGTTCCACCCAGTGCTCTGCGCCCCTGGGTGGCGGGGCTGAAAAAAGCTGCAGGAGAGCAGAGTGGTGTGCTGGGGTGGTGGCAGTACTGAGGACAGAGGCCAGAGGACAGCTGTGCGGTACAACTGTGCAGAGAGGTCCAGAGGACGGCTGTGCAGACAGAGGGGCCCAGAGGCAGAGAGATCGGCTTGCTGCATCCGAAGCAGCAGTGATAACACAGACTGGCTCTGAGTGAACGGGATTTTAGTGACTGACCTGCCACCTGGAAATAAAGTTGGATATAATCTTTTCACCACAAGAACCCTTTGCTGTAAATTTCTTTGGTCACAATGAATCTATAGCGAACTTGCCTGGGCTGAAACTCATTTGCAAGACACACCCGAAAGCTATATTTCTTCAAGTAGGACAATCTCACTGAGTCTGACAGTGAGGATGCGCTCAGTTACATTATCAATGTTAATTTATCCTCTTTGTGAACACCCACGCCACAGTTTGGTTTCTGCCCTCAGCATGCTCCTTTGTGCCACCTCTTGGCTCAGTCAGCTGAACACAAAATTAGCGGGGCCCAGGCTGCAGAACTATGGCCAAGGTCAGCCGGTGCACTTAGGTGGAAAATCAATCCCCTGCAGTAGTCAGAGGCCACCCAGTTATCTCCATTCAGGCACCTGGTTAATACATATCACAAGGGGGACTGATCAGAGGCCAGGAGTTAACTCAGAACAGCCTTTATCACCAGTGGGCAAACCTGTCCCAAGGGTGTTGACTTGGTCACAATGCCTAATCACCTTGGTAAAGAGCCAAAGAATTTAAAGGAAATTTCCTTTTATTTTTCCATTGGGCATTAAATAATAAAAGCAGAAAAAAGTATCCTGAAAAAGGAGAGTTTTTTTCTTCCAAAAAAGGTATAATCTAAGTTAGTCGTAGTTGACTTTTGTCAAACGCTACACACATGGCTTTGGAATGCATCTTAAAAACCTACTATCACCAGCAAGAATATAATATACCATTGGTAACTATTTCCTTCTGGTATAGCAACTTCCATAAGTTTTTATACCATCCTGCATTCCTCACAAAATATCTTAATAATTCTAACAATCTAAATCTTCAAGAAAAGTAATATTCCATTAATAGGCCAAGTTTTCTTTGTAAACCAAAGAGGTTACTGGGATTACAAAAGATTTTAGTGGATACATTTGAAATTAAATTCAGTTAGATACTTGGAAAAAGCAGTAAAGCAGTAAACAAAAGAAAAGAATGAAGAACTAATACACCAATTCCAATATACTTTGATAACTGCTCTCCAAGAATTTTCTTATATATTCATAAAAAGATACATTTTACACTAAAATGTAAAAGTCAACCACTTAAAAATTATAAAATACCAGTTTAAGTGTATTAGATGTCCATTTCCACTGTGTTATAGTGATTTAATCCCAAAGAAATATTTTATGTATATACTTGTATATGTGTATGCATATAGTTTGCTTTTAATTTTAGCACTGAAAATGCAGAACCACTACAAACTATGGTCAATCATGTTTTTTCTTTTTCTCTTTCTAAAGCAAGAGTGCGGCAAAGAGCAAAGAAATGTCTGCCCTTTCCATGCCTTATCCCAAAATTTCTTTTTTTTTTAAATAATTTATTTTGGTATCATTAATCTACAATTACATGTGTAATATTATGATTATTAAACTACCCTCTTCATCAGGTCCCCCCCCCACCAACCCCATTACAGTCACTGACCATCAGCGTAGTGAGATGCTACAGAATCACTACTTGTCTTCTCTGAGTTGTACAGCCCTCCCTTTTTCCCCCTTATCCCTCTCTTCCCACCCATCTTCCCCAGTCCCTTTCCCTTTGGTAACGATTTGTCCATTCTTGGGTTCTGTGAGTCTGCTGTTGTTTGTTCCTTCAGTTTTTTTCTTTGTTCTTATACTGCACATATCAGTGAAATCATTTTATACTTGTCTTTTTCGGCTTGGCTTATTTCACTGAGCATAATACCCTCTAGCTCCATCCATGTTGTTGCAAATGGTAGGACTTGCTTTCTATTTATGGTTGAATAATATTCCATTGTATATATGTACCACATCTTCTTTATCCATTCATCTACTGATGGACACTTAGGTTGCTTCCATTTCTTGGCTATTGTAAATAGTGCTGCGATAAACATATGGGTGCATCTGTCTCTTTTAAATTGGGCCGCTGCATTCTTAGGGTAAATTCCTAGGAGTAGGATTCCTGGGTCAAATGGTATTTCTATTTTGAGTTCTTTGAGGAACCTCCATACTACTTTCCACAATGGTTGAACTAATTTGCATTCCCAACAGCAGTGTAGGAGGGTTGCCTTTTCTGCACATCCTCACCAACATTTGTTCTTGTTTGTGTTTTGAATGTTGGCCATCCTTACTGGTATGAGGTGATATCCCATTGTGGTTTTAATCTGCATTTCTCTGATGATTACCAATGTGGAGCATCTTTTCATGTGCCTGTTGGCCATCTGAATTTCTTCTTTGGAGAAGTGTCTATTCATGTCCTCTGCCCATTTCTTAATTGGATTATTTGCTTTTTGCTTGTTGAGGTGCATGAGCTCTTTATATATTTTGGATGTCAACCTCTTATCGGATACATCATTTATTAATATATTCTCCCATACTGTAGGATGTCCTTTTGTTCTACTGATGGTGTCCTTTGCTGTACAGAAGCTTTTCAGCTTGATATAGTCCCACTTGCTCATTTTTGCTATTGTTTCCCTTGCCCGGGGAGATATGTTCATGAAGAAGTCGTTCATCTTTATGTCCAAGAGATTTTTGTCTATGTTTTTTTCTAAGAGTTTTATGTTTTCATGACTTACATTCAGGTCTTTGATCCATTTTGTGTTGACTTTTCTGTATACGGTTAGACAGTAGTCCAGTTTCATTCTCTTACATATAGCTGTCCAGTTTTTCCAACACCAGCTGCTGAAGAGGCTGTCATCTCCCCATTGTATATCCAAGGCTCCTTTATCAAATATTAATTGACTGTATATGTTTGGGTTAATGTTTGGATTTTCTATTCTGTTCCACTGGTCTGTGGGTCTGTTTTTGTGCCAATACCAAATTGTCTTGATTACTGTGGCTTTGTAGTAGAGCTTGAAGTCAGGGAGTGTAATTCCCTCTGTTTTATTCCTCCTTCTCAGGATTGCTTTGGCTATTCGGGGTCCTTTGTGGTTCCATATGAATTTTAGAATTAGTTGCTCGAGTTCATTGAAGAAAGCTGTTGGTAGTTTGATAGGGATTATGTGGAATCTGTAGATCGCTTTAGGTCGTATAGCCATTTTGACAATATTTATTCTACCTAGCCAAGAGCATGGAATGAATTTCCATTTATTAGTGTCCTCTTTAATTTCTCTTAGGAGTGTCTTGTAGTTTTCAGAGTATAGGTCTTCCACTTCCTTCGTTAGGTTTATTCCTAGGTATTTTATTCTTTTTGATGCAATTGTGAATGGAATTGTTTTTCTGATTTCTCTTTCTGTTAGTTCATCGTTAGTGTATAGGAAAGAAACAGATTTCTGTGTGTTAATTTTGTATCCTGCAACTTTGCTCTGAATTCAGATACTAGTTCTAGTAGTTTTGGAACGGAGTCTTTAGGGTTTTTTATGTACAATATCATGTCATCTGCAAATAGTGACAATTTGACTTCTTCTTTACCAATCTGGATGCCTTGTATTTCTTTGTTTTGTCTGATTGCCATGGCTAGGACCTCCAGTACTATGTTGAATAACAGTGGAGAGAGTGGGCATCCCTGTCTTGTTCCCTCAATATCATACAGGTCATATATGACAAACCCACAGCTTCTCGCTGTTAAGTATGATGTTAGCTGTGGGTTTGTCATATATAGCCTTTATGATGTTGAGGTACTTGCCCTCTATACCCATTTTGTTGAGAGTTTTAATCATGAATAGATGCTGAATTTTGCAAATGCTTTCTCAGCATCTACGGAGATGATCATGTGGTTTTGTTCTTCTTTTTGTTGATGTGGTGGATGATGTTGATGGATTTTCGAATGTTGTACCATCCTTGCATCCCTGGGATGAATCCCACTTGATCATGGTGTATGATCCTCTTGATGTATTTTTGAATTTGGTTTGCTAATTTTTTGTTGAGTATTTTTGCATCTACGTTCATCAGGGATAATTTTTTTTTTTGGTGGGGTCTTTGCTCGGTTTTTGTATTAGAGTGATGCTGGCTTCATAGAATGAGTTTGGAAGTATTCCCTCCTCTTCTATTTTTTGGAAAACTTTAAGGAGAATGGGTGTTATTTCTTCTCTATATGTCTAGTAGAATTAAGAGGTAAATCCATCTGGTCCGGGATTTTGTTCTTGAGTAGTTTTTTGATTACCGATTCAATTTCGTTGCTGGTGATTGGTCTCTTTAGTTTTTCTGTTTCTTGTTTGGTCAGTCTTGGAAGGTTGTATTTTTCTGAGAAGTTTTCCATTTCTTCTAGGTTTTCCAGCTTGTTAGCATATAGATTCTCATAATATTCTCTTATAATTCTTTGTATTTCTGTGGGCTCCATCGTGATTTTTCCTTTCTCATTTCTGATTCTGTTTATGTGTGTATATTCTCTTTTACTCTTAATGACTCTGGCTAAGGGTTTATCTATTTTGTTTATTTTTTTCAAAGAACCAGGTCTTGGTTTCATTGATTTTTTTCAATTGTTTTATTCTTCTCAATTTTATTTATTTATTCTCTGATCTTTATTATGTCCCTCCTTCTGGTGACTTTGGGCCCCATTTGTTCTTTTTTTTCCAATTTCAGTAATTGTGGCTTTAGACTATTCATTTGGAAATGTTCTTCCTTCTTTAAATAGTCCTGGATTGCAATATACTTTCCTCTTAGAAGTTCCTTTGCTGCATCCCACAGAAGTTGTGGCTTTGTGTTGTTGTTGTCATTAGTCTCCATATATTCTTTGATTTCTGTTTTGATTTGGTTGTTGACCCATTGATTATTTAGGAGCATGTTGTTAAGTCTCCATGTATTTGTGAGCCTTTTTGTTTTCTTTCTACAATTTATTTCTAGTTTTATACCTTTGTGATCTGAGAAGTTGATTTGTAGAATTTCAATATTTTTGAATTTACTGAGGTTCTTTTTGTGGCCTAGTATGTGGTCTATTCTGGAAAATGTTCCATGTGCACTTGAGAAGAATGTGTATCCTGTTGCTTTTGGGTGTAGAGTTCTGTAGATATCTCTTAGGTCCATCTGTTCTAGTGTGTTTTTCAGTGCCTCTGTGTCTTTACTTATTTTCTGTCTGGTTGATCTGTCCTTTGGAGTGAGTGGTGTGTTGAAGTCTCCTAAAATGAATGCATTGCTTTATATTTCCTCCTTTAATTCTGTTAGTATTTGTTTCACATATGCGGTGCTCCTGTGTTGGGTGCATATATATTTAAATGGTTATATCTTCTTGTTGGACTGACCCCTTTATCATTATGTAATGTCCTTCTTTGTCTCTTGCTACTTTCTTTGTTTTGAAGTCTATTTTGTCTGATACAAGTACTGCAACACCTGCCTTTTTCTCCTTGTTTGCATGAAATGTCTTTTTCCGTCCCTTTACTCTTAGTCTGTGTATATCTTTGGGTTTGAGGTGAGTCTCTTGTAAGCAGCATATAGATGGGTCTTGCTTTTTTATCCATTCAGTAACTCAGTGTCTTTTTATTGGTGCATTCAGTCCATTTACATTTAAAGTAATTATCAATAGATATGTAATTTTTGCTATTGCTGCCTTTAGATTTGTGGTTACCAAAGTTTCAAGGGTTGCTTCTTTACTCTCTGACATCTAACTTAACTTTCTTGTTAAGTTATTGTAGACACAGTCTGATGATTCTTTATTTCTCTCCCTTCTTTTCTTCCCCCTCCATTCTTTATATACCAGGTGTTTTATTCTTTGCCTTAGTTAGTATTTGGATGTTCTGCTTTCTTTGCTATGATTTTATTTTCTCTTGTGACATCTTTTTAGCCTTTAGAGTGCTTCCCTCTAGAGCAGTCTGTTTAAGATATCCTGTAGAGGTGGTTTATGGGAGGCAAATTCCCTCAGCTTTCGCTTGTCTGGAAATTGTTTAATCCCTCCATTCATATTTAAATGATAATCGTGCTGGATACAATATTCTTGGTTCGAGGCCCTTCTGTTTCATAACGTTAAATATATCATGCCATTCTGTTCTGGCCTGTAAGGTTTCTGTTGAGAAGTCTGATGATAGTCTGATGGGTTTTCCTTTGTAGGTGATCTTTTTTCTCTCTCTAGCTGCCTTTAATACTCTGTCCTTATCTTTGATCTTTGCCATTTTAATTATTATGTGTCTTGGTGTTGTCCTCCTTTGTCCCTTGTGTTGGGAGATCTGTGGGCTTCTGTCGACTGCGAGACTATTTCCTTCCCCTGCATGGGGAAGTTTTCAGTAATTAGTTCTTCAAAGACACTTTCTTTCCGTTTTTCTCTCTCTTCTTCCTCTTGTACTCCTATAATGTGAATATTGTTCCATTTGGATTAGTCACTCAGTTCTCTTAATATTCTTTCATTCCTAGAAATCCTTTTATCTCTCTGTGCCTCAGCTTCTCTGTATTCCTGTTCTCTGATTTCTATTCCATTAACAGTCTCTTGCATCTCGTCCAGTCTGCTGATAAGCCCGTTGATTGCTTGTCTCATCTCTGCATTGTCTTTCCTCACTTCCCTCACTTCCTCCCTCAGCTCTTGCATATTTCTCTGTAGATCCATCAGTATGGTTATGCCTTTTATTCTGAACTCTTTTTCAGGAAGATTGTTCATTTCCATCCCTTCAGACTCCTTCTCTGGTGTCTGGGTCTGGATAAGCTTTGTTTGTACCATGTTCCTCTGTCTTTTCATGGCGATAGAAGTGGTTGCTGGTAGGTGCCACGTAAGTCACCTGGGCTCTTTAAGACTTAAAAAAAAAAAGACAGAAAGAAGAGAAAGACAAGAAAGAAAAAAGAAAAGAGGAAAAAAACATAAAAGAAAACCAAAAAACAAACATAAAGACGTCCACCGGTAGTAGATTCTGTGAGGATGCTGTGGGTGGCGCTGTTGCTCTACTGTTCGGCAGCCGCAGACGCGCCACTCCGCAGGGCCCTTTGTCGCTCTGTCCAGGGCGGGTACGAATGGGAGGCTGTTGATTTCTGTGGGAAGTCTAAGTGCGGCTACTTTTTCCCAGGCGCCAGCCATGGACTCCAGCCTTCTGGGCCGAGTGTGCTGAAACGATCCTGTTCCTCCCCTGGGCTCCTATCTCTTTAAGACCGCTTAAAAAAAAGTGCTCTTTTGTCTTTTGTCCCGGGGTGCTGCCTGAGAGGACCCAGTGCATTCCCAGGCTCAGATCCTGCACCATCTGTCTCTCCAATCTCTGATACACCAAGCGATGTGTGTCAGTGTTCCCGGCACAGATCACTAGGGCTGGTTATTTCACGGGCTTGTACTTCCACTCCCTCCCGGCTCTGAATCCTCTCCTCCCACTGGTGCACTGGGCTGGGGGAGTCCTTAGGTCCCGCCGGGACACGGCTCCATCGTACCCACCTCACAGGGTGCCGAGTCCTCTCAGGTGTAGATGCAGGCTGAGTGCTGTCCTGTATCTTCTGGTCTCTCTTTTAGGAATAGTTGTATTTGTTGTATTTTCATAAATATATATGGTTTGTGGAGGAGATTTCCGCTGCCCTGCTCACGCCGCCATCCTCCCGGAACTCCCAATTACGTTTTAATTCAGTCATTTGCTCTGCCTATAATGTTCATGCTTGAATAAGCTCTAGATAAATTACATTAATCTTATAGCATGGAGTACATATATAGGAACTAAATGAGCTTTCTGCAGTTACTGTCTAGGGTCTGCTGACTGAAAACTTTTTTTTTTTTTAATATGATGGGCAGATAAAGTAACTTCCCTACTTGAGTGATGCTTTGCCTTCATGTGCTACTGTTTAAGGAGCATGTTCTCACTGTTTCTCCTGTGTTCGGATTCCTCTCCAATCTCCCCATGCCTTGAGCATGGATAAGTGTCATCCCATAGAATTCATTCACATTGGTATTTGTGCTTTTAAAATGTTGACACACCAAAATTGTTTCAGTTGTATTACAATACTATAATTAGAAAACACAGTGGAAATTCCCTTTTGAATCTTCACCAAGTGAATTTGCTTCAGCCTAGAGTGTATGAAAGCAGAGTTCAGAAGAGACACAGAGGCCTCAAGAAGAAGTTAGGGCAGGTTTCCATGCTATCACCGCTTCCTAAGTTTGAGAAGTTCTGTGTCTATTCTTTATTCATTCACTCATTCAGTTGGTTTGTGTGAAGTATTTGCTTTTTACTGTTCACTAGGAAAATAAACACAAGCAACATTAGAAACAGTCTCTGTCCTCACAGGGCTTCCTGTGTAGTGGGAAGGAGAGATGCATCTTATAATTCAGCAAACAAGTATAGATGTCAGTGATGTGTGTACTACTATGGGGACGCATGGTGTCTGCAACCTGACATTAACAAAGGGGACTTGACTCCATGAAGAGGTGCCAGTTGAGCCAGATTTGAAGGAAGAGAGGAGTTAACTAGGCACGAGAAAGAACATCATTCCAGGATGAAGTGCATGTGTGTGAACCTATCCATTAATTTGAGACTGCCAAAGATGGTGACGAGCCTTTCCACAAATGATGAAATATATTGGCTTCTGCCTTTTTTTTTCTGGACTTTCTATCCTAAATGGTCTTTGGGGATGCTCAAGCAACTGTTAAGTGGTAAATATAATAGGCAAAGAGCCCTGGTCATCTTGATCCTGACCATGGAGATATTTAATTGGTAGCATGAAAAATATCTGAGTAATATGGAATTCACTCCTCATTCTGCCTTCAAATCTCAGATATTGTTATAAAGCTCCATCTAATGTTTTTCCTAGCATATACCATCTATGTTTTGGGATTTAAATAAATGAATTTGTTTTCCTTAAGGAAAAAAAATATCATGTGAAGTACAAAATGTATAGACAGGTGGTCTTCAATAAGATACTTTTTTTCCCAATGTAATTTATGCTTGCTATTTAGTCCAGTTATTACTAACACCTCACCCATCTTATAAACAGTCTTCTTAGAAAATAGAAAATAACAGGTTACTTTTTGAGAATGAAGGATAGTGTTTATGCTAAATGTTCTTTTTATATGACATTGAACACAAATGATTACACATTAAACTGAGTCCACCACATACATCCAATTCAACACTGCATAACTCAGATAATACTGTCCTGTGTAGAAAAAGGTGTTGTTTAATAAATACAGCATGTGCTGACCAGTGGAATTACCTCCAGTAAGACAATGGAGATATAACAGCCACAGTCCTATGAGAAAAACAGAACCCATACCACGTATTTCAATAGAGGTAATATAAGGAATTGGTTACAAAGATGGTGGCCAAAGCTGTAAAACAGTGGCAGCAGGAAGCCTACACCACCCAAGAGCTGGGAATGGAGACACAGATAAAAGGTGTGTAACAGAAACTGAAGCCATAGCTAGTCCTACATACACTGAGGGCACCAGAGGCAGAAAGAAACACTCTGACTTCCCCCTTGCTCCCACCCTTCAGTCTCCCACCAAGCTTCCCATCTACCCAAAGTAATTCAAGCCAATTGTATGGGAGTCTGGGAAATGGAATTTGCAGCCAGTCCCACAAGGCAGAGGAAAGGCAAGGAATGAACCTGAGGGTAGGCAGACAGATAACTGGCACAGAACCAGAAAGTGATGCTGAATTGTACCATGCATAAAAATACAGAGCCCTGGAACTACTGGTGCTTTTTTTTCTTAACCTTTTCTTTGAAACAATGTCTTTCCTTAGATGCATATTTAACTGTTCCTTACTGACTGCGTTATTATTTCTCCCTATACTTTTACCAATGTTAGGCATTCATGCTTGGCTATGCCCCTGGAAACTAGACTACCTAGATCCACTAATCTGCAGGGCTTGAGAACCAGGCTGTAGGCAGCACAGCCACATGTATAGTGCGAAGGAAGAATTTTGTGGAGCCCTAAGAGTAGTTTGGGGCAGTGGTGAGGAGAATTAGTCTACACCTAATCCCAAAAGGTTTGACTGGAATGCAGTGGTTGTGATAGGAAAAAAATGACAGGTTTAGGGGTTAGAGGCAGTAGAGCATGGAGGCCGAATTTAGAGGCATCTCTCCACCCTCCTCCCTGCCTTCTTTATTGTTGGAGATCCATCAAGGAATAAAACAAGGGGCTTTATCCCATTCATCATATAAGGCTGCTCCTTAACATTATCAAGAGCTTAGTGGAAAATCTTCTAACTATATCTTCATTAAAGCAGTAAGGTCCAAAAGCATCATGTCAGGGTTTAAATGAAATGAGATGAATGTGATTCATTAGTTTTTCCTGTCAATCAAAATTCAGTGTTAATTTTTGCAGAGACTCAGATCTCTGGCATCCTTTATTAAAGTCAGAACCTTTAATTATGAATAACTTTAGTCCACAAAGAAAATGATAGGACTTTTCTGAAAAGGTTTCCATCATTTAGAAACCAAATTATTTCAATACTTGATAATTTTCTCAAGAGAGGAACACTCCGATTTGAAGTTTTCTTTGTTTGTCTGTTTGCTTGTTTTAAATATGATAAATTTGGAAACCTCTTTACTTACATAGTAATGTAAATAATCCAACCAAGTAATAAAGTATATACATATATATACATACATATGTATATAAAATAGGTCAAAGCTATTTTGATTTGGCTTGGGAGAGGACTTAATTTCTTAATGTTTGGCTCTTACATGTAAGAAGTTCATTTCCATTTAATTGACCCTGTTGCTTGTGGAAACCATATCACTGACACATTTTCCAAGGCCCCGGATTGAGCTAGTTTAATAGTTATTAGGAAGCGCTGTGAGCAAAGGAGCCAAGCCAGTTTTCTTGCTTCATTTCTACCCATTGCATTGTCGGAGTGGGCCATGCGAGGTCTGAGGAAGTCTCTACAGTTGCCCTGCCATCTGAGACAGCAGTGGAGAATAAGGAAGCTTTCATGGAGGAGCTCATTACTTTTCACTCCCTTAAAGTTATTTGTGCAACCAAAAGATTCAAGGAAAAAATAAGGGAATAAAGTAAACGAAAGTAAGAAATCCCTAATCAGACAAATGTTGATATTATGTATACCTGCTGCAGTTTTCTATCAAATCAAAACCATTATTTGGCATTATTAAGATTTGAGTTCTGAGACACAGTTTCTTAGATGAGGTTGCCAGTAGTATCATCCTTAGTCTTGGCTTATTCAATTATTTTCATCCTCAGAGATTCTAAATACATAGCCTAAAATTATCATAAGCATATATTCTTGGAACTACATGTTAATATAATAATATTTAAATGAAAATTCATTATTTGAAACCACTGCTTTATAGAACTTATTGGACTTTTGAAATCCCATGAGAAAATGCTATTATCTTTATTTTATATAAAAAATTCTGAGCAAGTATGTTTAAGAATTCTTACAGGGGACCAAGATGACCAAGATCCTAAGCTCACCTTCTCCCACAAACACACCAAAATTCGTAACTACATGTAGAACAACTATCTCTGAGAGCAAACTAAAGACTAGCAGAAACAGAATATAAAACAACTAAGAATACAAAGAAAAAGCCACATCAAGATGGGTAGGACGGGCGGAGACACATTCTAGTCAGGACCCACATGCCTGGGCAGTGGCCCACAGCAGGAAGGATGTCGCAACCATAGGGGCCATCCCTGGGAACAAGGGGTTCAGAGCCCCATATCAGGCTTCCCAGCCCGGGGTACCTGCACCAGGAATATGAGCCCCCATCATGTCTGTTTTTGAAAATCAGAATCCTGGAGAGCTGGAGGGCAGCTGGAAGCTGAGATCTACTTTTAAAGGGTGCACACACAATCTAACTTGCTCTGAGTCCCAGCACAGGAGCAGCAGTTTGAAAAGCACCTGGATTACCATGAAGAAAATCTACTGACCAAGTTTAGGGCATGTGCTGGAGAGGCAGGGATCTGTTGGAAAGTTTAGGAACTGAAGTGCTAGTAGGCACCATTTTCTTCTCACTTCCCTTCTACCTAGCTGGCCCGGCTCTGGTGGGCACAGTTTCTGACACCCTCCAACTACAGTACTAGCACCACCTACCCAGTGCTGATATTCCCCTGCAGATTCACCTCACCTAACACACCCACTCCAACCTGGAAACCCTCCCAAGCGTCCCCTGCCAGCAACACCAGTGGGCAACCTGGGCTGGTACTGGCACTAACCCCAAGAGCTCCTGCCCCGAGGAGGGCAGCAACACACTAGAGCCCCTGCAACAGACACAGTTGGACCCAGTCACACCAGAGTCCTCCCCAGCTACGAGTATGCCTGCAGATTTTGTAGCCAGGGCTCACAGCCAGCCATACTGGCGGCCAACTCTACACAACCTGCAGCAGTCATGGCCAGGCCAGCGTCCCTCAAAGTGAATTATCTGAGAAAGCAAAGCAAAGGCCAACACGTTGTTGATGACCTCACCTTGGGGCCAGGCTATGTCATTCACTTGCTCTCCGCCCCCAGCAGCCTCCCATTGTTCTCAGAGTAACACAACGCTGCTCACCATAGCCCACATGGCCTTATGTGGCCCAGACCTAGCTAGCTTATTGACCTTCTCTTCCACCATACGTCTCCTTGCTTCCAATTTTCCAACTACACTGACCTCCCTGAATTCATCCATTCATTCATCCAAGAACATTGAACAAGTACTGTCTACCCAACATTCTCCTAGGTAGCTGTAGTATAACAGTGAACAGAAGATACAAACAGGCCTGCCTCATAGAACACCCACCAAGTACAAGGCCCCAGCCCAGCACCTGTTGCCTGGGCTACTCTTCCACAGATTTTCAACATAGTTCACTCCAGCATATCATACAGGTCTCAGCTCATGCTTCTCAGAGAGGCTTTCTCTGACCTCTTCACTACTTTCTCTCCCCCTGCCCTGCTTCATTTTCCTGCAAACCACTCATCATATCTGATATTGTACCTGACACTGTATCTTTGTTTGTTAAATGTCCAGCTTCCTGGCCAGACTGAAAGGTCTAAAAAGAGAGGACTTTTCTTTTCACTTTTTTCTAGTTATTAGGCCAGTAGCCCTAAAATATCAATCTTTTATGTCCAGGTTGTATTTGATGCCCAAGTTGCTGCCAAGACCTCAGTTGACTTAGCTCAACACACCTGCCTCGGCACCACCATATTTTTTGATGTTTCTAATCCACTCCAAGCACAGAAAATGGATAACCATACTTGATAATAATAGCCAGTGTCTGTCCAGTGCTTTCCTTCCTATAACAGCCCTAACAGCTGTAGTCTATTATTATGTCTACTGTACAGCTCAGGAAACAGACCCAGAGGGTACAGATAGCTTGCTCATGGTGACTCAGTGAATGCAGTCTGGCTCCAAAGCACTACCCTTGACCATTGTAATGCATGCCTATCCCATTCTAGAACTGCATGTAAAATAAACATGAATTGGCTCTGAGTCTTGGGGGGACCTCGCATGAGCAAAGGGCATAAACTTTAATGCGTGGATTTTGTGATAGATCCATTTTGGTTACTTCTGATAGCACTACATCTCAGAGAGGGGAACGTTTCAGATGGCTAAATTCTAGATGTGTGGGTCACCATATTCTATTAGCAGGAGCTGCAACAGTGCAGGACAGTACTTAAAAGCATAAGTAAAGTATCACAGTCTAGAGCATTCACTTTCCCTCCACACGTCATTGCAGAAGCTGGCCTCTCCTGGGCATCTTGATGCTTCAGCCCTGCATCATGTGCTCCCATCATGAGTCCTCTACAAATTAGTTTCTAATGAGAGCTGAGGCAAGCAGCTTATGTGTCAGACCTGACTGACTTCAAACACCCATGCAAACTGAGTATTCACCCTCCATCCACCTTCGTTGGCATTCAACATGCAGATCCGGTGTGGGTCATCATTCCTGGTTCTGTGTTCTTGGATAAGCTGACCATTGCCACCCTACACCATCTGTGTCTCCAAGCTGTGAATAGCTTTGTAGATCTAAGGATACTGAAACCTTTCTAGAATGCTATTCAAGAGGATTTCATGCATTTACTTACTCATTTTTTTCAGACATAATCCTTACTGTAGACCAGAATTTCTGCAACATAATCTGACAGACAGCACGGCTTCTCTCACACTCTAATAGAGCAACAGGAATGTACCCAGATGATTGTAATGCAGCATTAGGAAAAATGGCAATAGACATATGGCACTTGGTGAAGGGAACACCTATCCTGGAACAAGGGGAAAACTCTTTCCTTAAAAAATGCTGAGCCTGTTAGGAGGTACTGGGCAAGTGGAAATGCAAAGCATGAGGGAAGGGAAAGGCTCAGCACCAGAAATGACATTATCTGTGGAAAAATCTAGAACATATGTGTCATGAGAACACTATAGAACACGGAAGAGGCCCCCTGTGGAGCTGAGAAGCACAGGTCAGATCATAAAGGGTTTCACACAGGGAAGGCATGGGGCACTGAGGTTTTCAGCAGATGCATATCAGGATGGGAGCATGGGTCAAACGCAGTCTGAAGTCTGTGTGGGCATCTGCTGTCTGAAAAGAGCGGCAGGAGGAGGTGCCTCATGAGTGAGGGGTTTAGGCTGAACCCCCATAACAGGGTAACACTTTGTGAAATGGTGGCTTGGCTTCTTGAGGATGACCCCAGATGACTTCAGAGAAAAAGTTGTAGTGTGGGCTGGTTATAAGTCTTTTATCAGAAACAGTTACTGAAGCCAGTGTTGGGGTTTTGACTCCTGTGCAGGATTTGTATGAGCAAAAGAATTTATATTCCTTGGTCAAAGATAATCTCCCAAACTCTGAAGGGGAAATGGCATAGTGGAAAAGTCTTGGCCTTTGGAATGGAAGACCAAATCTGTCCCCTAGCACTAGCTGTGTGACCTTACACAGTCATGAAACCTCTCTGATCATGGCAGTGCCCATCCGCAATGTTTGCAGTGGACACGCAGTTCTGAGATGCCACTGGTACTCACACTCAGTAGCTATTATGTCATTTGTACTCCTGTTTTTATCATTAGTGTCACTTTGCAAAGGTAGGCAGGAGCAGCAGATGGCCCATGGTACCTGTCTTCTTGGTATGAGGAAATTATATCTAATTGTGTCATCAGCCCATTGTTAGGTGTAGCAACCTTTCACTCCTATAAGGAACAACACCCAAAATACTTGCTTGTGAGTCACCCTTAAATAAATCTTTCTCAATTCATTTTGCCCACCACTGCTAGATTAACCCTCCCCAAATACTGCTATTCTTTCATTTGTCTGTGTTTGAGTCACCTTAAGCGCTGTTCCATCTCTCTAGTTTGCTAAGGGCAGGTGGTAAAGTGAAAATCCCACAGGACCTATAAAGCAAGGGTGTGTTACCACCACATAAGCTTGATGCAGCTCCGACAAGAGAGCATCTGTACAACTGTTTTGTATGCTTTGACACATTATCAACAAGAGAAAAAGGAAATAGTGTTTACTGAGGGCCTTCAAAATGCCAGGCAAGTATATAATCTTTCTTACAATCATTCAGTAACTCTGTTAGATATTTTGTTCAGTTTCAAAGACAAAAAAATCTGAGGCTCCACAAGACGAAGCCCCCTGAGCAAAGGCACGCAGCTTTCTGCAGTGGAATAGGGGGTTGAGTTTAGAGCTCTGCTTTTGATTCCTCATTATACATGCTTCTTTTTTAAAAAGACCCCTCACTCCAGCCAAAGTGATGGTTACTGCACACTTTCTCTTGGCTGTCTATCCAAATTTTATCCCTTCTTCATGGCCATGTTTAGGGCCTGTCCTGGCTATGCCTCCTGACCAGTCATTTCCCCTTCCCAGCCTCTATTTGGTACCAAATCATGATACAGACAGCATAAGGGATTCTTTGTACTACTGTTAGGTATTACTCTTCAGTCTGAAAATACTTTGTGTCTACGTATAATTATGTCACCAACAGGTCTGTAAGATTTTTAAAGGCAGAGACTACCCTATTTCTATAATGCCTAGCATTCTACTGATCAGTTAGTCCATCACCAGCAATATGTAGTAGATGCCCCTGAATATTTAAACATGTATCCAGTGAATGAGGAATTAATGAGTCAATAATAATGAGTTTCAATAGTCTCATCTTGATAAGTCTCCTCTGGAGGGCCTCCTCTTTCCAGGGACCCTCCTGGCTTGTCTATTGGATAGAGGCCTTGAAAGTGTTCTGTTCAGGCGCAGAATCTTTAGGGATTCACACAACTGCAATCTACTTTTACAGTGTCACGGGTATGGCCACTAATTAAAATGAATGAAAAAAACCCACAACGGAAATGCCTATACTTTGTTACTCCTGTTTTTAGCAAATGCAGTTCCATTTTTTAGTGACTAAGCAAAGTCACTAAATGAAAGTAACACTTAGCAAGCTGATCTACCCAGAGAGGCTGCCCTTCCTGTATGGCTGCCCCCTTTCTGGAACAATGCAAAGATCAGATCCATAATTCAGTGTTTAAGAGCCCACTCAACTGCTTCTACTGACCCCAAGTGGCCCAAATTCAGCAACATATTATCTTCATACTAGAGTGTCTATAGGAGACTGTTCTGGAATACTATGCAGGAAAATTCTATCTCTTTTCAAAAGACTACTGACTTGATGAGTGTCCCAGCTTTTCTGTGCCATTGTGACCCTGAAAGTCATGGTACCAGGCCTTTTCCGTTTAGCCTAACCTCCTCCATGTGTCCCTCATTCTGTCTCAACAGCAGATCAAGTCCCACATCGATATGTTATAAGAAAGGGAGCATTTATACCATATCTTTGGTTCCTCTCCTACAGGAGTCTAAACACAACGTAAGAGGCTGTAATTAAGGCCAGTGGCCAACGACCAGGAGAACGAGGCTTTCAGAAAAGGAACAGTAAGCAGCCAGAAAGAGCATGGCCCCAAGGCCATGCTGTTGGGTCCTCTTCCTGTTCCCAGGTGCAAACCTAGGGGGAAGAATGGAAGGAGTAACTGCAGAATGGAGGTGAACCTTCCATAGAGTTTAAACTTTGAATCAAACTTGACTTCTAACTTGACTGTGAAATTACCAAGAAGTTTATGAAAAAGACTCCTTATACTCTTTAGCAGAAATAGGGTCTTGAGAACAAATGGAATTCAGAAATGGAAAAGCGGAACATTCTATTACTGCCACCTGATTTGTGACTATAAATTCTGACATTTCTGCATGTATTTGGTGATTATTTTATTCACGTCCATTTCCATCACACACTGAAGCCACAAGAAGGCAGAGGGCATCTGTATTTTCCTCTCGTTTTATCCTCAGCTCCAAGTTCAGTGAGTCCCTACTAAATTAACAGGAGGCAGGATGGTAAGGTAGAAAGAGGACAGCCTCTGAAGTTAGAAGACCTGAGTCCTGGAGAGTTGGTTACATGAATGAATGAACTCCCAAGCACAACGCACACCCAAGGATGCACTATCTTGAACCCATCCCAACAACCAAGGTCATAGGTCTTCCCTGTCATAATCTGTAAGTTGTAGAGCCCACTTGGACAGCAAGCAGAACCACTAACCTCTGTCCACCACCCCCATTTCCAGCCTGCCTTTTGAATGTCCCTCCAGGAGGAATCAGGCTGGGCCCAGCTTGCCCTACCTGGCTTCCACACTGCAACCCAGGTACACATTCTCAAAATTGAATCTTTTTTTTCTTTTTTATTCTCATGACCTAGACAGAAATTGATTTAAGTGTTTTATATATCCGGCCAGCTAGTGCCTAGAATCAAGTGGTGTGAATCTGGGATGAGAATTCAGGGACTGGGGAGCCAATTCTAATATGCTTTGTCCATTCGTCCTGGTCATGTTTCAGTCATGCCCTTGATCCTGTTTCCATCTGTGAGATACAATGGACAGAGCTGAGACCAGGCTCCTCCAAATGTGGCTCTGGCCCTGCGGCCCTCATCACAGCCCTGACTTTGGCCTCATGGTGAGTTACACCCCTTGAGGCCCTTAGGGATCCCAGGAGGTGAAGACCTGCCATTCTCTGGGGCACAGGGCCTGAGCTCTCCCTGAGGGTATTTCTGCAGCATTGCTTCTTACAGACTAATACCACAGCTTCATACTGGCACAAACTTTGGGGCTGGGGAATTGTTCCATCTGCACTGAGCTTCGGAAGATGCTTATGAGGCACATTTTGTTGTTATTGGCTGGATCTCCAGGGTGTGCGGTGGGGAATGCACAAGAGGACTTTTTGTCTCCATGTTCTGTGGAAGGTGGGATGTTATGAATTCTTTGGTTTGGGCTGTTCACTCATCTATTCACCTCATGCTGTTGTGACAACCTCTGTATGCCCAGTGGCTTTCAAATGGCCCTTCCCAGATGAACAGTGACATGCAGGTATCTTCAGATTCAACCATGTGGGTGAGTTGGGAAGGAGCCTTGCTAGACTAAGAACATTCTGGATGCCATGGCACCTGTGTGCTTCTGTGACTGGGCCTGTGGGTGTTTGGTGTCTGCCACTGCAGCCCTCATTATGGAGAAGTGCAGGTAATGAAGCAATCGGAGCAGCAGGATGGGAGTAACGCACAGAGAGCCAGAGTGGCAGGGTGTACTCTCAGGTGTATGCAAGCTGGGGACTGCACACAAATCCATCCTGCCATCGCTGGAAGAGATGAATCACAGTCAAGGCCAAGATGATGTAGGAAGCAAAATGGGAACTCCTAAATGCCTTCCTGGAGGCCATATGTATAGTCTATACTTGTAAAAACCATCTAACTGGGATTAATTATTGCCATAATTATGTTGCATCTTCAAAAATAATACTATATCCAAAAGCAGCATTAAACTTGTTCAGATGTGTAGGAAGAAGGACATTGAAAGTGATGCACCTTGAGACTCTTTTGGCTGGGACTAGAGAGGGTTCCAGTTCTGACTCCAATTCCTTGCCTTCCAAATGTGAGAATTATCTGGATATAATTTATTTATTAATTATAAACACAGACACCTAAACTCTACACTGTCCTATAGAGTCAAACGGGAACAGGACCCAGGAATCTAGATTTTAACAGGTGTCCCAATTCATTCTGAAGCATATCCAGATTTGAAAACTACCATCTGGCATTGTGCAGCCCTACCCCTTGCCTCCAGTCGCTGAGAAAGGCATGTGCCTGGAGAGGAAGCAAATGACTCCTGGTTCCCAGGCCAGAACCCAGTGAACAAAGCAGGACTGAGCTCCTTCCCTGAGTTCCAACAGCCTTTGGGCTGGAGCCAAAGTAAGTAAATGGAAAGACTGCTTTTGCCTACTTCCATCCCAAGCCCAGAGCGTGCATCTCATCTTTCCATGCAAGAAAAGGCAATGACTACCAGTTCGGTGCCAGTGAGAGGCTGAAGGGTACACAGGTGACACCATGTTTGCCCCTCCGTCCAGGCTCGGTGGAGTGAGCAGGTAGACGCAGGGAAGTTCTTGGAGCCCAACTTTGAGCTTGGCACCATGTCTGTACCCAGAAGCCATGCTGTATCCTGAGGGTTTTCTTAGGGGAGAGAAGAGGTGGAGATGGTAGTTAGGTCCCACTCAGAAGCTAATGTAGGGGCAGTTTTAGACTAGCTTCCACATAACCATGACAACAGGGTAGGCAGTTCCAAAACCACATAAGGAAGCATCTGTCTCAAGGTATTTCAAGGACCAGTGAGTCATTGCTGTTCTCCCTTAATCCTAATACTGTGTGGTTTCCTTCAGGTGTTTGGATAAATGTCTGAGAGCTCTCTGGGCTGTCCTTACTCCACATTTTAGGGACACTGGAAAATTATGTTATTATCACCTTACTACACCTACTGTGGTAGTTCTGGTCCTTCGGAATCCGCAGGAAGAGTGGGCACAGAGGGCTGTCCACAGAGTACCGGGGACTTAATTTGAGGTTACCACTAGAGTCACAGGCCCAAGCATGCTGACTGCTTGTACACACTGTCAGGCTGGGGCTTTCCAATGAAGGACATGCTCAGAGCCTCACAAACTCGGGGCAGCCTACACAAGCTCCATGCCTCAGTCCCCCACTCAAGATGTTAAATGCTAAAAATGAACTAATGTAGACTTCTAAAACAGACTGCTCCAGAAACTGCCTCAAGAAATAGGCGTGATGATTTCATTAGGAGAATATTTTAAAATGCAAACCACCAGGGAAAGCATTTGCTTTGTATTTGATAGCAGTGGGCTCAGTTCACTGCTAGGCACACAGCAGCTATTTGATAAGTTGTAGATGTTATTGTTGTCATTAAAATAGAGCTTTCTACAAGTCAATAGAAAAATAGGTAAAGTGTTCACAGACAGTTCACAAAAGATGAGGTTCACATGGTCCACGAAGCATATAAAATATCCTCATTAAAAATCAAATAAGAATAAATTAAAATAATAAAACACCTTTTCCCCACACAATGAATTGGAAAAACCTGCTTTATGTCTGTTCTGTTTTGTTTAAGATAATAACCGGGTGTTGGACAGGGGGCAGCCCAACTCTCATAAACTTTCCATAGAGTGATCTGCCCATTCATCTTACACAATTACAAACTGCAGAAATGTTCACACATACGTTGGTGCAGTAATTGCATTTGTAGAGAATTCATTCTAAGAAAAATAGAGCAATACATCTATAGAATGTGCCCCACACTGTTGTTTATAAAAGTAAAAAAATAGTAATTATCTAAATATTTGACTACAGAGGTTTGACTAAATATCTTATTGTATATTGTAAAGATATCCAGACCTATCTTTGATGTTGCAGTCCATCTTTCCAGTATCATTCAAAGATAGCCAGGGAAGCCTTTATTGGGAAAAGGAATTTACAAAACCTGAATTAAGGTACAGAAAAAAGATAATGTGTGATGACTGTCTAGGCATGGTGGAATTATATATTTATTGTTTTGTTCTGTTTAACAGCATCTTCTAATTTTTCTGTAGTGTATGTACATTGCTTCTGTATTAAAAGAAAAAAAAAGCAATTTTGACTTTTAAGATTTCAGGATATAGTCCTAGACTTAATCCTTCTTTCATCTGCTACTATTTATAGAGTATTTATATATGCCAGACTGTGTGGGTGCTGGAAGTGAAGCATACATGCTAGCTGTGAACATGTATAGTGTATATATATATATATTATATATATATATATATTAGCTAAGTACTTAGTAACTTAGTACTATTACAACATTATTAACATTGGTATTCGTGTCAAGATCATTATTATTGGGATAGTGAATGTAGGTCCATAAACAGGTCATTGCAGCATAATATGTTTAAGCACGGGGAAATATGGAAGGGTCACCACCAGACTTCAGAGGCCAGAGAAGGGAAGACTTCCTGCAGGACAGGGTGTGGCTGGTAAGGAAAAAGGAAGGAGCAATGTTGCTGGCAGAAGGACTGGCACAGGCAGGGAAGTCAGCTGGAAAGCAAAGAGCTCTCTAGCTCAGCGTGGATGCTGCAGAGTTAGTGGGGGAAGCACTGCAGACCAAGTGAGGGGTACAGGGGATGAGGTCAGCTGGAGTCAGAAGCAGAAGACTCTGAACTTGACCCTGAGCTCTGGGATGAGGTTTGCTCTATGGAAATGTTCCTTGCCTGTGAGAAAGGAGCCTGAGACCAAAAGGACTGGAGTCATGAACCCAGTCCCTCATCTTCTCCCTTTTACTTGGTCATGTGCTGTATTCTTCATCCGCACATACTTGATGTTAGCTTTTGTCAGTTCAAGATACCTCTGCTAATCTTCCATTAGACTTCTAACTTTCTGAGGGATCCAATGTTATAGCTGAATTCAGATAACACTGTCCCTGCCCCAGGTCAGTGTTACAACCCTTAAAACTCCTTCCCACCTTTCTGAGAAAAAACCTGTCACTACTCAGCATGTAGAAAGTATTCCAATTCATTAATAGCTGCATGATTCATGTTCCCCTGCACTTCCCCACACCCTGTTACCTCAGACTCTAGTCTGTTTCTTTTCCAGTTGTAAAGGAACTTCACATGCCAGCCCTCACTGAGCCTTCCTTACCAGCTGAACACCTCCCCTTTGCAAAACACTTTGATAAACACAATAAGGCAGTTTTGCTATGGGTAGACAAAATCCCCAGCACAGATTTTAAAGTACAACAGAGAGAAATAAATTTGGTCTGTATTACTGTTTCTTCTGCTAAAATACACAGGTCATAGGGAGAGAAAATGTTAATGTGGATTCATCTGCTCCCAGGAAAAATGAATGGAGGCCTTTCTCAGCATGCATCTAAAGACTGGGCAGTTCCGGGACACGGCCTCCACGTGTCCCCACTGCCTCTGGATGTTAGAATTGGACAAAAGGGGATGAGAGCGCTTTCCCAACATCACCATCAGAAAATGGTCAGGATTGTGTGTGACATTTGCTTTATCAATTTATTTATTTCAAATTCATTTGCAAATCCACAGGGATAATAAGCTACACCGTAATAATCTCAGACTGCAAGGTCTTGGCTCAAAGTGTGATGGGGTTAGTTGAGCAACACTACTTTCCTCTTAAGTTCTTCCCATCCCCAAATGAAATCATCAAGAAGAGCAAGAAAAGGCAATTGTGCTGGGAAGTCATAAGATATAAATGAAGCAGTGGGTGAGGGTCTGCGCTCTGAAGCCAGATGACTGTATTCAGCCCAGGTACCAGGATTTACCAGCATTCTGACTTTGAACAAGTTACTTAACCTCCCCAAATCTCAATTTCTTCATGTGAAAGTGGGGGTATAATTGTACCTACTCCATGGTATTGTTGTCAAGGTTAAATGAGCTAATGTATCTGAAGGACTTGGAACAATGCCTGGCACACAGTTGGGTCCATACAGACCAACTATTACTCTCACAGCTCTTTACTTCTCTCTGCATTTTATACAGACAGTCAATAAATTAGAATGCAATTCCAACTCCCTTTCCTGCCTCCTTAGGAATATTTTTAAGGAGCGTAATGACCTGTCATCCTGATGGCTGGTGTGAGAAGTAGGTCTCTATGTTCAAACGTTCTTCCAAGGAGAAATGCTTCATTGCATCAACATGCCAACAATTTAACTACCAAAAGGGTTGTCAAAGGTCTTGTTCAAAAAACTGGATACCTGGCTCCTTAAAAATGAAAACCTACAAGTGTGTTCTTACAGTCAGATTAGCCCAACAAACCCCTTGAGCACTAGAAGCTATACTAGATACAAATACAAATAGACCACAGTGCAGACGGTGCCAGGAAGGAAAGAAAAAGAAATGGGAGGAAAGGAAGGTCAAAAAGTTCACACACAGGAATGTGAGCTGCTAAACTAGAATGTAGAGAAGCCGCCAGTGGTGGCGAAGGCCACACAGGAAGGAAAACTCCGTAAGCAGATATATCTTTAAGGTCTTCTGTTATATGTGACTGGATGGCAAGTCACATCACCCCAGCTTTTTGAGATCATCATAATTAGGAGGAAATTTTTTATTGGTATACAAGTTGATATAAATTAAATGATTCTAACATTACTTTTTAAAAATGTAGTCATACTGCTTAATGATATAATATACAGTGTATACTTCACAATTTGTATTCCTTAAGTTCAAGTGCTGGTATCCTATGGATTTACTCTCGTGGACTTCATATTAAAAGATTATGAATATAAAAGAACAATTCAAATTTGCTTTCCTTATGCCACTAGAAGAACTGTTTTTTATCAGCACCAAAACTAAATCGTATGCATAGCTGAAGGTCCAACATTTTAATCTTCTCTGCTGACGATATAAAAATTTATTTAGGCTAAGAAAATTGTGATTGGTTGCTTTCTTCATATTTCACAATGGCACGTTTATGATTCTTATATTGATGCAACAGTTCCTATATCATACTAAATAGGATATATCATTATTTGACAAATATTTATTTTGCCAGGCATTAATGCTGGTAAGTATAAATATATATGCTCATTTGAATCTGAAATGTACTGTAGTTTAGATTTCTTTCAAGCTTTCCAAAAAAGCATTTATACAAGAATTCAATCACATGGTCCCCCATCAAGACATTGGTTTTCCAAAAATTTTAAGATGCAAATATACTGTTGCTCATGTGCTTTTGCCATCTAGTTTTAGCATCCATTAATTATTCTGTTGCATCAGTTATTCCCTGCCTATGTGATCTTCTAGTGATGGAATCATTATCACTTCTAACTTCGTTAGTTAAAATTTTCCTACAGAAAAGATCTTTCTTATTTAGTACAGACTGTGTATTCTTATTTTACTCAATTATTACTTATTTTGCTGCTCAAATTTTCTGAATCTGTTGCCCCAGATTTGGGGAACACCTTCAAGCATTTTGATATGTCCCCATTTTTTTTTAGCTTTTCCTTATTCTCTGACATAGATGTTCCAGGATCATCTTGTATTTTCCCAGCACCAACACTGGAGGTGATAGAGAAGCTGTTTCCCCCAGGAGTTCTGATTTACTTTTAGTCAAGAATGGTAGTTAGAACCCTAGGCCTAGATGTACTCTGCATACTACGGTGTCATTGCTTCCAGATCTTCTCAGTAGACCTGGGAAATATATGCATGTGCACATGTATATAAATACACACATACACACCTCGCTATCTATTGAAATCAATTAGCTTAGACCAGTGGTTCTCTACCAGGGAGATTTTGTTCCCAAGGGACATTTGGCAATGTCCAAAGACATTCTTGGTTATCAGAGTTTGGGGGTGGGGGGTGCAGATGATACTACTCACATCGAATAAGCAGAAGCCAGAGATACTGCTAAATATTCCAGGAAGCACAGGAGAGCCCCCTTCGACAAAGAATTATCTGACCCAAAAGGTCAGCAGTGCTGAAGTAAGGAAACCCTACTAACTCTGATTTCAACCCACACTACAGTGTTCCCTCTTGAATGTCCTTCTCTGACAGTGAGAAACACGGCGTCCTTTAGCCACAGTGCACTCACTATATGATCGATGCCCCGAGGCACAGAGTGTATTTCCGAATTGTTGTTCCATATCTCTGCAGAAAACAAACGCACTGAAACTCAGTATTTCTTTAAATGGAATTTTGCTTCATTTGGAGTTTTTTTCTTTTTGGTCGTTATCCTGAGGGTAATGAGAATACCATATTCAAAAGGTTCTTGGGTTGTTTGTTTCCCGAATCTAATGAAGGCATGAGAGCCACTTGAACTTTATTGGTTCTCTCTTCTCTGTACCTGTTGCTTTGAAAACAAACTATGTTGCTTAAGTCTCTAAGTCCTAGAGTCTTATGATCTTTAAACATATTAGCCCTATTGGTCTGTATGATTTTCTGGGTAACTTTTTCATACCAAAGGAGGTTATTTTCATAATATTATTTTTTCCTTACACATATGCCTTTAAAGAGCAGGTCAAAATTTGAGGTATAACATGCTGCGGGCATGCCGGGGCCGTAACGGGAGAGACGACGGCCTGCTAAGGCTGAGTCTGAGAGTGACTGCTCTCCTTCAGTGGTCAGCCTTCATGTCTAAGCTAGAGAGGCATGGGCGCTTTTAGTACAGACAAGCTGCTGTTAGGGTTATGGTACCAGTGGCACAAAATAAGATTTCCCCATTGAAGATAATATGTTCTTTGGGATCTTGAAAGGAAAAAAAAATGCCATGAATGTTATTAAACAGAAATGTAACAAAAAAAATGGACTTATGTAAAGTAACACCACTGAGCTATTTTACTCGGGGGTGATGTATTTTGAACTTTCTCCCACTTATAACTCAAAAAAAGATTTTAGATGTCAGAGAGAGTAACCAAAAATAAGGGAAAACAAGCAAACAAAGCAAAAAGCAAAAACAAGATGTCTTCGTTTCCACATCTAAATCCCTCTTCTCAACTCTAGAACCTCAAATCCAACTGTATTCTGGATACCTCCCTCCTAGGGGCCCACAGGCACCTACCCTCATCAAGTCTAAAACAGATTTTATTACAGTTAAATCCAATTACTGGTTGCAGATGAGCTGTTTTGACGCTGAGCAAAGAACTGGAACATGCTCATCTCCAGAGCAGGGCTCAGAAACTAGGTAAGGAGGTAGCTGACCCTATGATCTATTTAATTTACTAACATGTGCTTATGTGTTTAAAAAGGCCTACATGGGTTTCTCAATTTATTCTGGCATTTACATATTACTTTACAGTTTACAATGGAGTTTGACAAACATTTTTATTTGATCATCTCTGCAATCCTCTCCATTTAACCCCTTGTCTTCCTTTTCTTTTTTAAACAAGAAATTCATCAAGTTTAATAATGTTCTCAAGTTCACATGTATGCAAATGGATAGAGCCAAACTTCAAACCTGTATATTCTGACTCTAAAATCCATGTTCTTTCCACTACATCATGCTTTTTTAACTGTGTGAGAACCGCAGGCACTATGTTGTAAGTGTCTCTGGTGATTTTACCGTCCTGCACAGAGAAACAATATTCACACACACGTATCCACATACCTTTCTCAAATGAATCCTTGGAACACTTTATAAGTCTTCCCATTTCATAATTGGGGAAACTGGCTCAGAATATTGAATTACCTTGCCTAATATCACCCAGATAGGAAATTACAAAGCTAGAAAAAGAAACCAGGTCTTAGAGTTCCTAGTTGAATTTCTTCAGACTTGTGGCTCTTAAAAGAATACTTCCTACTTCTGTTGGACTGTGGAATCATTCCAAGTCACATCAGTGTCTTGGGAAATTAATCCTTCTAGCCATGTAGTGATTGTAAAGGTAGCAGAATTACAGTTTTACAAATGTACAAGTTGAATTTTTGATGGTTAGGTCTGTTCTTAGAAAGAAAAAGTTATCTGTTAATCCTTCTGTTATCAGCACGGGACATTTCATTTTTGCCAGAAAAACAGAGAAAACTGGCATAAAACTACTTACATGAATCAGATGTTACACTCAACCTTTAGTGAAACCACTGGAAAGGGGAAGCCAACTGACCTCTTCCTTAAAACAAGATGTGCCTGTCGATGCTGTCCGGCCATCAAGACCTTTTCCATCAGTACACTTTGCTTCATGTATACCTTGCCATGTGTCCCTGGGTAGGTGGAAAGGGATGGGAGGGAGAGCAGTGCTCTAACTGAGAACCCAGTGCAATCTCGTCCAAACAAAGTCAAAGGATGAGGCATATGGTAGTAAGCAGAACAAATACTCTGGGAAAGAAATGGGGCACAAACTGGACTTGCTAGTGGGCAGCAGAAGGAAGATGGAAAACTTGGTGGTGATCCGCTGTAATTTTAGTAAGCTTAGTTTAAAATGTATCAGAGAAACGGTGAGGGCAACTAGCATGGCAGATAGTGTCCAGCCTAGTTCTGCCTCAAAGCATTTTTTAAATTCTTTCTTACATTCAGGGTGATTGATGTACAAAGGAAGATTTCTTTCCTCAGGACTATAACTTCTGCAGAAGATGTATCTGGTGATGACTCACCTCCCAGGCAGTTTTATCTATGTGTCCTCTTACACAGGGCTCTGGGCACTAGCTCATCCTTATCATTGTCATTTTCTTACTTTACTGGTTAAGAGCACAGGTTTGAAGTAGGACCAGGTCTTGGTTCAAAGCTGGATTTTTTACTTACTAGTTGTGTGGCCTTAGGCAAGAGCTCTAAATTTTCTGAGCCTCTACTCTGAGGTGAGATGCAAGTGAAACATTGTAGCATTGCTGTAAGGATTAAGTTAGATAGTATAGGTCACACATTTCTTTTAGCACAATGCTGGTATATAATAATATTCAATCACTCGCCACTGTTACAATCTTATTACCTTGTATCTAGCACATTTCAGCAGGGTCCTATTTGATAGCTGTGACTGATAGTCCTACCTGGAGGGATCCATTTTTCCACTGCTGCATGTTAGCTTGCTAAAGTAATATCATGACTATGGTACCTACTTGTGCCGAAACTATCAGTAGCTTCCCCTTATCAATCCAATGAATTTAAAATTTAAAGTCATTCACAATCTAGCTGCAACCTAATTCTGCAGGCTTATCTTTCAATTTAACTCGCAGGAATCTCGATAGTCTGATGCATGTGATACATTGTGCTTTTGTAGTAAACTACCTCTATATGTGAAAACTTGGTACCATCACCATTGCTGGTCCCCTTAGCGGCCAAGGAAGGAATACAGATTTGCCAACAGGAACCTTCAAACAAAGCTAAAGATATAAGATGTGTACAGTTCAGGTCTTTCCCAAGTGCCTACCAGGGAGATTAAAATTATTCGAGATACCTGTGAAACTAAGCACCCCCAAAAAGTCAAAACGTTCACCAATCCTTCTTGATCAATTTTATCTATGTTCCAGAATCTTCAATATAGCACATACATTATTCTGGCAAAGCCCCCATTGGGCTGTGCATGTCCCAAATTTTCCAAACCCTTTCTGTCCAACCATTAGCCTATCAAATGTGCAGAACCCCATACAGCGCCTGCGCTGGTTAGCTGCGCTGCGTTCAAGTTCCCGAGATATGCATTGCTAGTGTTTGCAACTTCTTCCCTGAGCCCAGCCTTTCTTGCCCTCAGTTCATCTTCACAATATTTTCTTCAATCTGCTGTTTCCTTTCCAGTCCTCCACCACAGACCTCCTTTGTTCAAGGCCTCCTCAATCATCTTTCTAGTCATATTGCAATAGACCTCCTTCTGGCTCCCCTCCTTCCACTTTCTCTTCCTGCCCCTGTCCCCAAAGGAAGGGTAGTGGGCTCAGAATGTCAGTCTCTGGAGCAACCTATAACACAGGCAGAAATCACTCTTTCAGCACAGAAAACTTGTGGAGAAAGACTCCAGAAACACATATGTAATGGCCTTACCAGGGCACACTTCTAGATCCTGATCAGGGACCAAGTCCTCGGAATGAATGGCACTGTATCCCTTCTCCCCCATTAATGCCTGCTTTGGGTTGGGTGGTAGTTGGCTACTAATCTCTCCCCACCTAACTGTCAGGGGCCAAAGAGAACCTGGAAAACATCTGAAGAAACAGAGGCTCAGAAAGGTGAAGCGACCCATTTGTCATATACTCACTGGAAACTAGAATTACTCTGTGCTGATAGCTACTGAATTCAGCTTATGTGTTTTGAATCTAAATCTAGAGTGCTTTGTTTTCATAGCAGCAGACACAATATTAGAACAACAACAAAGTGCACAGCTAGTCCATGAGACCTCTAATAACAGGTATGGTGTGTACAGCTCAGCTTGGATAGAGATGATTGCAGAGAGCAAAGGAATGCAAATGTGCATCCTTCAGAATGTCAACATCCTAGCACTTCTCTCTCAGATCCTCTAGCTTATTGTCAGACAGGAAGAAACCTGTAAAGTTCTTTCCTTCCCTTTTGATACCATTGATGATGGAAGAGTGGGGGCCGGTGGGGAGACAAGCACCTTGAACCTGGTTTATTTCTCTTTATCTCTTTTCTATAATCCTTACCACCACCATTCTCTATCCCCAACCTGTGAGGGAAAACAGATTATTTGCTTCCTTGAAGTTTTTCCCCGGCATTTTTCATTTTTCTCCTAGGTTCTGACTTGCCTATATGTATAGTGTTCACAGTATAAGCAAGTTTAATATGGTTATTAATTGCTCCAGCTGAGTACAAATCCTTACCTGCGTCATGCAGTGAGAGTCACCCAGAGTAGCTCAGTTGTCGAGCCAGTTTTCTGTTACTGATGCTGCAGTGTACTTAGTAGCACCTGGCAGTTGAACGGTACCCTTGGTATTGGCCAGGTATATGATCTGACAAACTCCCACTTATAAATAATACTGTAGCTCATTACTCTATAGCATGGTGTAAAATAATATATATATATTATTTTAGGTAACTCTTCCAGAAATGAGTAAAGATAACAAAACTGAGAAATAGGTATTAGGCTCCTTGGACTGTAGTCATCCTCTTAGACTGACCTCCATTCTTGTCCATTGTCATAGGTATCTTGAATAATTTTAATCTCCCTGGTAGGCACTTTGGAAAGACCTGAAATGTACACATCTTATATCTTTAGCTTCAGGTCCTTCAGCTCCTAATGCAAACCCCTTCTTCTCTAACGGACACCGCAGTCATTCCCTGAGAAACTTACAGTAGTGTGTGTGAACAGGGAACATCCCAGTATGTCCTCTATGCCCTTTCTTCCTACCCTTCACTCCTCTCCTCCGTCCACACTCCCTACTGCAGTGACCAGCTTGCTCCCCACACCTTCCACAAGGAGGGCTCCTAGATTAGGCAGGAGGCAGTAAGTGCAGTGGTTAAAAGCACAGACTCCCCAGCCAGCCTTCCTGTACTGGCCCTGCCCCCCACCCCCACTTCTCACTGTATCATGTGGGGTAACTTACTTTATTTCTTTGTGCTACATTTTCCTCATTTGTAAAAAAGAAGAAATTAACAGTCCCTACATTGAAGATTTCTTAACAGGATTTGATGAGTTAGAATATTTAAGGGACTTAAACTGAGCCTCTGAAACAGAAATTTAGTCTTTCAGAGTATCTTGCTTAACAAATAGTGAAACTGCTGGCCGACACTTTGGAGTAATAACTCAGGAGTCTCAAATACAAAGTGATTAGTTTGAACAAGCTTTTATTAGAAGCCATCACAGTGGCCTCGTATGGCCATCTAGTACCACATCCTCTGTAGGGCGGTCATGTTAACTGTGTTTTGTCTTGTTTCATTTATAGATGTTGGTACAAGTCAGAAGAAAGGGTAAGATTTTCAGGGTGATAAAGAAGGATGCCAGAAAAGTCATCATTGCATTTTTACTAATAAAAATAACCACCACTACATTTTCATACCTTACTAGAGCACAGGTAGAAGTGGGGGAGAATGATACATTGGCTCTCAATCCCATTGATGATATGATGCTATGCAAGCCCTTAGAAGTTAAAGGGAAGAATTACTGGGCAGCAGTTCAGTAAATGTTATTGTTTAAAATAATAATGATGATGTTATTATATAACATGTGAATGGTCAAGCTCAATACAAACTGAGTAGTATTTTCTCACCTCAGGTCATATACTTTGAGCCAGGAGAGCTTCAAGTAGGTCTGAGAGGACTAGAACGGGATTGTTTCTTTGAATGGCTTCTCAAAATCCCCCTTTGAAAACTGTTGTTTTCTGAGGCCAGCAAACCCTTGACTGTGGAAATTGTTATCTCCCATGCACTGGGGCCAATGGAATCACTTGCACAGTCCTGCCCACTCTTGACAAATGGCAAGGAGCCCAAACCTTCCATATGCTCCTCTGTTCTCCAGGAAGGCACAGGCATGCGCACAGATTTGGCTGACATGACTGTGACTGTGGGTGTCTCTCTGGCAGCATCCCTGTTCTTGGGCTGTTTAGCCCCAGACAAGGTTCCAGAAAGCTGAACATGTTCTGTGGTGGACAGCACAGACAGCAAATCAAGCTTTCGGGTGTTTGGCTAGAAGTCTGTGGATGTCTCTGGAGCTTCTAATCCGCTCACTTGAACAAGGGCAGCACAGTTTAGAGTAACACCCCTATCTACCAGCTGTGAGGCATCTGGCTAGAGAGAACAGGGGATTTTCTGTGTCCACTGATTTTTGTTCTGATCTAAGGTCTAGGCCTTGTGAGAACTCCCTATTCTCTCATAAAGACAGTAAAGTGTCTTCAGAAATGACAGTCTCCCAACATAGAGAACTTGCAAATTTTGCATCCCAATGTAACTTGATATTTCAGAAATAGCTTGTTCTGGACTGGTATGCTGTTTCCCTTTTTTAAAATCTTTCCTTTCCCCTTGTGATCACTATTTTCAAAAATCAAAGGCGTATTTGATTTTGAAACTTTCCCAAATTTACAAAAGAATTCCCAGGAACAGATCAATCACATCTTATGTTTAGGATTTGGCTCTACAATGCCTTTTTCAGTTGCAATTAGCAGTTTCAATCTTTGTTCTTTTTTTCTTCCCAGCTCTCTTTGTTCTTTTTTAATCTTCTTGATGACCTCCAGAGGTGATTTCTGGGCTACGTGTTCCCTGAGCTATGACAGTGAATTGCCGCGTCATTCTCTGGGTCACCCACTACTTTATGTCTCCGTGAGGCTCACTTTAAAGAACCTCTGACTGAGGCACAGTTAGTGTGTTTTAAGGTCTCTCAGTTATTCTTGCACATAATTGTCATAGATACACTTATTATTATAATGAAACCATTAAAATTCTTTTTTAAAAGAAGCCCTAGTGACCATTGGAAGGACTCTTAATTAAGATTGAGTTGGTAAGTTACTATGAAAGTAAAACATCATAATTTCCTGATCCAAACTAGTTATGGGTTTCCCATTTGTCATTTATTTGAGTACTATTCTCTTGGTTACTGTTTGGGAAAAAAAAAAATCTCACCCTTATTGTAATGTTTTTAAGCTAACAAGACACATGGTGTTGGATTAGGGAGAGAGCATAATTTCAGTCGCTGTATATTCATAAATAGACTAAGAGTAGAATTTAGTTGAAGGAGAAATAATGATGAGAACTTGAACTGCAAGAGATTTTTCTCCTTTCAGTTGGGATTTTGATCTATTTGGAAATTTTTGTCCAAGTCCAAAAGGGTGTATATTTCAATTCTGCCTTGGAAAAATTGTTCTCTGTTCTTAAATCAGCATAGAAAGTATAAAAATAATTATATGCCTCTTAAGGAAAATTCAAGAATTCACTCTTTTTCTATCCCATTTTGAGTGATAGCTGTTTAACAGAAATATCATTTCACCTTATATTTCCATAACAACTTCCTGCCAAGAATTCCTACCAACAAGTCCTTCCAGAACCTTATGAAGTACATAGTACAGAACCACAGAGCTGGAACAAACCTGCAATCATTTAGTGCAGAGGTTTATTTTTTCCTTTGGCCATGGAAACCTTTCTTCAAACAAAAATTTACATAAGGGGCCTGATGTATAAACTAAGAAGCAATCTGCTCTTCTGGTTGAAGCAGAAGGCACAGAGTTCCCCCAGTTTGACCTCCCCTGACTTGCAACCCTTTGAAGCCTTTTCAAGTCCCAGTTCTCACCCTGCCTCAGACCATTTCAGAAGGAAACAAAGGCACAGAAAGGGGACCTGCCTTGGCTTGGTCAAGCTTACCTGCCCAGCCATAGGGCTGAGGCCTCAGTGCACAGGCCCTGTAACGCCCCTGCCTCCCACAGCCCCACGTGTTTCCAACAGGGGCTCTCCCTCCCTGGCTTTGCATTTCTCCAGAGTACTTAGGACATGCTGTCTAGTTAATTTGTTTATCTTTTTAAATACCCTCACTAGATTTTAAGACTCTGGAAAGAACTTATTCTTATTAATTCACATTTCCCCCACAGCACTCTAGCTTTATACAAAGTAGGGGTTCAGGCAACAGTTAGTGATAGGAATTAAAACTGCCCCACCTGAAATGACTGGCCCTACTAGGTAATAGCACTAGAGTTGTTATGAGTATAAGAAACCTGATTTTGATCTGTTAGCTATCCCTATAGAACAGATTAATATGGAACATAGTCCTTGTTCCATATACCAGTGTGCCTAAGAACAACACTTAGCTGTTAATTGGAGCATTAAGTATCATAGATCAGGGGTTTCAGAATGTTAGTAGGTATCAGGATCAACTGAAGCACTTAGTAAAACAGTCTGAGTCAATAGGCCTGTGCTCTGAGAATGTGCATCTCACAGGTTCCCAGGCAAGCTGGTGCTGCAGGCCCAGGGGACCCACTTCCACTGTAATACTCTAATTTGACATCAAGTGAATTTTCAACCTCTGGCACACACTGAAACTATAGTAGCTAAGTAGATGTTCCCAATTAACCTCTTGGCAGTCCAGCTGCAAAAGGAGAGGAACAGGAAGGGCTATGATTTGATAAAAGGAATCCGGACTTGTTTATTTGAATTCCTGCTAAACATTTCCCAGAGGAGCCATCCCTCAGCTCATTAGAAAAGTGGCATGAACTGCTATTCTGTAGAGTTGAAAATTTATGTAATTTCCTTGCTAGGTGACTCATTAGCCATAACATACCATGACACCACATACGCACCATGATTAATATTCTAGTCGTTGGACAACTTGAAAGTCAGCAACAACTTCCTAATTATCCAAGTGCTCTCATCCCTCCACTGACAGAGTCTAGGGAGTACATTTCTCCTAATAACCATATAAAATGGAGGGAAATGTATTTCTATTATGAGGGAAAGAGAAAAAACTTGCTTTTAATAAGAATCCAATCTTGACCTTCTTTGCATGATTACTACCTGTGTCTTGCCAATGGGTTTCAGCCCCGGGCAAGTTCACTTATGGGTTCAGTGAAACCGAGGAATGACAATGGAATGGTCTTGGTGTGAAAGGGTTTATCACCCGGCTTGTTCTCCCAGCGATAGGTCGAGCACTAGAATTCCGTCTGCATCCAACAGTCTGCAGGTCTGTAATCCTCCTTCGTCTCTGCCTCCTCCCAGAGCGCTGGGCAGAGCTCTTTATATAGTGATTCAGTCAATAATAGCTCATTGCTACGGGTGTGGAAGCATTAGCCTAGCAGCAGGCCAGTTATATCACCAAGTAGTTTAGGTTCAGGTGAGGATCCTAGCCATAGGAATCTTCACTTTATCCACACCTGTCATCCCCTTCATCCATCAGAAAAAGCTTTCTCTATTTGTGTGGAATAATTTATACAAAATCAGTTCAATATTTGGGTACTGCTGATAAGCCAACCACTGTGGTAAGAATAATCAAATATGTACAAGACCCAGCCTTCATCCCAAAGGCCAGCACAGCACCTGTAAAACTATGACTGTGTCCCAAATGTGACTCAAAGGAAATGCCCAGCAAACTTTATCTTTGGAGAGAAAGTAGGTTTACCTGATAGTCATTTACTAAACAAAACTTCCTAATAAGCATTATGTGTTTGTTCTATTTGTAGTTATCTAATTAAGCAAGGGCCTTCTCAGCTCACAGCTGTAGAAGTGAAACTCTAGAGGGTTGAGATGTCTTAACCTGAAGCATTCGTGGGCCTAAACCAGGATTAGAACTATGGCTCCTCCTAATTCCCAGATGGCAGTCATCCTCGCGGGTTCTGTGGGAATTTTCTCCCACCTCCACCCAGCCTTTTCTGTTCGCATTCATGTTTTTTTTTAGACACTACTGATGACATCAGAAAGATTCTTATTCTACTTGTCTTCAATATTTTTATATATTTAGAAAATGAGGTATCCCTTCTTAAACCTTTATTTCTATCCAGGAGAAGAGGTGAGTCACTCCACTGAATCTTGCTACAAATACAGCTCCATAATCAACATCCCCCGGGAGCTGCAAAGGCAGATGCTGGCAGATGGCCGTGGTTCCTAATCACCGATTTTGCCCTTATCCAAGCAGTCATTTATAAAGTTTTAATTGCTCTAGAGTCCACTAAGGAGATGGTAAAACCTTCATCTACCTGAGGTCCCGTGTCCAAATGTGCTTTATTCTAAGGGATCTCATTTGAATTTGGCCTATAGGGAGCAGCACGTTTTAATGGATGAAAATTTTGGTCTGGAACTACTTGAATATATATTTTTTAATTCAAACCCCATTCTGTATACCTCATCTTAGATCACGAAATTTCTGTCAGTTTACTTTCATTCTGCAGGGCATACTATCAACACAGAAACTGCCAGCAAATGTATTACATTGTCACTTCTTTGAAAATGGGGGTATGATGAACAAAGCTGTCCTGTGGATAAGATAACACCTCCAGAATACTGTTTTTGTGACTTTATCATTTGAATAATGATGCAATGCACATGCTGATTGGAAAGAAGATGTTTTAATTATTCCTTAATATTAGCTAGGAACACTAGACAGCCAACAGCAGGCATTCATTTTTATAACCCAACTGTTAACTTGTAAAAGTTTAGCCATGAAACAAGTAGCAAATGATTATGTCCTGTTCCTAGATCACCAAAAGTGCATTCTGTAAAACCTTCCATTAGACCCATCAGAAAGAAAGCAAGATCAAGAAAGCTGCAGTTTATCTGTATAAGGCTTGAACTTAAGTTGGCTTAAAAAATAAGAGGAAAAAGTGCATTTCTTCTAGAAAACTCAAAACTGGTTGAATACACCACAGTTAGATATCTAAGCAAGAGAAAATCATGTATGGAATATCTACTTCTAATATGGAGTTTTTTAGCAGTCTAGGTAAATAGAAAGGGGAAATTACATAGATGGTGTCTTTTAAGGCAGGCAGTCAACAATAACTGAACACCTTCTGTGTGCAATATGCCAGCAAGATGCCAAAAATGGAGCATATATGTGAAGGACCAAGGGAAAGAGAAATCTATAAAGTTTTACAGTTCTAAGTGTTTTTATTATTTAAGCACTATTGCAGTGAAATAGAATCATCACTGATTTTTTTAAAAATCAAAAGAAGAGATCTACAGTCAGTAATATCAACAAACTAGTGCCTAGGGTCACTACTAGGGAGTTGGTGCCTTTTAAAACTCAGCCTCAGAACATCACAAGTTGCAATTAATGGTCCTTCAAGGTGGTATGACCAATGACATTAATTTGACCCTAAAATGCAGACTAACTTTATTACTAGCAAGGACTGAAACCTCAGTTTCAATCTAGTCGTTTATTGTATGTGATCTCAGGTCTCCAGTAAGAGAGCTTAGGTGCTAAATACATGTGAGCAATGACTCTGCCAAGTCTTCCTTGCCTAAGGTCAAAACTTTCACTTGGGGAAGATCGACAATTGGCTGCATCTGTGTAGAATAGGCGCTGCTTTTACCACCCTTTGTTTTCCATTGCAAAAGGCAGTCTTGGCAATAAACCCCCAGGTGGTTTTTAGGACAGAATTTACTGTTAGATTTTCCAGTGTAGAGAAAGCTCATTTCTAACTTGTGCTCCCAAATACTACCACCATATGTTTTAGGTAGTATGCTTGGTACCTACTGATTTCAGCAACTCAAGCTAGGGTTTCCTAAGCAAATTAAACCTTGCCACCAGGACTGAGAAGAAAAAGATGAATGAGGCTTCCTATTACTTTGGGTTAAGCATCTTCAAAGCTGAAATATATACGTCTTTGCTTCCTAACATTTATTATTCAAGATTTAGTAGTAGGCTATCAAGCATGATGCTTCAAACATATTTTTGTATGTTTATTACTTTTTACATAGTTTATTAAAAGTGTGCCCCAATTAATGGAGAATATGATATCTTGCCTGGAGGTTTGAGCCACAGGTAAGTTCACTATGGATTCCGTGAGACCGAGAAATGACAACAGAACGTTCTTGGGGTAAAAGGGTTTATACCCAGCTTTATTCTCATGGCAGAAGGTCAGGCGGTAGGTCAGACATCTGCATCCAGCAACCTGCAGGTCCATAATCCACTTCTATCTCTGTCTCCGCCCAGAACATTGGGCAGGGCTCTTTATATAGTGCCTCAGTCAATAATAGCTACTGGAAGCAGTAGCCTAGCAGTAAGCCAATTACATCATCAAGTAGTTCATGGGCGGGTGAGGATCCTGGCCATAGAAACTTCCATTTTCCTCACACATGATAATATTTTTAAGGATATTTTCTGAGAAAATGTGAAACAGTCTAAACAACTTATTTTTCTCCTCTTAAGAATGCCACATAAAATAATCAGGCACAAGTAGATGATCTGTAAAAACCACAAATAACCTTCTATGGCAATGGCCACACAGAAGAATCACAAAGAGAACGTTCTGAAAACACAGATGGCCAGGCCAAACCCCAGGTTTGCAGGAGGAGGTCCAGAAGTCATTTTTAAGAGTGCCACTGATGATCCTAAATAGTAGCCAGCCAGAGTTAAGAGCAAAATTCTATAGTTTCTCAGTTAATGACTTATGAGTGCACAATTTTAGTCCCATATAGCAATTACCTCTGAATATGCCATGAGATTATTTATTCATACTTCCTAAATAGGTTCATAATCATGCATCTGTCCCTTCCCCATCACACTCTTTGTATATTGTGTTCTTCTCATTTTGCCTGTGAGCCAAGTGAACAGGGAATTGTGTCTGATTCAGTGTTCAGTACAGTGTCTAGAACATTGGCACTGAGAAAGTGTTAAAACAAAACAGTAGGAACTACATGTTGTTTTCATACACCAAAATTTCTTTCAATGAGGTATATCAGATTTAAAATCTGCAGTAACAAATCATATGTGCAGAAACAGAACTTTTTCTTATTTTCCACAAGTCAATGAAGCTTACCTCCTGGACCTCAATTCCAGTCAAGACCAAGAACTAGGAATACTGGCACCATGAAGGTGACAGTCACTCTGTGCGGGTCCTCTCTTTTACAGAGATATTTGACCAGCTATTCTTTCATCTTGCTGGGAGGCTTGCCTGGCATCCAGATCTGGGTTTTACTCCCACAGCCTGCCTTTGCTGGCCTCTAAGCTGCAGTTTATTTTTCCTCACCCTTGGTCTGCTGAAAAGTAGCAATATGTGCCTGGCCCTCCTGTCCTCCATGCTACCAATTGTTGCTGACACCTGTGGTCTCTACCGCAGCCTCAGGTTGAGTGGGTGCACCTGTGTGCCCACAGGCTCCACCCTCAGGCCTCTGGTGCTTTCAGCACATTCTATAGCTGCTTGGAACTGTCGCCTGTTCCTTCTTCCCCTAGCCAAGAAGTTAAGGCAGTAGGAGGTCATTTGTCTACCAAGTCAGCCCTGGGCCCTCACCAGTTACAGCATGAATCAAGCCTAAATATGAGGCTCACATAGTAGGCTCGCCATCTTTCCAAATGTGGAATTCAGGCAGGAGATCTAAGATACTCTGAGGCCTAGATTACCTGAGCATTTCTATTGCCAGACCTGGTTTTGACCCTCGGAGTGGATGGGGTGAGAAATGAGCCTTCTAAGTGGCACCAATCATTCATACACTGGTTTCTAAACTGTGGGTCAAAAAATGCCCAGTGTTTTTAAATGGGATGAGATAAGATCAACTAGAGAAGAACATATTGCTGTATTCCTTTTTTTTATTCTGGATTGTAGCTTTGGGAGGAGGGGGTTCTATGCCCAGCGCAAGTTCTCATAATTTAGTGAGACCAAAGAAAGACAAGGACGAGAGGTGGGGAATGAAAGAGTTTATTCTCAGGGCTCAAACTCTCTCTGCTTGCACCAGTTGCTCTCTCCAGCACCGCTTGGGACCCCCTCTCACTCAGCTCCCAAGCTAGCTCTCTCCTGGCTCTCTCCCCTCAATACAGGTTCCGCCAGGTACCGCACTAGGAGGAACTCTGTGGCAGGCTCCCAGTGACTGGCGGGCACCTGACCAATTATATACCAGGAACAGAGGGGAGGAGAGAGAATGGGTACTTCCTCTCCACCCCCACCCTGGACTGGCTACTCCGTGACTGACCAGTGGCTCAGTCACTGGTAAACATCCCATAAATGTGAAAACATGCTCTTATTATATACACAATGGGCACTATTAAGGCCAGGTAGGAATCCTAGTCAGAAGGTTCCCTTTTCCCCACATGCATCAAGATGTCAAGTCTATATTTTTAACTGTACTTTTAGTCAGAAAAGGATAAGAAACTCTGGTCTCACCTTTTGTCCCTTTTATATGCTTCTGGTCTCTCAGAGTTTCTATCTCTGATGTTCCTGACTTTCCCAGGAAGAAAACACCTCTGTAGAATCACACTTCAAGCTCTCTCTTCTCTGGTTGATTTTGTAAACTATGTCCTGAATCTCACAGATTCTCCTGTGTCTGGCTTTTCTCTCTCCTGCATTTAATCCTGCCAATCTAAAGTAGAGGTGTTCCCAACAACTGCACCTGAGCTGAGGATGTTTCATCATTGCTCTTTCTGCATCCCTGTGTCCTCCCCATCCCAGGGCAATGAGCTGGACCCTTCAGGCCAGTTTTCATGGTCAAAGGACTCAGGAAATCAGAAGTAAAATACTACAGGCAGTAAATCAGAATTTTAACCTGCCACACAGGAATGTGACATCGCTTTTCTAACACTTAAAATAAGTAATTTTAAATGGTTAGACACCTAGTAACAATTCCCCTAAACTGTTTTATTTATTTGCATTGGTAGCCAGTGAATTATAAAGCTAGACAAAGGAGAGTCATTCAAAAATACTTACCTCAAACATTTAGTTTTAACTTAAAACATATAAATGTGTATTCATTAACTATCCTTTTCATGAAGGACCAGGGCCATTTTTTAAAAAATGAATTTACTGATTGGAGTTCCAAGTTCTTGCATGAACCACATTCACAGTATATTATCTACAAACTCTAGTTGCAGTTGTCTTTAGATTTGGACATGCAAAACAATCTGTATGTAGAATCCTTCTAAATTGTCATGATTTTTACCATTATTTACATTGGTCTCACCATCAACTACTTTGGCAGCAATTTTTAACAACTCAAGTCTATCCAATCTTCACAAAACTTTCTAAATTAAAAGACAAACAACTCTTTTTAAAAGAGTTTTTAGAGAAATGACTCTTCTACACTCACTGTAACACTCTTTATAATAATTAAATCACAGAATTTTAATTCAAGTTAGACTGAAATAAATAGATTTGAGGAAAAGTCTAGAAAAGTTCTAGAGTAACTTAATAGTCTGAGCATTCTTTGTGTCTTGGGAGGCCTCTTTGTGTTTTCAGTGAGAATGAAGAGAGGCCTTTAAGCTGGGGAGTGGGTTAAGTGGGGTTTTGTGACAAGGGTGTCTACTGTACTGAGAAGAAAAGATTTGACACAGGATAATGCAGAATGCAAGCTATAATAATTTCAGAAAAATGGTCTCATGTAGTGGTAAGAGCATTTTTTTGATGGGAGAATGAGAAAGCAGAAGTGAGGAAATTCTAGATTCGAGATTCAGACATGGTTAATTGGTGACTTTGGGTAAATCAATTACACTTCCTATAGTTCAGTTTGTTCTTATAAAGATAGACTAAGTTCTCTTCAGTTTCAAAAGCCTATTCTCCCTACTCACCCAAAGGTCTCATGGGTAAATGTGTTCTAGGTAAAGGAGAGTGAGTCGGGCTCAATTTCCTCACCGGTGAGGGACTTGGGATAAATCAGCAATCCTCAGGTATGTTCTGCAGAATGATCATTCTGAGAAATGGCAAGAGGTATTCTTCAAAAAGTTCAATGACAAGGCAGGTTTACAAAGTCCTGGGGCAGAATGTTAAAAAGTTTTCTCTGCTGCAAAACTTCAGAGCCTTTAATAGGCTAAAGAGCATCATGAATCTCCAAGATTCATATTATATATGTATTATATTATATGATATTATATAATAGCCAGCTTCCCCAAATATACTGCACCAAATCTCTTTTTTTCATAGAATCTCTCTCAGGACTAGAGAACCAGAGAACACACTTTGAGGAAAAGTTCTGGCTCAGCTATTCCATGGTACTTTCTGGCTCCAAATTCAGTTTCAATGTGGCCTACGTCATTGACTCACTTGAGACCTAACAAGGTATTGAAATGGCCAGAGGAAATGGGGATCATTTTTAAAAGACAAAAACCTTGACCAAAGTCAAGAAGGGAGATGCAAAGTTACCAGAACCTTCTTTTGACATTTTGCTTGGTACCAAGTAATGACCATCACTACAATTGTAATTATGAAGAAACTTGTATACAGTATTGGTATTGATAGAGGTGACTTTCAAATTATCTTTATTAGTTCTTTGTTCGCTCCTTTTATGCACATATGTTTCAACTCTCTTGATTTATTTTTCTAATGGCAGTGAAGGGACATTATAGAGAAAATGGAAGATATTAAAGATAGTAATAGTCATCAATAACAATAATAGTGAATAATGCAGTTGGGCCTTTCTATCAAGAAACCTTGAAAGTTCATACAACTTTAGTAGTCTAGAAAATGTATTTTTTTGTACCAAAGGAGTGTGGTGCATGTTTTTATTCCTTCTATATTTTAAGTGGGCAAGAACCAAAGTATATCCTGAAAGAATGAATGATCCCAAGACTTCTTAAAGAGTGAATAACATTTTACTGCATTATCAACTAGGAATAGTATCAATTATAGTCCCTTATGAAAACAAAATATTTAGCCATGGCAGCTTTGATGTAATTATAAGGTCTGTTTCCTCAAATGCCGATTCATTAAGTGGTTAAAGTAGAAAAGATAAAGTGTATTTTCTCCTGGTTTGAATAGTTTCTTTAATCATCACTGAAAACCCACCAAATGGAATTGCAAGAAGGCTTATGAACAATGTTGTTACAGCCTGACTCTAAGCACTGAAGTTTGTAGGCAGGACCAGATGAAGCACGTGGGCTCCGTTTGGCCAGCAGCATCCTGAGAGGCCCAGCCTACCCTGTCTTAGCCCCAGGCTGAGGACCCCAAAAGAATAAATACCTAAAACTCTACTTACTTTAAAGGCTTAGGTCGTTCTGAAGCCAAGCCAGCTTTGCTACAGGGATTTGTAGACTAACCAGTGTTAGTGCATTTTTGTAGTCACCCCTGTTGATCACAGAGCAACGCGTAATCTATTTGAGGCCACACCCCTGTCCGAGGCCACGCCCACAGCACCGTTTGGCCCGGTGGGCCCGGGAGCAAGGCTGCGAGCCTGTTGAGTGTAGGCCGTGCAAAAGGAGACTGACCTCGCGTGAAAACTTAACAGCCTGGGGTAACTGAGAGGATTTGTTCCTACTAATGTAAATGCTGCACCTGAGAAGGGATCACCCCACTGCTGTTGGTGGGGTAAAGTGGCAAAAACAGGAATTCTCACCAGACTAAAGTCACGAAGAAAAACTTTTCCTCCAGCCCAGAATTGTAGGCTTGATTACTGGTGCTTCCTTATACAAGCAATCCGTATTTACAGTAGACCATGGCATTAGGGGGTCACTGAGGCAAACAGCCACAAAGGAGTCTCTTTTGTTTTTGCTTTTTGTGTTTTCTGCTGAATAAATCTGGACATACCAATGTTACTAACGTTACTGCCTTTCCATTTCAATATTGCTGTTTTTTTAATGAGGCATCTGGCATGAAACAAAACCAATTAAAGGTTAGAGACAGCTGTTGGAGAAGGATCTTCCTCGAAGTGCTAATACCACTTCACGCTAGAAGGAATGGTAGTCTAGCCCACAGGCAGCTTTCTCCAAAGTTTTTATAAACAGCTAACAAATACTAGACCCAGTGGAGTAGACTAGGTACTATAAATATGGCTCTTATTTTCTGTAGTTGTATCTAAGGTTAAGAAATTTTTCAATGGTGTGATTCCTCTGACGTTTGAAACATATGCTGCAAAGAACCAAAGGCCTGTTTTCAGTCATGCATTTTTGCAGAGTGGACATAGTGCTAGTCATATATGTAAATGTATGCTTGCCCATACATTATATTTATAGTGTAGCTCATTATCTCATTTTTATTGCCTCTAAAGTGGAAGGATTTGGACTAGGTTATAAATAGTTTGAAAAATAATTTTTAAAAAATACAACATATCAGTTTTTTTCTTAAAGGAGGTAGATTTTCACAAATTGGGTGAATTACCACATTCAAATTCCCAGTGAGAAAGTTAGCTGTCCGTCAGGCGAGGTAATGTGTGAGCAGTACACTGAACTCCCCCATTGCCTTCCTTCACTGTATCCCTAAATATCTCCATCCATTTATCACTTCAGTCAGTAAGGGTTTTAGTCAACAAAAATAGACTGGGGACAGAAAGATGTATTAGAAATCGTTTATGCCTTCTACTTTCCCCAAAGTGCGTTCTGTGAATCTCCAGTCCTGAGAAAGAGTCGATGTATTTAGAGAAGCTGGCCATTATATGATTTCCCCTCTTTGGAGAT
Organism: Smutsia gigantea; assembly: GCA_032199065.1. Classification (NCBI taxonomy): domain Eukaryota; kingdom Metazoa; phylum Chordata; class Mammalia; order Pholidota; family Manidae; genus Smutsia; species Smutsia gigantea. The sequence continues at coordinate 357,848 of JAVSCE010021834.1, read as the reverse complement.
TCACAACATGCTTTAGCCTATTAAAGGCTGTGAACTTTTGCAGTAAAGAAACCCTTTTCACATTTTTACCCCAGCATTTTATAAAATGGTCTGGTCACTGAACTCTTTGAAGACTATAGCTCAGAATATGAGGTGACTGCAGTAATACACACTGGACGCAGAGTCAGGTCTGTTGTAGAAAAGTTTAGAGAAGTCAAAAGAGAAGAGACACAGCAGATTTTTGGGGTTTTTTTTTTTCATTAAATTAACAATTACAGATTTCCGTTAAGAGCTCAACTGATCAGGAAGATAGGAAGCACACAAATAAATACTGTACAGTGCAAGAAAAGTCTAGTGTGCTTTGGACATCTTCGGGTACTACTACTGGACATACACCTGCTGTATGTTTTCCATCATTTGGATACCATCATCTTGATTTTTGCCATATATCCTCTTCTACTGGTATTATTTATTTTACTTAGCACTTTTCTACAAATAGACTCATTTTTAATTTATGTGCATTTACTTTTTTTAATGTAATTTATTTTGGTATCATTAATCTACAGTTACATGTGCAATATTACGGTTATTAAACTACCCCTTCATCAGGTCCCCCCCACCAACCCCATTACAGTCACTGTCCATCAGCATAGTGCGATGCTATAGAATCACTGCTTGTCTTCTCTGAGTTGTACAGCCCTCCCCGTGCCCCCCCAACATTGCGTCTGCTAATTGTAATGCCCCTTTTTCCCTCTTATCCCTCCCTTCCCACCCATCTTCCACAGTCCATTTCCCTTTGGTAACTATTAGTCTGTTCTTGGGTTCTGTGAGTCTGCTGCTGTTTTGTTCCTTCAGTTTTTTTCTTATTCTTATACTCCACATATGAGTGAAATAATTTGATACTTGTCTTTTTCGGCTTGGCTTATTTCACTGAGCATAATACCCTCTAGCTCAATCCATGTTGTTGCAAATGGTAGGATTTGTTTTCTTCTTATGGCTGAATAATATTCCATTGTGTATATGTACCACATCTTCTTTATCCATTCATCTACTGATGGATACTTAGGTTGCTTCCATTTCTTGGCTATTGTAAATAGTGCTGCAATAAACATAGGGGTGCATCTGTCTTTTTCAAATTGGGCTGCTGCATTCTTAGGGTAAATTCCTAGGAGTGGAATTCCTGGGTCAAATGGTATTTCTATTTTGAGTTTTTTGAGGAACCTCCATACTGCTTTCCACAATGGTTGAACTAATTTGCAGTCCCACCAGCAGTGTAGGAGGGTTCCCTTTTCTCCACATCCTCGCCAACATTTGTTGTTGTTTGTGTTTTGGATGTTGGCCATCCTCACTGGTGTGAGGTGATATCTCATTGTGGTTTTAATCTGCATTTCTCTGATGATTAGCGATGTGGAGCATCTTTTTCATGTGCCTGTTGGCCATCTGAATTTCTTCTTTGGAGAAGTGTCTGTTCATGTCCTCTGCTCATTTCCTAATTGGATTATTTGCTTTTTGTTTGTGAAGGTGCGTGACTTCTTTATGTATTTTGGATGTCAACCCCTTATCAGATACTTCATTTATGAATAAATTCTCCCATACTGTAGGATGTCTTTTTGTTCTACTGATGGTGTCCTTTGCTGTACAGAAGCTTTTCAGCCTGATATAGACCCACTTGTTCATTTTTGCTTTTGTTTCCCTTTCCCAGGGAGATATGTTCATGAAGAAGTTGCTCATGTTTATGTGCAAGAGATTTTTGCCTATGTTTTTTTCTAAGAGTTTTATGGTTTCATGACTTACATTCAGGACTTTGATCCACCTTGAGTTTACCTTTGTGTATGGGGCTAGACAGTAGTCCAGTTTCATTCTCTTACATGTAGCTGTCCAGTTTTTCCAACACCAGCTGCTGAACAGGCTGTCCTCTCCCCGTTGTATATCCAAGGCTCCTTTATCAAATATTAATTGACTGTATATGTTTGGGTTAATGTTTGGATTTTCTATTCTGTTCCACTGGTCTGTGGGTCTGTTCTTCTGCCAATACCAAATTATCTTGATTACTGTGGCTTTGTAGTAGAGCTTGAACTCAGGGAGCGTAATTCCCCCACTTATTCCTCCTCCTCAGGATTTCTTTGGCTATTCGGGGTCTTTTGTGGTTCCATATGAATTTTAGAGTTATTTCTTCCAGTTCATTGAAGAAAGCTGTTGGTAGTTTGATAGGGATTGCGTTGAATCTGTAGATTGCTTTAGGTAGTATAGCCATTTTGACAATATTTATTCTTCCTAGCCAAGAGCATGGGATGCATTTCCATTTGTTAGTGTCCTCTTTAATTTCTCTTAGGAGTGTCTTGTAGTTTTCAGAGTACAGGTCTTTCACTTCCTTCATTAGGTTTATTCCTAGTTATTTTATTCTTTTTGATGCAATTGTGAATGGAATTGTTTTTCTGATTTCTCTTTCTGTTAGTTCATCCTTAGTGTGTAGGAAAGCAACAGATTTCTGTGTGTTAATTTTGTATCCTGCAAATTTGCTGAATTCAGATATTAGTTCTAGTAGTTTTGGAACGGAGTCTTTAGGGTTTTTTATGTACAGTATCATGTCATCTGCAAATAGTGACAATTTGACTTATTCTTTACCAATCTGGATGCCTTGTATGTCTTTGTTTTGTCTGATTGCGGTGGCTAGGACTTCCAGTACTATGTTGAATAACAGTAGAGAGAGTGGGCATCCCTGTCTTGTTCCCGATCTTAGATGAAAAGCTTTCAGCGTCTCGCCGTTAAGTAAGATGTTAGCTGTGGGTTTGTCATATATAGCCTTGATGATGTTGAGGTACTTGCCGTCTATACCCATTTTGTTGAGAGTTTTAATCATGAATGGATGCTGTATTTTGTCAAATGCTTTTTCAGCATCTATGGAGATGATCATGTGGTTTTTGTTCTTCGTTTTGTTGATGTGGTGGATGATGTTGATGGATTTTCGAATGTTGTGCCATCCTTGCATCCCTGGGATGAATCCCACTTGATCATGGTGTATGGTCCTCTTGATGTGTTTTTGAATTAAGTTTGCTAATATTTTGTTGAGTATTTTTGCATCTACATTCATCGGGGATATTGGTCTGTAATTTTCTTTTTTGGTGGCGTCTTTGCCCGGTTTTGTTATTAGAGTGATGCTGGCTTCATAGAATGAGTTTGGAAGTATTCCCTCCTCTTCTGTTTTTTGGAAAACTTTAAGGAGAATGGGTGTTATTTCTTCTCTATATGTCTGGTAGGATTCAGAGGTGAATCCATCAGGTCCGGGGGTTTTGTTCTTGGGTAGTTTTTTGATTACCGAATCAATTTCGTTGCTGGTGATTTGTCTGTTTAGTTTTTCTGTTTCTTGCTTGGTCAGTCTTGGGAGGTTTTATTTTTCTAAGAAGTTGTCCATTTCTTCTAGGTTTTCCAGCTTGTTAGCATATAGATACTCATAATATTCTCTTATAATTCTTTGTATTTCTGTGGGGTCCGTCGTTATTTTTCCTTTCTCATTTCTGATTGTGTTTATGTGTGTAGATTCTCTTTTTCTCTTAATGAGTCTTGCTAGGGGTTTATCTATTTTGTTTATTTTTTTCAAAGAACCAACTCTTGGTTTCATTGATTTTTTTCTATTGTTTTATTCTTCTCAATTTTATTTATTTCTTCTCTGATCTATATTATGTCCCTCCTTCTGGTGACTTTGGGCCTCATTTGTTCATCTTTTTCCAATTTCAGTAATTGTGTCTTTAGACTATTCATTTGGGAATGTTCTTCCTTCTTTAAATAGGCCTGGATTGCAGTATACTTTCCTCTTAGAACTGCCTTTGCTGCGTCCCACAGAAGTTGTGGCTTGTGTTGTTGTTGTCATTAGTCTCCATATATTCTTTGATTTCTGTTTTGATTTGGTCGTTAACCCATTGATTAATTAGGAGAATGTTGTTAAGTCTCCACGTATTTGTGAGCCTTTTTGGTTTCTTTCTAAAATTTATTTCTAGTTTTATACCATTATGATCTAAGAATTTGGTGGGCAGGATTTCAATATTTTTGAATTTACTGAGGTTCTTTTTGTGGCCTAGTATGTGGTCTATTCTGGAAAATGTTCCGTGTGCACTTGAGAAGAATGTGTATCCTGCTGCTTTTGGGTGCAGAGTTCTGTAGATGTCTGTTAGGTCCATCTGTTCTAGTGTGTTGTTCAGTGCCTCTGTGTCTTTACTTATTCTCTGTCTGGTTGATCTGTCCTTTGGAGTGAGTGGTGTGTTGAAGTCTCCTAAAATGAATGCCTTGCTGTCTATTTCCTCCTTTAATTCTGTTAGTATTTGTTTCACAAATGCTGGCGCTCCTGTGTTGGGTGCATATATATTTATAATGGTTATATCTTCTTGTTGGACTGACCCCTTTATCATTATGTAATGTCCTTCTTTATCTCTTGCTACTTTCCTCGTTTTCAATTCTATTTTATCTGATACAAGTACTGCAACACCTGCTTTTTTCTCTTTGTTGTTTGCATGAAATATTTTTCCATACCTTCACCTTTAGTCTGTGTATATCTTTGGGTTTAAGGTGAGTCTCTTGTAAGCAGCATATAGATGGGTCTTGCTTTTTTATCCATTGTGTTACTCTGTGTCTTTTGATTGGTGCATTCAGTTCATTTACATTTAGGGTGATTATTGATAGATATGTACTTATTGGCATTGCTGGCTTTAGATTCATGGTTACCAAAGGTTCAAGGGTTACTTCTTTACTATCTAACGATCTAACTTAACTTTCCTGTTAAGTTATTATAAACACCGTCTGATGTTTCTTTATTTCTCTCCCTTCTTGTTTTTCCTCCTCCATTCTTTATATACTAGGTGTTTTATTCTTTGCCTTTAGTTAGTATTTGGATGGTCTGCTTTCTTTGCTATGATTTTATTTTCTCTGGTGACATCTTTTTAGCCTTAGGGGTGCTTCCCTCTAGAGCAGTCCGTTTAAGATATCCTGTCATGGTGGTTTATGAGAGGCAAACTCTCTCAACTTTCGTTTGTCTGGAAATTGTTTAATCCCTCCATCATATTTAAATGATAATCGTGCTGGATACAATATTCTTGTTTCAAGTCCCTTCTGTTTCATTACGTTTAATATATCATGCCATTCTTTTCTGGCCTGTAAGGTTTCTGTTGAGAAGTCTGATGATAGTCTGATGGGTTTTCCTTTGTAGGTGATCTTTTTTCTCTCTCTTGCTGCCTTTAATACTCTGTCTCTATGTTTGATCTTTGCCATTTTAATTATTATGTGTCTTGGTGTTGTCTTCCTTGGGTCCCTTGTGTTGGGAGATCTGTGGGCTTCCTGGACTGAGAGACTATTTCCTTCCCCAGCGAGGGAAAGTTTTCAGCAATTATTTCTTCAAAGACCCTTTCTATCCCTTTTTCTCTCTCTTCTTCCTCTGGTACTCCTATAATGCGAATATTGTTCCGTTTGGATTGGTCACACAGTTCTCTTAATATTCTTTCATTCCTAGAAATCCTTTTATCTCTCTCTGCTTCAGCTTCTCTGTATTCCTGTTCTCTGATTTCTATTCCATTAACAGTCTCTTGCATCTCATCCTGTCTGCTGTTAAGCCCGTCGATCGCTTGTCTGATTTCTGCATTGTCTTTCCTCACTTCCCTCACTTCCTCCCTCAGCTCTTGCACATTTCTCTGTAGATCCATCAGCATGGTTATGACTTTTATTCTGAATTCTTTTTCAGGCAGACTGTGCATTTCCATCCCTTCAGGCTCCCTCTATGGGGTTGTCTGGTTGATCTTAGTCTGGAGCATATTCCTCTGTCTTTTCATGGCTATAGAATTCGTCGCTGGTAGTTGCCACGTATGTCAGCTGGGCTCTTTAAGACTTTAAAAATAAAGGAAAAAGAGAGAAAGAAAAAAGAAAGGAAAGAAAAGAAAAAAGAAAAAACAAAACAAAACAAAACGCCCACCTGAAGTAGATTCTGTGGCGATGCTGTAGGTGGCGCTGTTGCCCCTCTAATCCGCAGCCATGGCCGCGCTGCTCCGCAGCACCCTTTATAGCTCTGACCGGGGTGGGAACGAATGGGAGGCTGTTGATCTCAGTGAGAAGTGTAAGTGCGGCCACGCTTCCCCAATCGCCAGCTAAGGCGTCCGAAACTCCCCAGGACTCCTAGCCTGCTGGGTTGAGTGTGCTGGGGCGATCCGGCTCCTCTGCTGGGCTCCTGGCTCTTTAAGACCGCTGAAGAAAGCACGTGCTTTTCTTTTTTTTTTTTTTTTCCTACCCGGGAGCCCGCTGCAAGCACCCTGGCGCCTTCCCCGCTCAGATCCTGCCCCTCTGTCTCTCCAATCTCCGCTACTCCGCGCGATACGTGTCGGCACTCCCCGCGCAGATCACCGCGGCTGGCTACTTCGCGGGGTGTACTTCCACTCCCTCCCGGCTCTGAATCCTCTCCTCCCACCGGTGCGCTGGGGTGGGTGAGTGCTCGGGTCCCGCGGGTCGCGGCTCCGTATCTTACCCGCATCTTGGGGTGCTGAGTCCTCTCGGGTGTAGCTGCACGCTGTACGCTTTCCTGTGTATTCTGGTCTCTCTTTTAGGAATAGTTGTATTTGCTGCATTTTCGTAGATAAATATAGTGTTGGGAGATTTCTGCCGCCCTGCTCACGCCGCCATCTTCGTCATCCATTTACTTTTAAAAAGGAAACTTCCATTTGCGTTGACTCCAATAAAAGTCAACCATAAAAATAACAGAAAACAAAACAAGTTACTCACTTAGGTAGATGCTGTGCCTGCTGAAGCCTGCTTAAAAGGGAGGAAAAGCCAAATAACGTTTTGAAAACATCTCAGATGGTATGGGGTGGGCATTTCATAATATATGTAATTGTTGGTGTGCTATTGTATACCTGAAACAAATATAATATTCTATATCAACTATAATTAAATAAAAAAAAGAAACAGGGATTTTTCTGCTTTGATTAAACTAAATGGATGAAAAGAGTTGAAATGGAAAGAACTTCCTCATGATGTAATTCAGTGCCCTACCCGCCAACCCCTTCCATTCTGGGCACACTGGGAATGCGCAGGCGAAACTCACCCTCTGTTCTCAGCTCAGCAGAGACATAGGAAACACGCAAGTGAATGCTGCATAGTGCAAGACAAGTCCAGAATGCTATGGATGTCTTAGGGTAGTACTGGCCAATCGAGAGCTTTCTCTTAGACTTCTCCCTCAGCTTATTATTACTTGGAAATTAAATCCTATTTCTAGAGTTTAATTTAATTCCCCCTCCATATGTGTAGGCTGCTCCCCTTTAGTTGCTGAGAACAAGCATAAAATCTACCTTTATTGTCTCAGAAGACAAAATGAAGGGGGATTTCTTAGGCTGAGGAGAAGTGTTAAAGCACAGTGGGAAATACCCCCACGTGGCAGGTAGAATATCACCCCATTTAAGGATCTAGCAGGCTGTCTGTCAGGCATCTGATATTTCTGTCAGAACTACACCCTGCCATGAATCCATCAGCCACTTAGAACAGCCTGAGATCATGTGTCTGCTAGCCGGGAGCATGGAGGCCACTCTCCCTAGGCACCCAACTCCTACCTCCTTCATGTGCTTCAGCTTCTATAGTTGTAGGCGATGGTAAAGCTCATTACTGATAAACAGTGGACCGGGTATAGAAAGTGGTGTACTGGCCTTAAGGGTAACCGTGGCTGCCTCATAGCAGGAGAAGAGAAAATGATCAAGCAGGAAGATGGGTGGATTAAGCAAGGCAGAGCTTTGCTGGATATGGAATAGAAGGGGAGCAGCTGAATTTGGAAGGATGACTAGGAATCACACAATGAAAGGCATTCTCCAAGTGGAGGGAGTACATAGGACATCAAAGTCATAAAGAACAGGAAGGCAGGATGCATAAGGTAGCTGGGATGGAGGCAGCAGCGGGAAGAGGCAGGGGTGAAGCTGGAGGACAGTCACAGCAAGGCCGGGAGGGCTGCACAGGCTGTGCAAGGGGTTGGGCTTTATTTTGAAGAGACTGGAGAGAATTTTGTGCAGGGCAGGGGCGTGATCAGGCTGGGATGCTAGAAAGATGATTCTGGAGGAATGCAGAGGATGAGGTAGAGGGGGCGCTGGAAGAGGTGGAGGGACTTGCACTGAAAACCTTTATCACTTATAAATGTCTTTCCCCTTTGGCCATTTTGCAGTTATATCTACAAACCGAATAAAGGATGTCCGAGGCAGGATCCCATTACCTTGAACTCCCACACTGGAGAAAACAGCTTCCTGAAGTCAAATTCCTTTCTTCCTTTAAACAACTCAGTGTAACCTAAACAGTCGTGTGTGGCTCCTCCACATCCTGAAGGCATAAGGTCCCTCTTTTCCCCGTCTTGCGGTATCCACTCTGATGGTTTACGGGCATATAAGAGAGCCAGCAAGCTGATGGGGCTTTTTTGCCTCCTTTCCTTTATTTCACTTAACATTTATCGAGCACTTACTCTGTGCCTGCCATTGAGCTAGTTGCTGAGCGACCAAACCCCTTCAGGAGTTCGCATTTGGATAGAGGACAGAGTAATGTGCAAATAACTACTCTTCAGTGAGATAAATGCTTAAAAAGTGCTAAAATGCTGCTCTTTCCAAAGGGCTTTAAGCACCTAGGTACAGGAGTCAGTGGTGAAGCGGGGAGAGATAGCGAGCGATCCTGAGCAGGGGATCTGTGGCTCAGATGAACAATAACAAGGGAAAGTGCTGTAGGTTACCTCAAACCTTCATGGCCACGACAGATTCCCTCCCCAGCTTGGTTCCAGTTCTCTTATCCCTTCTGAGAACAGGAGATTTCCCCAGTGCAGCCCTCATTACCCATGGATCCAGTGTTACTCTATAATTAATTGCCACTGATTTCCAACTCTTTCTTGCAGAGTTCATGTTTGTACTTATAAATGCTTTTCTCCACAATTTACTTTTTCAGGTTGTTCACATATTCAGTGACCCACAGCAATTCTCAGGGTCTAAAAATAAAAATAAATCTTGATAGAAAGCTTAAGTTAAATAATTCTAAAGGGATTCCTCATCTAAAGGACACAGAATGTTGAGTATGTTTCAAACTGGTGATATAGGGGCGAGTTGTATGCCCACAAACCTTTACAGGAGAACTCCTGTAATTTATAGAGCTGATTTTTCCTACAAGAGCTTCTCCAGAGGAGAGAGAGAAAAAAGAGAAAGAACAATACATTCCTAAGTCCACACAAGCAAAAAGTGGGATAGTAAAAAGCCGCCCTATCTCTCGTTAAAAGATGCTAAGGGCTAGGATGAAGCTAGACTCAAGCTCAAGGCAATTTTAGAGGCATTTTCTGAAATCTGGACTTCTTGTGTACAGAGAATATGTAGACCAGAAGCATCCCAGTTTTGAATCTCATTTCCTAAGTAAGCATCCAGAAGGTTTCAAGTCTAAAGTTAACTGTTTTCCTGCAAGCAATATCCCTAAACATTCTCATTCCCATTTGAAGCCACTGCTCATGGGACTTACATGCTTACGTACTTATCCGACTTCCACGCTTAGCCCTCACACTCGCGCAGATTGCTCATGCTCAGATCTGCTCTGCTGGAATTTTAGGCTGCCCATGTATTTGGCTGGGAAATGAAACTTATAATCCTGCTTAAATGGAATTTTATCTTGACACAGATTCAGGGAGAGGGAACAAACCCCTCAGTGGTCAGGGCAAGAACTGCCATAGGCCATGGTTACACAGGGAACCCTAGGGCAGGCTGCACATTGGATACCACCCCTGAAGTCCTTAGTATGGTTTCTCTCTCCCCACTTATTTCTTTCACTGGCTTGCAGGTCTTTATTTATCTCTGTGGCATAGGATACACCCCAGGTGATGATGTGAATCACACCCCCACGCCAGCATAAACAGATGGTGAGGAGAAGGGGCCATATGCGGAAATTTAAAATGTCCAGGTTAAGCTGAGAGATGTGGAGAGGAAAAAAGCATTTTGACTGGAGAAGTTCATAAATTCTTTAGGCCTCTAGCATTTTCCTATCTAAAAGTGTAGATAAGGTATATATTAAGTACACATCTATGTCTCCGAAATATGTCTGTAATCTCATGGTTTCAATTATTGTCTTATTAAATAATAATAATGTGATAATAGATGAAAAATCCTGTTTCTCTTTGATGGTGGAATGCATGATTTTTCTCTGGCATCTTCTATTTTATTATGTTTCTGTGAACATATATTCATGAAAGTACCTTTCTTGCTGGCATGTCAGTGACAGCAAAGCCACAGGGCTGCTGTGTCACATGACATCAGCTTGTCCCCTGCAGTTGTGCTGTGCACAGTTTATGCTGCCGTGTGCTGCAGCCTCAGTGGCACCCATCACCATGTTGAGTGACAAAGACAAACTTTGTCGTTGATAGTGTGGTGGGGCACAGTTTGAGCTCTGGAGTCTGACTTCCTGGATTAACTCTGGGCAAATTATTGAACCTCTCTGTGCCTCATTGTCCTCACTGGGAAACTGTAGCTATTTCATAGGACTGCTATGATAATTAGATGGAATAATACATAGAAAGTGCCTAGGACAGGCAAATAGACATAGCTATTTGCTTGATGATTGCTGAAATATACTAACGGGCATAAACTTAACTGAACTGCTTCTTTAATGAATAAGCCAATATTTGTGAACAATTTTAAATTCTCCAGGTCGGCAAGGAGTTTACAAAAGACTGCTTATGGGAGTAAATTTATATGTCATCACCTGAGAGATTGTAGGATGCAATTATGATAGACATGATATATACGATATCTTGATATACATACATTTACATATGTAATGAAATAATTTTATTTATTATATATTGGTTTACTGTCTGTCTCCCCACATAAAGATGTACTTTCCCCAGAGACATGGATTTGTTTAGTTGTGTTGACTACGGCAACTCCCATCTCTAGGTACCTGTCATTTGGCAGATGTTCAATAAATATTTGAGAAAAAAAGGAATATATGAATGTTAGCTCTTTTATAGAAAATTGGAAAGTGATTATCTACCTTAGGTCACTTGTATATCAAGGCTAAAAGTAGTATATTCACATCTCATATCAAGTCTAGGTGGAAGGGAAAAGGCATATGAGTAGCAGTGGTCTTGGGCTTAGCTGCATTCACAGGCCGACATCTTTGACTTGCACAAAGTTGCTGATTTATGGACAAGAACTAAGGGTCACCTATCCATTCTTGAGGATCTGTATTCCCAAGGAGCAGTTTGCTAGTTAGCTTATTTAAATGTTAAGCTGGATCGATCTTCTTGTATCAGTAAGAGGCAATATAATGAAATATGGTAGCATCATATTTTGTTTCTTTCATTTTTTTCTTTTAGCAGACAAACTTTTCTTCAAAAGAAAGTCGAAAGCCTGTGAAAATCCACTGATTACAAGGTGGTCCCTGCTGGGCTGCCTCCAATATCCTAAAGCTTCTTGGAGCTACTGATGGGGCAGGAAGAACATAAGCTTTAAGTATCACAGACCCAGGTCAAATCCTAGCTTAGCTGCTTACTCCTTGGGAACATTATTTAACCGTGGACCTCAGCGTCTTCATCTGTGCAAGGGGGAGAAATCATGCCAAGCTTGCAAGGGTTTAAGGGAATGTATAATGAGTTTCTGGTAAGTAATAGGCCTATTTGAAAGTAAAGCTGTATTTCACTGGATTCAAAATTACCAGTGAGATAATAGCATACTGAGGACTGTGTAAGCCACTACAAAAAGAGAAAGTCTTCCCTTGTGACATCAATTTATTAGCATCTGGGTTCTAACCAAAAAGTCTATCTTCCCAGATGCGCAGAGAATCTGGCACAGAGTTTCCTCCACCAGTGTCCCCAGTCATTGCCATGGTAGCTCAAGAGCCTCCGAAGGCTGAGAAGGCGGAAGGAGGATGAATGAGCCACAGGCTGGATGCAGCTATGTGCTGCGGATGAGGCTGCAAAGCGGACTCTCCTCAGCGCTCTTCACTGGGCACCACTCAAATACTTCCCGATTAGCACAGTGCTCGCCCTGAAGATGTGTTATCTCCAGTACAGAGCTAGTCATTTTATTTATAAATGACTACCTTTTGCATGAAAATACCCTGTTTCCCAAGCAGGAGACTTCCCATTCCTGCGTTTATTTAGCTAACATTCATGAGTTCATTCTGGGTGTCAGGGACTTTCCCAGGAAATGGTGATAAGAAAATGAGTGAGACTCTCAAGGCCCACTGGAATCTCTCAGTCTACTGGAAGAGATACAGATACACAGTCTACTGAAAGAGATACAAGTCTATTGGAGATAAATTACAGCAAACATCTCCGGCGCCTGGTGGAGACAGGAACCATGTGCTATGTGGGAACATCGGAGGCAGTGGCTACGTCTGCCTGCTGGATTCAACAACGGCTTCACCAAGAAACTGACAGTGGAGCTGGGCTTGAAGAAAAGTGTGAGTTTAGCCTAATGGAGGGAAGGAAGATGTGCATTCTAGGAAGAATCAAAGATGTAAGAAATAGTCTAGTTAAGTAGTTCTCAAAATGTGGTTGCTGGTCCAGCATCAACATCACCAAGGAATTTGTTAGAAATACACGTGCTGGGAAACCACCCCAGAAACTGAGGATGGGGCCCAGGAATCTGTCTCTTAACAAGCCCTCCAGCTGATTGTTAGACACACTCAGGTTTGAGAACCATTGTTACAATCCATTGATGGTATCCGGTGAAAAGAAAAAATATATTAGCAAAGTGTATTTTACATAATGCAGAGATATCTGGACAGACACAGATTTGCCACACCCACTCCAAATTTTTCCACAAAGGTTTGGTTTATAGGACACTATGGATCATGAAAAGGGATAAAGCATATAGCCAAGGGCAACATAATGAAAGAATAAATGTAAAAAATAAATGAAACCATTACTATTTGTCATAAGTTTCCTGACAAACTTCCTGGTATTCTCAGCATAGGTGGAAATACACTCACCTTCCAAGGGTAACAATACATGCAAGATTAAATGGCAGTTGCTAAACGCACAGCTTTGCTAATGCTAAGACCTCACAAGGACTTTCCCCATGGCATGTCCTTCAGAAGATGCTCTTTGTTTAGGTAAATGTAATCCAGACAGTAAAAACCATGCAAGTTTAATGTCTGTTTCTTATAACTCCCTACCATAGGCTTAATATCAAAGAAAAGTTTGGTGGAAGGAAGCAAATGTGAGGCCTAAACAGGGAGGTCAAGTTTATAGCTCTCAGACAGCCTGCCTCACATCTGGGTAATATCAAAGACAAAGCAGAGGCAGAAATGGAAGTGTTAAAAAAGCCAGAGGAGAGATTAAATGGTTAGACTTGAACAAAATACAGATTTAAGCATCATCCTAAGAACCTCATCTTTGAAGTATGTGCAGATCCAGGCTCTCTAAACCTCCTATATGGAGACATCTTCATACTCCTTAACTTTTGCACCTTGTAGATTTTCAAAAGCTTTTTATTTGGTGCATTACATTTGCAACATGTACCACACAACCTAGTGCTTGATTAGATTCTGACTCGTCTTATTCTCTGATTGTTTCATATTCGAACACTTTATTTTCTCAACTAGATTGTAAATTAGATAAGGCCTCTCATCTCCATGTTTTCTTTAACACAGGGAAGATTTTAAGAGGAAGCTCTATTTGTACCTCCTCTTGAAGGAGGAGTAAGAGTCTTCCCGTGAATGGAAGTGAGTATTTGAGAGCACAAAGCATGAGGACACTGGGAAGCATGGTGTAGGGGAAGAATACACCAAGTCCAGTATTGCTGGTTGTAAGGGGAGGATAACGGGAGGCAAGGCTGTCTGGTAGATGGGGTCCACATCATGAAAAGCTCCACTTTGAGTCATATTCCAAAGTTTGTATTATATCATAAAGGTACAGGAAGTCTGGGGAGGATTTAAAGCAAAAGAATGGCATGATCAGAGAGCAAGGATCACATTACAAATCATACTGTTAGCCTCATGGAGAATACTGTGGGGTGTGAGTGTGAGTGTGTGTGTATGTGTGCGTGTGTGTGTGTGGTGTTAAAGGTGGAGAGAACAAAGTCATTATGGCACAGTGGTTAAGAGCATGCTGGGTTCAAAAGTTACTACTGTATGATCACATATTGTCTGAGGATGAAATAATGACTAAAGTGATCAACATGTACCTGATATATGATGCTGAAAATATTTCCAGTTATTATGGTTAGGGCAAATGGACCATTCCTTTTGTATTGCCCTGGTATCTATTGGGTACTGTCTTTGTTTTTCCAACCAAGTCTAGATGAGAAATAAAAAGTCAGTCGAGGGCTTGGAACAGCAGGGACAGAAGCAGGAGACCTAGTCCTAATCAGTTTGGGGAGTGTGCTGGGATTGGACACTGGGAATTTACCACAGCACCATTCCCATCCCCAGGGACACTCAGCAGCCTTGTTTGGAAGGGCAGAAAAATACTGGCATCACTCCTTCGTTTTGTCCAGAATAAATGAGGCAGAGGATCATAGAGCAGGGAGCTGAGGGTGCTTCTGTTTGACATGGTGTGTCTTCTAGGCTGGCAAGAGAAGGCAGGGAGAGCCTGAGGGGCTGCTAGAACTGAAGAAGGAGTTAAGGATTCAGAAAACAGATGAAATGACCCTGAGAGCTAGCAGAAAGCACAGAGCAGCAGAAGCCAGGAAGGGGGTAAGAGAAGGAGAAAATTTCCGAGATAGGAAGTGGTAGGAGACATTAAAAATCCTTCATTCTTTTTGCAGGGCCCAGTGCACTGCATGTAAACAATAGTTACTCAATAAATAGATGTGAATTGAATGCGTACATATTGATTTGATTTGACTTTATGCCCAGTACATTTAAAGAATATATTGACTGCTGTCTTACAGGCTAACTCCATTGCCTGTCAAAACTCAATGACTTTAAGCCACAGGGACAATGAATGTCATCACCTTTTCTTCTCTGCCACAGGAAAAGCATTTTCAGAAGGTTCAGTGGAGAGGGATTTATGTGTTCAAAATTTAAGATTGGGTGGTGAAACCTAGAGGGGAATCAATAAAAGACTGGCTCCAAATTGGAAAAAAATAGCTAAAAAGGAGTCTAATTGCTAAATATGTGAAGAGTGAGAATAAGACACATTAAAGCTAATGTGAAGGTGGAAGAAGGAGGGAGTTTGAGGGATTGCAAATCAAATTCCCACCAATAGCGGCCACCGCAGGGCCAGGAAGGCCAAACCCACCTGCAGAGCATCACTGCGTAGGGCCCTGGGAGCCAGCTGCGGACACCGCCCTTGCCCTCGGCCACTGCAGCGGGCTGAGCACCCCGCTCTCACACAGGCACCGAGGATAGTTTTGAAAGAGTGCGTGTGAAATTAGAAATAGTGTGCAGAGTGTCTTGGAGCCAATAAATGCTTCAACAGGTATATAAACCGCTGTGGCCAGTTCAGATGAGGCTTCCAGGACTCCCATTCAGCCCTCTGGGACAAAGAGCACTTCGCTGGTGGCTCTGTTAGGCTTGCAGTTGCTGGCAGGAGGGTCCCTTTACTTGGATGGGTATGTTCCTGTGGGTCCGCCGTGGTTCTGCCACAGACGACTCTCAGGTCTCAGCCGCTGGGCAGGGAGCTGGGCCTGACTGGATCTGAAGGGTTGTTGACCTTCTCTCTCTTTCCCTGGGGCTACGTGGAGCCTGGATCTGCTACTCTGCATGTTTGCTTCTGTCCGCAGATCTCACTGACTTCCTCAGCAGAGCCCTTGTGTCTGCCGTCCTGCAGTTTCCCATAGCATGGGATTACCATGCCGATACTGGCCTTTCCTTTGCCTGACTGCAGGTGCGCTCACCCAGGGCCCACAGACTCTCAGAACACCCCCATTGAAATTGCTGGAAGCCAGCATCTGACTAACTCAGCTTAGCCTCTGCACAGATGCTCCTGAGCTGCTCTTCCAATCTGGTTCACTCAGCTCAAAGGAGGCCCACATTCCTGGCCAGGATGTTGTTAGCAGATGCTGCAGGTAGGGAAAAAATTCCCCAAGCTGGTGTCAGCTGAACAGCTAGCACAAAAGAGACCGCTATAGGTCCTTGTGGGGCCTCAGCACCAGGTAATGTATATTTGTACAGCAAACTTGGTAAGAAAAGCAGCAGCATTTAAAAGAAGGGAATTTATGAGAAACAAACTTTTGATTCAAGTAAAAGAAAATACATAGTCTGGTGGTGAAGCAAATTGTCTAGAATGGGCTAGAACATAGTCACAAGACCAGTCAGCTAGCTGTGAGAAATGCAGACAAAAATAACTTTGTTTTCATCAGAGGCTATTTCCACTGCTCCTTTTCACATTGTATTGTTGTGTTGTTTTGACTGTCATTGTTTTCACATTTTCCATCTCTCCATTGCGGCTGTCTTTATAGCCCATTGAACAGTTTATTCGATCAGCATTTCGGTCTCTCCTAGATTAATCAGTGGCCTGCATGTTTTTCTCAACTTTTGTTTTGTTGAAGTAGACACTGATGGTTTTTGCTCTTCTTAATGAAAATTCTTCAGACAACTGTTTTTCCCCCTTAAGATAGGGTGTCTGCCTGCCCACAGTGCCCCCTGAAGAGCTACTGGCGATGGTTTTTCAACGTGATCACATTCTCTTAGTGATTCCCAGGAGAATCCATCTGTAGACATAGCTGTGATAAACAGACCCTCTCCTAGAAATCTGAATGGGGTGGTGGGGGGAGGGAGGGCCGACCATGTCTCCAAGGTCACATAGAGAGGACAGCCACCTTCCCACCTGTGTAACCTAAAATAATGTTAGGAGATTTTAGCATGTACTGCCTTGATTATATTCACATAAAAATCTCCTAAGTCCTATGATATTTTGCTCAACCACCAATAAGTATATGCCAGTATTAATGATGACTTACTAACCATTTCTCAAGAAATACCACCTTCCACCTGTTTATGCTCAAAAATCCAAAATGAAACAGTTATTTTAAAGCTTTGTATAAAGTCAAGCACCAGGATAATTCTGTACCTACTGTGACCAAATTGGAGGAGGTTTAGGCTGGGTTTTTTTTTTTTGGTACAATATTGTATCTTTTGAAAGGGAAATGCACCAAAAGCATTTATTTGTAGAAGCATACTGATTAGAGGAGACATTCACAAACAAAATCAAACTGCAGATGAGTAGGGCAGCAATTAATGTTAATGAAAAGCCACAATACATTCTGCATATTTAAAATGGCTTAGTATTGTACTTGGAGTAAAATAACTAGTGTATTTCAGATTGTGGTTATTCAAAGGTATTCTAATGGGTTTTGTATGATTTTTAAGTATATAGCACATGAAAATCTTTGAGTAGGGAAGCTTGAAACAGTAAAAGAGAAAGGCATTCAGCTGTCCTTTGCAGCTACAACGGTCAGAAATATCTGAAAAGTGGGCCTTTGGGCAATATTAACTCACACTCTCTCCTCCCTCAGGTTTTCTGTTTAGTTTTACCCTCACATGACATGGGTTTGTTTTTTAGTAATCTATTAATGAGAACAGTTGCCTTATTTTTTTTTAATTTAAAATCATAAGCTTGCTGAGCATTCATACAGTTCTTTATTCTCAATTTTCATAGAATTGGGATTTATTATTAATAGAGGAAATAATAAATTCTAATAAAAATTCTGCCTCAGTAGTGCATAGGATTTTTTATTCTGTCTAAAAAAAGTGCTATGTGTGTTGAGAAATACCATGTGTGAGCAAGACAGTCTGAAATGGGAGGCACTGCCCCTGCCAGCCAGGACATTTTCACCCTCACTGGGGTCTCCTTCCTCCCCTTCAATCTCTCATGAGCTGCCCAAGCAAGAAATAATTGCTGCTTTTAGATCTTCTTGCCTTTGCCCACCCCCAATCTAGTCTCTAACTACCGCCAGAGAAATCTTTAGTACAGATGGATGGCCATGACACTGCCTGGTTTAAGGCGCCCTCGTGGAGGCCAGCACCTGCCAATCAAGCCCTGTGTACTAGGTTAGCTCACAGAGGCTCCGTCAGGATTTGGCCCTGACTACCCATCTTACTCAGGAATAGGTTCAGATGCACATGTCAGAAAACAAATAATAGGGTACAAAGGTAAAGGTCTATTTCACCCCAATAAACAAGAAGCAGAGGTAGGTGTCCTGGGCTGAAGGGCAGGCACTCCACTGTGACCAACTCTTTTTATCTGGTGCTACTCCCAGCCTCCAACAGAGACGCTCGCCTCATGGTACAAGATGACCGCTCTGCCAGCCCTCAGGTCTGCTTTTCAGCCTGGGAAGAGGTAAAGAAGGGTATGCCCTTCACTGTAGAGGCATTTTCCAGAAGTTGCACATGCCATGTCCAGTTATGTTCCATTAGCAGATCAGTTGCTGCCTGTGCACCATCAGGGAGCCTGGGGAGCATGGTCATTATTCTGGGGCTACTTTATACTTGTCAGTAAAGGAATCCTTTCTTTCTCTTCAGTTGAATTATGACCTGGTGCCGGCAGGTCACATGGTGGGAAGCCAAAAACACCACTTGACCCTGAAAAATTTCATGAAGATTTCTTCTTCCCATTGTCACCCCAAACGAGAACACAGTGCTCCCTGTTCCCCAGGGCAGGGTCCCTCGTGTTGTTCTTTCTAAAGCAAGTCATGATTGCCAGGCTGCCAGTCCTCCTTAAGTGAGAGAGTCAGTCGGGTCCCTTCACTTAGCTCTGCTCCCGGCATGTGAAGAGAACTCAAGAACAGCAGCTTTAAAAAAAAAAAGGCAGGCACAGAACCAAAATGAAATAAGGACTTGCCTGCTTTGCAAGATGATTTTCCCCTCGTCAGCACCTTCTAATATGTGGTTGGTTGTTTTTTCCTCGGGTCTAATAAAGTACCTACTTTGAGAATTTCCTTTAGCGTGCCGGACCATTCTTGCTTTGAACATCATCTGTACCGCAGGGCCTCTGCCCAGGTGTGGGGACTCTGCAAACCTCCACTCGGAGCTTATCGAATGGTAGGAAGATAGTCAACAACTTTTCTAAGCCAAAAATCAGGACATATGGTCAGATGGAAAAACCGGACTTAGGAGAACAAGAAAACACAATTTTGGAGTCATAGTGAACGAGAAACACTGAGGAATGATCCCTGTAGTCATAGAAACCCCTCCGAGGGCAGGTCACGCCCACTGCCCCTGCCCCTGACCAAAGACGAAGGCATGGGGGGGATTTCCCTTTCTATTTTCAAAATCTTTTATGGCCACTTAAAATCTAATTCAGGAGCTAGCAGCTTCTTTTTCCAAGAACTCAGAGGATAACAAGAATTGCTGTTTATCGTTTTTCATGACTAGGTCACGTCTCTCTGAGCACAAAATAAGCCTTTGGCCATGAGGATTTGCTGTCTGCATTCAGTTGTCTGCAGCAGTGAACGCCGGGCCCTGCACATAAGGGTGCTCAGTTAATTCTGCCCAGGATGCTGCAGGTCACTTCACAGGCTGAAGCAAGTGATATCCATGGATGTTGCTTATAAGTGATGTCCATGGATGCCACTTGAGGTCACTGCATATGTTGCTTTATTTTATAATCACAAATTGATCTAGTTGCCTTTAAAAAGGCCAAGAGAGTAAAAAAGAGTGTAACATTTTCTATAGAAAAATATGGAAGATATTTTTTTCTCTGTTTATACTGGGCAAGGTATTAAGTTTTTATTTTGCCTTGATCAAAAAGATAGATTGAGTGTTTAAAAATGTTTAGAATTATTGATTGCCATTTTTTCATGGCCTTATTTGCCCACATCATAGAATACATGGATCATGATCTCAAAATCCTTTTTATGAATATTCAATAAAGAAGGAGGGACATTAAACTTACTTATCCTTGATGCAGTGGATTGCCCTCTAAGAAAATATAAGTGCTTGTCTCTATGCTGAAAGTAGCCCACTTAAGTTTTAGTAAAAATTATACTATGTATGTTTAATTTACAAAAATTCTCATCAGTTATATCATTTAGCCAGTCGTCACCAATGGCTTTAAAAAAGGCTCTTGCTTGGCTCTGCTTGTCCTCAGGTAACATCATCTTCCATGAGATGTTGTTCATACATTAAAGAGAACTAAATATTGAATAATGATTCAAATAATCTTACACATTTTGGAGTAAATATATATAATTCATGTTTTGAACTCTTGCCAGTTTCATATTCTAATTTAGCAGAAAATATCTACTCAAGACCCAGCTGCTTCAGAAGGAAAGTTTGAAGCATCAGCTCATTGTTATTTTATATATTGAGATTCTATTACATGTAATCATAAGACTTTTTATGTGACTATAGTCCTACTGGGTTGTTATTTTTGTTTCTTACTTTTAAGTCCATCTTTAAAAGGCAAAAACGTTTTCAGTAGGACCTGTTTTGTATAGAGAGATTCCCCCATGCAGTGGATTTTTCCATCTAAATTAGCTGGTGCCACAGTTTTACTAAAGACATGTATTTAACCCTCTTAAATCCCTCCTTGACACAGCTGATACTTAGGATCATCACTTCACACAAAGCAGTCCCAAGGTATTTTAAGCAAAAATCTTCTTTTTCATTAGTTTGTCTTCAGTGGGCAAGTTTTGATTTGCAAGTTCTTCTGATGCACAGGTGTCCTGAGTCTGGCTTTCCTTTTTGTGTCTTCAGGTGTCAGTTTCTTTCCTTCAGACAGATCATCCTCTGTCTAGGCCTCCTGCAGTCATGCCAGGAAAACTCCTCAGACTTTAACTTCAAGGCAGGTAGAACTTTTAGAGGTGGGATGTACTTTGGTGAGTTGTGGAGGGTCACAAGGCAAAAGTTAACAGTGGCAGAAGGAGCATTCATCTGCCTGCCTCCTGCTTCCCACACTCAAAAAACCAAACAACACTCTAAAAACTGCTGACTCCTGAAATGCCCTCAAGATGGTCCCTTCCTTGACCCTCACCCTTCCTTTGTCACACAGCCATCTTTCCACTCGTTATATGTAACTTGATCACTGTATGGACCACCTTGGGAAATATTCCAATGATGCATTCATTCATTGAATACATATTTTACTGAGTTCTCACCATCAACCAAGCACTTTGCTGGGCACTGGATGGATAAAACATAGGCCATACCCTCAAGGAGCTCATAATTTAGTAGACTAACCAATTTCAAAAGAGAAATTCAAAAGAGCTAATTCTCTCAGCAAGGGGGACTAGGTGATTAAAACTTCACATCAGTTTTTCTGAGCCATTAATCCAGAAACTGAGAGACTATGAAGAAGAAAGGAGTTTCCTAAGGTATGGATAGAGATTTGCAGTGTTGTCAGGGTCTCCCGTGTACAGCATGTCCCAAGGAATAGACAAGACCTGACCTCTCAAAAGTGTGCATTTTTCTTCATTAGGCCACATGTGTGTTTTATTTTGTTGTTGTTCTTTTTAAATTAAACCATTTATCTCTCTCTCTCTCCCCTCTCTCTCTCTTAATATCTGAAATGACATCTGTGATATTTTGGAAAGTCACATTGGCTTTTCAAAACAACTCTTATTACAACAATTTTTGTGTTATAGGAAGCTTTGAAAAATAGAATGTCAGTAGGCACTCAGTCAGCCACTAAAGAACACACTTGTTAGAGTCAAAAGAAAATAACCATCCCAGTGGAACAGCAGCCCCTAAAGCATAGAGAAGCCTGTGCTCAGGGCGAACTGAGTTCCCACAGGTGGATCCTGTAGGACTCACTTCTCTCCAAGGCAGAGCTGACCCATAGGTCCAGGCCCTTCATGTCCTCAGAAATGTTTTAAAGCCTTTCCTTTGGGCATCTTGCCATTTGTGAATGTTTACCATAAACCTTTAAGCCAGGAAGAGGAGATGCCATGATATTCAAACTAGCCAATTCAAGATCATTTGTCCTCCAACTACTCTGTTGACAGGAAGCTCTTGACCCTCTGACAAAAGGAATATGGGGGCAGATATTTTCTACAGCTCTGTTTTATTTGTCTCTGTTACTTTTTCAACTCTAATCACCATGGAAGGATTGTTTGTGTGCTGTGATTTTTACCATGGAATTCTAACAGGAAAGCATGTGACAGAAGATATAAAGATATATCCTCAGTTGTAATGTGCCAATAATCTCTTTTATGTATTGTTTTCTACTCACATTTATTTTATTTACATTCATGGGGTGCTTACTATGTGTTTACATGGCCAGTCTGGTGCTAGGTGGGATGCAAAGGTGACTAAGATATAAGCTGGTCTGCAGAGTTTAAGCTAGCCGAGGAAGGCCTGAAACAATTCCACAGGAGCTGAGAGAGTGTGCAGTAGATGCCATGGAAACACAGAGGGGAACTCATTCTCTCTGCAAGGGGGATCAACAAAGGCTTCCCAGAGAAACTGAGCCCTCCAGGTGTGCTAGCTTTACAATTAACATACAGTTAAGAATAAAACCAGGGAAGCAAGAGAAGGATATATCCAGCTACTGAAATTCTGGAGGGCAGGTGAGTTTTTCTTTCGAATAATTTTAAACAATTTAGCATTTTTATTCTTTCCTTTTCCAGGTTTGCTAGCTCTCACCCCTACGATCTCTCCAAATCTGGAGTGAGTTTTCCCATCCTACAGAGATGGCAAAAGCTTTCCCAAAAATTCATTAAAGCTGCTTTTCGGGGCAGTGATGACTTCTGCCGGAAAATGAATGCACAAGACAGCATACACAAAAGAGAGCAGTACCTACATACCAAGGAAAGTGTTAACCATTTTCCCTCTCATGTTCTTCATTGTCCCCTAGGTCTTTGTGGGAGACGGGTCTGGAGCCTAACTACGGGGTGTCCATGACCCTTGCGGTTGCATCCCATCCGCAATGAAAGGGTTATCAGGCAGCCGCAGCCATCACCACGGAGTTACCTGTGATTCTGCCTGTGACTCACTGTCGCACCACTCAGACCGCAAGCCATACCTGCTGAGCCCAGTGGAGCACCATCCCGCGGACCATCCTTACTACACTCAGCGGAACTCCTTCCAGGCCGAGTGCGTGGGCCCCTTCAGTGACCCGCTGGCCAGCAGCACCTTCCCACGCAGGCACTACAACTCACAGCAAGAACTAAAGGACGAGTGTTCCCTAGTGCCCCGCACCCTGGCCACCAAGGCCAATCGCATTCCCGCCAACCTGCTGGACCAGTTTGAGAGACAGCTGCCACTCAACCGAGATGGCTACCACACGCTGCAGTACAAGCGCACGGCCATGGAGCACCGCAGTGACAGCCCTGGCCGCATCCGCCATCTGGTCCACTCAGTCCAGAAGCTCTTCACCAAGTCACACTCCTTGGAGGGGCCGTCAAAGGGCAGTGTCAATGGGGGCAAAGCCAGCCCTGAGGAGACACAGACAGTGAGGTATGGCAAGCGAAGCAAGAGCAAGGAGAGGCGGGCCGAGCCCAAGCCACGCCCCAACACCTCCCCAGGCTGGTGGAGCTCAGATGACAACCTCGACGGCGACATGTGCCTCTATCATGCCCCCTCTGGTGTGATGACCATGGGCAGGTGCCCTGACCGCTCGGCCTCACAATACTTCATGGAGGCCTACAACACCATTAGCGAACAGGCGGTCAAGGCCTCCCGGAGTAACAACGATGTCAAGTGCTCCACCTGTGCCAACCTGCCAGTCAACCTGGACGCACCACTCCTGAAGAAGAGCGCCTGGTCCTCCACCCTGACAGTGAGCCGAGCCCGGGAGGTTTACCAGAAAGCCTCAGTTAACATGGATCAGGCCATGGTGAAGTCAGAGTCATGTCAACAAGAACGTTCCTGCCAGTACCTTCAGGTACCATTTATGTCCAGTGATGGATGCTTAGAAATTTTACCTGCTAGTGGTGTGGTGTTTTCTCATGGGTCCTAGACTTGGTTCTACTATAAATTGTCTGCATGAATTTGAGCAAATTATTTAGCATTTCTGTGGTTTAGTGCTCCTATTAGGAAACAAACTGTACCAACTTCACCCAGTTATCTTGAGTTACTAGATATAAAAGTGCCTTGAAAAGCATGCCTACATAAAGGCAAGGAGTTATTAATGTTCTGTCCTCTTTTGTCTGAGGGATCATGGGCTAGGAAAGAGAGGAAAAGGGAGTCTACACAGAATTTTTAAATACATCGACCTTTTTCCAAAGTCAGCAATGATCTTTTGAATTTTGTAAAGTTTAACTAGATCTGTCCAGAGCTGCTGCTGTTGTTAATGTAGAATTCTTCCTCAAGCTATTAGTTTAGGAAAATTGATCTATGTCTTCACCATCACAATTGTCATCACCATCTCCAACACCAACCACACTCCCACCGGAGCCCCCATCCCCCAGAGCACAGGGAATAGGCCCTGAGGAGGTGGAGATCAAACCAGTTGGGAGCCTTGACAAGCACAGCTGCAGAGACCTGGGACAACGGAAAAGAGGAGGAAAGGAAGGGGGAAGCATCTGCACAATAAAATACAATTAGTGTCAGCATGTAAATCCCACACACGTATAGACCCAAAGTAAGCCACTCCTCCCCTTCCACAGTCTCCTCCTGTCTTTCCCTACTGCCCTCCAAGTCACTTAAACTAAATTCACCTGGGTAAAAATACCAGGGAAAAAGTCTTTTTCTTGCCTACCTCCTCCCTCTAGTGTCATTTTCTACAGGGTACCGCCCTCCTTAAAAAGGACCCTCATATTTTTCCTTTTCACAATGTCTTTTTTCTGTTGTCTCCTGCTATCCCGATTTCCTTAAAAGTTTTTACTGGGCTATAAAAGCATGACATACTCAGTTCCCATTCTCAAAAAGGAATGTAAGAAAATAGTCTTCCACTGAGAAGTTCATCTTACCTGGCTCCCTTGGGAATGTCTCCACCCAGCCCTGTAATATGCCAGACTGGCAGGGCCAGAGCCCATTCCCAGAGTTCAGGAGAGGCCAACAACATGTGAATAGTTTTCACATACAACACACAGTTACGTGGTCAGCATATCCCACTGAAGTAGTATTGCCTCATTTACTGTAAGGTGCTACATGCCTTAAGGCATCAAGAACTATTTACAGAACTTTAGAGCTAAAGAGATCATCTAATACAACCCTCTCATTAAACATACAAAAAACTAGACTCAAAGAAATATAGAGGTTTAGTGGGTTATACTGTTAGTATTTGGCAGAGATGGGAACCTAGATTGCTTAATTTATAAAAATGACCATTACAAGGGTTCCAACTGAAGGCTTTAGAGATTCTTTAAGCCCATAAACATCTTCTACTACTGAAGGTAAATTTTGGTTAGATTATCTGTCTTGAAGAAGGAATAGATAATGAGATAGAAGTCTTAGAATTGGATATTTTGTCTCTGAAGGTTCTGTGACTAGTGGCAAAAACAGAAAACAAAAAACTTGGGCTTTAATTACTGGTGAGATTATGTGAGAAATATTAGATTAAAGAATACTCTAGACACGGATCTATGACCAGCCTTTGTTAGTTATGAAATGCTGTCATTATGCTTCACATTTGCCTATATCCTCCCTACCTTAATCTTTCCTCCTTTTTATACTTTTTTGAAGTAAAAAGTTCAAGTAGTGATGAAAGTAGAAGGATAAGGAAAGAAAGAAAGAAACTGAAATTCCATTGATAAACCTGGCTCCCTTGGGAATGTCTCCACCCAGCCATGATAATATGTCAGTTGAAAATTGACTATGTGCCAGATGCTGTTCACATTTTCACATTTGCTATTTCGTTTAATCCTCATACTAATCTTGAGAGCTATTAGAGATAATAATATGCTGTTTTTACAAGAAAGAAAACTGAGTCTTAGGAAGTTATTTAAAGCTGCATGGCCAGTAAGTTAAAGAACTGAGAATTAGATCTATATGATGCAAAATAGCTCTTCCCAGTACACCCCAGCACAATACTGGAATCAATGGCATGGAAATGGTGAGCAAGGAAAAAATATACCTTTAAAGGAAGCATATTATTATTAAAGTTCCTCGGTAACTGGAAAATAAAAGCTTGAAGATTTAAGCACAGGATTTAGTATAGTAACATTATTGGATCTCATATTATAAAGATTTGGAATTCCATTTTCAAATCATTTACATTCTTTTAAGCCAGTTTTCTTAAATGAAATACATGAGGCTTACATAAAGGCATAAAGAAAAAATAAATAGAACACCCAGTTATATATCACCCAACTAGAGAAATAAAGCATGAATTACAGTGGGTCACCATTTACTTTCCTCAATCCTATTTCCTTCCCTTCCTCCCCAGAGTAATAGTTAACCTTACATCCAAAGCTCCTTTGCTTTTAAATTCTGAAATTATTGAAATGTTGAAGAAAATAGTACTTCCCACCGTATGTTGAGCAACCAAACTAGTTCAACTGCTTAAATATAAACCTAGCTCAAAGCCTCACATTCTTTAACAAATGTTGACATTTATTGGGCTCCAATTCTGTGTGAGGCTTTCAAACTGAAAAAAATAAAATTCTGTATTTCAAGTGGGAAGGTAGTATGTTTAGCAAATAAACTGCATGTAGAACAGTGTGTTCTTCCCAACCAGTGTGCCGAGGTTGAAGAGTTCCTCTGAGGAGAGGGAAGAAGGAGCTGGACATTCACAAGGGGAGAGAGGAGATGGGATCTCCTGAGAAGTGAACATCCTTCCCAGCTCTTTATGCTTCACAGGAAAGGGAAACTCTGTCATTCTGTGAAAGCTTCCCTCAGGAAGAATGGTGTAACCAGTCCCTGCCAGCTCCCATGTAATAATTTCTTTTATAAGCTCATTCTTAGAAGCAAATTTGGGAAAATAAAGTAAGTTTTTTTATCCAGTTGTATTCTCTTAACTACCAACTAATACTGAAACTGGATTTACAGCTGTGTTTGACTTGATCAGTACAAGGTTTTGTGGACAGAGCACTGAACTTTAAATATAAGGGTCTGCGTTCTAGTCCCTATTTGCCGCTAACTAGTGAAAACCCCACACTACGTAGGGATATGGCTTGGAGCCACCATTGCAGCTCTCTGGGCCTTCTTCTTCTGCTATAAATGAAGCACTGGTTCTAAAAGGCCTGTGATCTCAGTCCGCCTTTAAACTCCTAAGTTACATATGAAGAGTACTCATTAGAGCAATTTGAGGGAGTTGAAAGGCCTGGAGCTGTCATTTAATAAGTGCCTACCTAAGTAGATTTTTTTTCTCCAGTGTTATCTGATTTGCTCTTTAACACCCAATAATGTATTTTACAGTTGAAGAAACAGAGACTTTGTAAATTAGGTTAAGTAATTTGCCCAAGGACACACAGCTCTACATGGCAACATGGAAGGTCAAAACTGGTTCATCTGTCTGCAAAGCCTGAATTTTCCATTTACCATGCCCAATTCCTACCCTTTCCAAATACTACAAAACAGAAAGCAGCATCAGCATATATCAGACGCACATCACGTGCCAGAAACCATACGGTATCTCGTTTAGTACCCGAAACAACTTTGTAAAGTATTCTCTGTTCTCCAGTGTTACAGACCACAAAACTGAGGTAGAAAAGATTAAACCACTTGCCCAGGAATGCATAGATAAGTGGAAGAGCGTTAGAAGTAGAAATAAATGCATTTTCATATTATTACTGGTTTTATTCTGCAGCAAATCTATGTGTTCATTTGACCTCATACGTGTGCATGCAGTCAAGAATGCATGTACCTGAAATGTGGCCCATATTACATGAGCAATGGAATAACTGATGTGCCCCTAATTTGATTCAAGACTGACCACAGGTTAAATTAATATTCACAATAATGTAATCTAAATACTAGCCAAGTTCAGATTGTCTCTTTGTAGGATTATCACTTAGAATTAATTTAACTTAGGCTGTTGCTGCAATAAGATAGAAGATGACAGGTCTCTAGCTATTTGGTCTCTGCCTGACATTGATTTGGAAATAAAATGCTGTAGCTTGAAATTGTTCCAAGTTCCAGTTAATAAAGTCAATTGGTGATATGTGCTCCCTCACAAGCTGTTTGTAGTTAGTTTAAAAAAGACTCTTTTTTTTTTCCAATATTGTTATTTTTAAATGTCAAGAATCAGATGTCTGGTGTTTAGAACTATTGTACTGCTGCCAGTGACTGTATCAGGGTTTAGAGCAGGGACATGGATTTGAAGACATTAAAACTGTCTAATGCTCAGTTGCGATGTGGTTGGCTTTTATACATTTGGAATAGAGCATTTATGGCACATCTCAGGGTAAGTGTTAATTAGTAAATAAAATAGGAGTGGGTTCAAAGGAGTAAAAGGAGTTTTTTTTGTTATTTTGTTTTTACTTTAAACAAGCAGGATTCTTGCTTCTATATATGCCTCTTTATGTAAATGTTATGTGCTGAGTGACTGGCATATAAAGCCATTCAGAAGAGCAAGATTTTAGATTTCCAACTGTTCACCTAAAAAAAAAAATCCCTTCAAATCATGTATTCTGCATTCATCCAGCAACAGAAACGGGAGAAGGGAAACAAACGTTCTCCCGTAGAAGTAGAGAGACACACACACACACTCACACTGAGGGAGAGAGAGAGCGAGAGAGCAAGACAGGACTGAGAAAGCGCTCTCAGAGATGAAATTTTAGGAGAGCAAAATGATCGACCTTTTCAAGGCTGAGTGGGTTTCTTCAGTTTGCGTGCAAGTTTCAAGAAATGAAAGAACTGACCAGGTTTGGGTATAACTCTTTTATTACTTTGTATTTGGTGATAGTATGTCGCTGCTTTGGGTGGTTTTTGGGGGAGGTGGGGTGGGGGGAGGATAGTTTTTGTGATTTTATTTCTTCTCTAAATAGTAGTAGTAAGATGGAAAGAGCTAACACACTAACGTGTGTGCAGATGCTAAGAAAACAGGTTGAAACATCGGATACCTACAAATCTGTCTCCACAGGGGCTTCATAAAATCTTTAACCAACAGATGATCAAAAGCGCTAGGTACTTAGAGGACATTATGTGGTTAGTGATTGAAATGTGATCAGTCGTTTTCCATGACAAGAATCCTGAACACATAGTGTTCCTTTGCAAAATTAACATTTCTGGCTGGTTGAGGATTATTTTGTCTGTTGGTTAAATATAAAAAAGATCACTGAAGAATCACTCCTAGCAAGCAGGAACCCAGGATGTTTTTTTTCAAGGCAGGTACAACTATTTTTCAAAATTTTGTGCAAGCTTATTTCAGTCTTTGCCCAGTGAAGGTTTTCTTTTGCTGGCTGAGGTTTTCATTCCTCTTATTTTAGAACAACTTAAATTATATTAAATCAGTTAAAACTACTTCATGCGAAATGTGTGACCGTGCTAATAAGCAAGTCTGCTAGGGACTTTGGTGCCTGCGATGTTTCCTTGCTGCCTTTTTCTAAAACCCCCATCAACTACATTAATCTATGATTTTCTTTATTTTTTATTTAAATTGCCTTAATAATTCAGCAAGGGCCATCAAGATTCTCGAATGTTTTTCCTATTTGGCATACACAACCTTCTCCCTCTTGTTCACTGACCTTAGTAGAGAGGTCCCTCTCCTTTGATAAAGAAATGACCTGCCTTGTCCCAACTTTGAATGTAGAATTGGTGAAGAACAACAGAATCCTGGAAATCCCTTTTCTGATTACTATTTCCCCTATCCAAGTAATGCAGGGGGATGGGGAAGGACACTTGGCAAAACATGGTGAGAAAGCAGGGGTCCAGACAGAGTCAGTTGTAGTAAAAGGAAGATCAAAAAGAAATAGAAAATCCTTCTTGAAAGTTGTTAAGGAAACTTTATTATTCTTGGTCTGCAATTTCATTATTCTAAAGACATTTTCAGCAACACCAAAGGTGCTCGGTTAGCCACCATCAAAGGTTTCATGACACATGATTTCTCATCCCACAGAATCCAATCCACAATCAGAAGGTATAGCATTGATTCACACAGCATAAAGGAGAAAAACTAGCCTTTGAGGTCTTAGCAGCCTGTGGATTTTATGTCTCTTTCTCCACTCTCCTTAGAGGATAGTTTTGCTTAGTTGCAAATTAGGAACTCAAGGTAATCATTTACTATTCTGTAGAGAAAGAGTCATCCATAATCTCTAGTCCATTTGAAATCATGGCTTTACATGACTTTAAACAAACAGTGGTTTGTGAATGGTAGAATACTTTGTTTTTTTTGTTTGTTTGAGGTTTCATAGGGGCCATTCAAGATATATGTGCGGTACTGCCAAGTTGGCTCTGATTTGGTGATTAGATTAGTTTTTCTTTTTAACAATTTTGATTTTAGGTTCAAAGGCAACAACCTCTCCTAGTAGATTATTGTGCTCATTGATATGATTCGTGGGGAAATGCCATTTTTATAGGTCTAAACAGTTGAAATAAGAAACTTCATACAGTTCAAATTATAGTACCTCTTAACAGTCAGATTTTCCCCATCATTTGCCAAGGTAGCTTGGTTGAGAAAAAATAGAAATTGGCCTTTTTAGGTGAAACCAAATTACTCTTAATGAGATTCATGACGAGATATATGACCTCACTATAATTTGTATTATTTACTTGAAATTTTGAATCTGTAACTTCTCCCATTGGGTAAAAATAGCATGTGTGTGTAAATTCTCATCTAGGGCTCATCTATCTGCTTCTGCAGACCATCTTGCCTCATCTCTTACCAGCAGGCTTTGTCCCTACAAACTGCCATTTGGGACACATGATGGCACAGGGAATCTTTTTTACTTTATTTTTGTAAATGCTTACTTAAGAGTTTTTTTATAAATTCTTAGACTGAAACCATAGTGGTCTAATTTTTTTCAGTGAATGGTGATTCTCCTTCAGCCCAATCTTCTCTGTTTGTAGCTAAAAGGTAAAGTTAAAAAGAATGAATTAATTACTGTTATACAACTAATAAAGGAGGGAACGTAGTATAAGGAGAGGCGTATTATCTCACTCCTTCTTTTACTTTTGACCATTTCTTATTTCTACTATTTTTTAACTCTTTTATTTCTTAGAAAACACTCACATGACCAAGGAAAGACCTCTTCTGATTCTCTGGTCTTTTACGAATATATAGAACTATCTTTAAAAACTGGACTTTTTTTTTCATTTGCTGAAGTTTAACATATGCCCTGCCTTGTTTCCATTTCTAAGATAAAGAGACTTCTAATTATATTTGAAAATGGAGCTTTCTAGATAGGTAGATATTTATTTTCATATACATTAAGTCACTATTCTCTATCAACTGGAGTTTCTACTCACTGTTCTCACAGAATTTGGAAACTTCCTACAATATTCAGACTTGTGATATCACATATCTATGGAGCAGAATCATATGGAGTCTAGGGTAATGTATGTTGGACGCATGTGTGTGGGTCCATATATACATGTTACACCTGTACAGGCATTCCTGCACCCATACTGCTAAGATATACATTTACACATATGCTTTCTTCAGTCTGTGATTCATGACAAAAGATCTATTTTAAATATACCATTTCACTAAGCCCATGTAAGAAGAATGACTATAAAATGGGGAGACAGGTTTTTCATAGATCCCACCAGAAAAGTTATTACCATGCTTTTGCAGTGATTATATTGAACGTCATTTATCTCAGACCATTGGTATAAACAAGTTAGTGGTGCCCTGCTGCCCTGGTGTGAGGATAAATCCCTTCATTCAGGAGACGCTCAACACCAATGAAAGGAAATAACTTCTGCTCCCCTTATTTTTTAAGCTACTATTTATATATACATGCAGGATTGTCTAACTGCCCAGGTCCCTAAAACTTTAAGGCATGTAACTAAAACACTAGGCAGGTTTTTTTTTTGGTGTGGTTTGGTTGTTGTTTTGTTTTGTTTCAGAAAAATGACAGGTTCAGCATTCTAGAACCTCAGTGGAGGGCCATGTAGTATGCTATGCCTTCTCATTCACAGACTTCTCCCTGCAAGGTGTACATAGCATCTTCTTACCTATTTCTCATCTGAAAATCACTTTATGGAAGAATTCATTGAGATCACTCAGTCCAACCCACTCTTTCTAACAATGAGAAAAATAAGCTCTAAGGAGATGCCTTGACTGAGACAAGGTGAGTCATCTCATCAGTAGCAGACTGAGATTAACATGTTCGCTGCCAGGCCCTGTTCTGCCCACTGTCCCTTACACATGGTGAAAACCTTTAGGGTTCTTTTCAAAAACTAGCTTATCCATCCTCAGTACATCCTCTTAAGGCTATGGGGTCAAGGCACAAGGAGGCAAAGGGAGAAAAAAATTGATCTGAAGGTTAGATTTGAAGCATGTTTGTGGCCTAAAAGGTTCACAAGAGATGAAGACATTTATTATCTAAATAATTTCCTGCAATTTGTAATTCAGTGGTTACAAATGGCAGGGTAGTATTTTTAACCTCTAAAAAAAAAAGTTGGGGGCAGTGTTTCTCCTGTCATTCCTGTTAGTCCCCTCTGCATCCCAATGTTTTCCTTATAAGCATTATAAGTAAACCATGTCCCAAAGAAGGATACAAAGAGCAGAAGTGCTCTGGGTTTGGATATGTAACCTTTAGATACTACACTCAGCCCTCGGGCTGGACTGTGAAGGCAACACGCATCTCTCTGGCACCTTCACTGTGTTGGCAGCCGGCTTCCCTCAACTCTCCTCTCACTTTCCTAGGATAAAAACTGTTAACATAGCTGTAACTGTATTTTCCAAGATAATACATGGAAGAATATATTGGGACAGATGTGACCAAATATATTAAGTCAGGGCAACTCTAGACAATGGAAAGGGCTAGTACATGGGAGACATCAAGAAGCGAGGCTGATGCCTTGGTCATTGTTTTTGAAATTAAGAAGCAAGTAAGAGGAAAGAAGATCTAGGTCTAAAGTTGAAAATGAATATGAAACATATAGTGCCATCCATATGGGTCAAAATTACCACATTCATCTGCATGTGTAGAATCATATGTGCATGTGGCCACTTGCACTATCACTGAATACTTAATGGTTCCTTAACTCTGTGAAAGACTCACCTTGAGAATGTCTACAAAAGGAGGATTTCTGGTATCAGCACAGCAGATTCTAACTACATCTGGGATGATTGTGATATCAGATCAATCTAAGAACCATGGTTTAACCCAATTCTAGGGAACTATCAGCCTAAATGTATCATTTCATTTACTGAAGGGGGCAGTAGAGTCTAACAGATGAAAACAGGAGTGACAAGCGTTCCTTTAGCTTTGATATTGCTGCTGACCTCTGACGTGACTTCGGGCCCCCGCTATTCAGCACCTCTGTTTCTAGATCTGTCGGGTGGGCATAGTGATATGACTCTTGTGTGTGTTCAGGTCTTAGAAAAAAATAATTTCAAATTTGGGGAATAATGAAAAATATAGTGTGAAAAGTTTTGAGTTTTAAAATGCTCAGAGGTTAACATGCTTCACTGCTTCTTCATGTGTTTCATGGAACACACTTTTCTTTTATGCTTTGCTTAACCTGACTGTCATAAACCAGGGTTAAGATGAACATATCTGATTCCCTAGTAAAGGAAAGCCCTCCCTGTGCCAAGTAAACACATAAAGCTTTTGTCTGCAGATGAAAAAAACCTCAAAGCCAGCCATCTCTTAATAGCTCAGTCTCAGAGGGTCAGGCATGATATTTGCTGATGGGACACAACCCTTCTGGCCTTCTCAAGCTTTAGTTTGTCCACACAAAACCTGCTTTTGTTTTCATACCTTAAATCTGTCAAGACCCTGCTGCCAACGGGACAAGTTTAATTAACAGCCACAGCCATGGAGCTTTCGACTAGAGACCTACGCTCTCCTTTACTGGCTCATCCAGGTTCTCCAAGGAGTGTTTCCACCAGGGCAGCTTTGAGAGGTGGGAGCTCTTCCCACAGGTCCTTATCACCCCTCTTTGCTCATCCCCAAAGTCCCTGATTGATCTCCATTTTCTGAAGTTGGCCACATCATAGGCCACCTGCTAGCCCAAGCTGGGCTACAGACATCAGCCTGACTTGGTGGCCCCTCCAGGAGTAAATAGATACAGGGAGAGATGCTCCTTTAAAGTACCTTAAAGAATTCCAACCACTTATCATCCTTGGAGAATTCATGTCTTTTTTTTTTTCTTCTTCTCTCATTAACTAATAATTGAGCTGGCTTTTCACTAACTCAGGAGTGTCAGTGAAATTAACTGTCATTTGTTTGCAAATGAGACCTGAGCTTTCTGAAAATGGTGCCCATGTAAAACTGTTCCCTCATCACACTTCTCCAGCTTTCTAGTTGATTTTAGATGGTTTCCTGTTCTCCCACCTCTTGGAAGTATTCCATGGCACGCTGAGCAGACACTTTTAGTCAAAAACGCCTATAAATAGCTGATTTTCCTGCTTGCTGCCTTCTCTCTAAGGCTTTCACAAAGGAGGTGAAACAAATCCTCCAGAAACAAGAACTCTCTGTGAGGGGTGTGTGGCAAGGCTTATGAAAAATCAGCTCCATAGGCTGAGAATTGTTGTGTAGGTTGCCTTGCCATATTTGACGTATGCCATCACTGCCCGAAAAAAGAAACGTTTATTTCATGCCAGATGATCTCATGAACTGAACAATCAATTTAAAATGTCTCATACGAGCTTTCCTACTTCTTTAAAAATACATATTTTTACTTTCACACTGCTTTTATTAAAAAGAGGATATGTTCATCCTGATGCTGGTTTATGACAGTCAGGTCAAGCAAAGCATAGAAGATTTTTTTTTTTAAAGAAATTAGCAAAGCCAATTGCTACTTATTAGATTCCTTTGGTAAATCCAAACAACCAAATCCTGCAGCTATTCCATGATAGGAAATTGAGGCTACTTCCTTGTTTGTCCCCCAAACTGTCCATGCTTACAGAGAGCTTTTACTGTCTGGCCTGCCGTCTCTTTGTCTCCTATGTCCTACTCATCCTCAATAACACCCAATATCCAGATTGGTATTACAGAAACCCAGAAAGACTGTATGCATGCTAGGCGAGCCCCTTAGTATCATCGTCCACTGACCTTACAGAAATAAAACTTAGAAGTCAGATATGTGAGGTTCAATATACTCCCTCCTGCCTCCCCATCCCTTGCCTCCTATTAAGCAAAAGAGAACAGGGCTTATCAGTACTTCCCCCCTACTCCTTTCTTCCTCTAATCTCTTCCTGCCCTTACTTTTTAGGTTGCTGTGTTATGGCTTGGAAAGGGAGGCTATCCCAAAACCAGGTTTACAGATGAGGAAACTGAGGCCTACAGAGATTAACTGGCATCCGTGTGGCCCCTGGTGAGGCAGTGGTGCAGAAGCAGGGACAGGAGGCAGTTCCTCTTGCCCCATGTCAGTGTTCCTCAAATCACGCCAGCACAAGGCATCCATTTACCTTGGTGTTCTATGTTCCCTGGAAAGTCTGCTGCCCACCCCACCCCCTGCTTTCCCAGTCTAGGCACTGGGGCTGATCTGGTTGTGGTCTAGTCTATTCTTGAAGGTTCTAGAGCATGCATGTCATGATACCTTTCTTCAGAAGTACACACTAAGTGAACACGCAAACTCAATATCAGCAGGCATCAGAAAGAACTTCAAAGGTCAGGTATCTCAGTGCTTTTTACACTTTCTAACCATGGAGTTCATATAAAGCACAGTATACATGAAACAATTTGAAACAATGCTACCCATATTAAAGTAAGAAAAGGAGGATTCAAATCCAGATCCCTTCCCCCCTGCCTCCCCCACCTACCCCCTACCCACCCCTACACCGCCATCCACTGCCCTGCATCCACGTTGGGGGCCCAGAGCATAGTTTGGAAATGGTTGCCCATTCCTTCCCTGCTAAGCAGATCTAAGCTATCGAAGGTAGAGTTTAACAGTCAAGGGAGGAGAATAGTCTCTACCCACTCCAAGAAACCCACTCTTGATAAATCAGATAAACCAGAAAACTCTTACAATAAAAGTCCAAGACCTGTTAGGCAGCTACCCAAGCTCGGTAGGTTCATAGCAGCAACAGCTGTCCACGCTGCAGACCCACCCGGCGCCCTGTCCTTCAGGAAAATGACGACTCATCACAGGGTACAAGAGCTCCAGAGTGACTCACTCTGTAGGATCAGTTCTCAGTTTTGACAGACACATCCTCATGTCACCTCCATCCCTTCTTCTTCAGCTGTGACCCAGGGAGGGGAATTGGCTTTTCTCAGGACGCACAGGCCCCTCACTCCCAGGCTAGTGCTTTTTCCCCAGAACGACACTGGACACCTCGTCTCCCCCACAGGCTGAGGAACTTTCTTGTGGTTGTGACCGATGGCAAATAAGGAGAAGCAGGAGAAGAAAAGGGAGAAAAAGGACTTTTGAGAAAGCTTCTCTGGGCCTATGTTGACATATATTGTCCTGATTTTTGAAAATTACTGGGCTAACTAGCGCTTCATACCTTCATTTTATATTCAGTAGGTGAGGGTGGGTAATAATTTGCTTCGGATTACTCTTCTAACAAGTGACAGAACAGAAATATTTGAACTCTGATCTGACTCCAAAACCTGTTCACTTTCCACCACATCATGTTACCTCTGCTTTGCAAATATTCTCTTTGATCTTTTCCTGAAGGACTGTTTCTTGAGGAGACTTTAT
Organism: Smutsia gigantea; assembly: GCA_032199065.1. Taxonomy (NCBI): domain Eukaryota; kingdom Metazoa; phylum Chordata; class Mammalia; order Pholidota; family Manidae; genus Smutsia; species Smutsia gigantea. Next base: position 321,368 of record JAVSCE010021834.1, on the reverse strand, counting down.
TGTTAATAGCAATTCAAGAAATGATTATAGTTTAAAAAAAGATTCTATCTCTATGGTTAGGTATAAACCTAAGTCTTGTTTGGAAGGTGGCCATGTTAGAAAGCAAGTAACATATGAGATTCATCTACAAAGTCAGATGTATAAAATATTAAGTTATAGTAAAACGATACTATTTCATGTAACTAGAAAATTGTATCTCAACCTATGACAGAACCATTGCTCAAGGCTGTTTTTGTTTATTTGGTTGGTTGTTTCAATGAGAAATAATACTATTGACCCCTTAGGACTGCCAACCTGACTGTAGGTAATAACACTGTAAGGTTTTGTCCAAATAAATCCAATCTGCCCATTTAATATCCTTCGCTTGGATTAATTTGGTGATGTTTGCTTCTCTAAATAATTTCCCTGAAAAGAGGAGGAAGCAAACCAGGAATCTCCAAACCCAGTTCCTCGCTAAGTCGATGTAACTTCATATTTTAGCCTTCTGGAAGACCACATAGTTTGTTCTCAGGCACGCTGTGAACCAGAATTCTGCTTGGTGCATGAGCTCCATGTATCCCAGATTGTTAACTATGTATTGAAGAAGTTCACCAATTTTACTATTTGTTAAAATTCTACTCTAGGTCTGAAGGAAAAGATATGTTTCCCTAAAGGTCCACCTTAGGATGCTTATTAATTACCTATAAAATATAATTGGATTAAGTGAGTCATATAACATACAATGCAGAGCACTGATATATGTCAGCTTAGTGGCGGCTGCACAGATCCAATAAATAGGGCTGTGAGGGAATGTTAGTAGAGTTTAAACTAAATTCTTTTAATAGATAACAATAGAGAATGGTCAGACTTTTGAAAGCCATCAAGATAAAAGGTACCATACTCAGCAATGAACTTGGAAGTCGGTGTAGTCTTTAGTATCCTACTCCTCAGCTAGCTCATTTTGGATTTTTCTTATGTACATGTATGTCACTGCAGGTAATTCAGTGTTCTAGCAATCCCTTATTTAATGTTCTCCCTTTTTTGTTTAAGCCCAGATGAAGTTAATTTGAAGTAATGGATGCAGTCTTAACATGTTCCACAGGCTCCTTTCTCTTGGTTCAGTATTTTATAAAATTTCTCCATGCATTAGAATGAAATGTTAATTACTCACTTAACAGGGACTTGTAACTAAGAAATGAAAAAATTCCCTAAAATTAAACCATGTCAATTTAATCTCATTTAATTAGATCAGTGGGTGAATAGAATGTAGCATTGTATTTCTTAGGTTTATCTAGCAATGCATCCCAACTACCAAAATACATTTTGTATTTTGACAAAATAGTAATCCATTTGAATTATCTAGCTCACAGGTGTATAATGAGAAATGTTGCTGAATGGTACATAGAACTGCCATTCTCAACAGGTCTTTCATTCAACTAAGATTTATTTGGCACCCGTTGGACTCAAACCAAACTCTGGGAGAAGTGACTAGACAAAAGGAGGAAAAGGAAAGACTGATTTGGGGAAAGAGACAGATGGGGAAGCTGGCCTCCAGCTGGTGAAAATCTGTAAACAGACGACAGGATTTAGTCTCTAGTTGACAAGATGATATGGAATGATTTTTCTAAAATACTCATATTTCTTAAAGATGAAGGATGTGGTCCATACTGGCCTATCTCAAGTAATTTAACTCTCTAGGTAGCATTTCTAAGGACAAGCAATGAAGCAAGAATGATAGAGCAGGGACAGGCTCCCCAGAGGAGTGTGGGAAGCATCAGATAACAACAGCCAGGCTGCTGGCCCCTGAGGCAGTGCGGCTGCCCAGGCGCTAGAGAAGAAATCTGGGAGAAGAGCAGAACACTATTGGTGAGGGACAGCATCCTCACATTCATGCAGCAGCAGGTACTCAGCTCAGCGGCAGGCCAGCAGGATGGGGTCACCTGGCCTGTGTGGGTGGCAGTGCAAAATTGCACCAGAGAACTGAGCTGCAGCTGGGGCTACCCTCCGAGACCTAGAAGTTCACAGGCATGAGAAGAGCAGAGAGCAAATCGGGAGATAACCCCAGGGAAAATGAGTGGGATTATTATCCCCAAACCGAACTGTATCCCCAGATCACACACCGCAGGATGCAACTGTTAGATTAGGAAGATTTTTCCTAACAAAGGCAAGGATCCCAAGTTAAGGTGATAAGCTTCTTCTTATTAAAAAAGTGTAACAAGAGGCTGGATGAACATGTCAGGGATAGAGCAAAGGAAATTTCCATATTTGATGAAATGAGGACAGATGGCCCCTGGGGTTCTTTGAAATCAAATCGTCTAGTTCTGTGCTGTCCAATATAGTAGCCACTAGCCACGTGCATGACTTAAATTTACATTAATAAATATTTAAAATTCACTTCCTCGGAGCAGATTTCTAGTGCTCAGTAGTCGGTGTGTGTTTATCATATTGGACATCACAAATATAAAACATGCTCATCCCTGCAGAAAGTTCTATTGGACAACATTTATTGTTCTAGTTGTTTTTGTCTACTTTCATATATCGACTTGCTCTGGGCTTTGCCATGAGAAGGTCACACCCTGCTGTGTGTCCCTGTGCAGACAGGTGGCGGGACTGGCCACGGGCCCACATGGCTCAGGGGGACCCAGGGAGAGCCAGGCCCTCCCGGGTCAGCGTCTGCTCCTGCACTCACTCACTATGTGGCATTAACTAAACCGCTTCACTCATTTTCCAATTTTCATTTGTGGAGTTATTTCAAGGTGTAAATTTTATAAAGTACCTAGTTTTCCATCAGCACAGCCACCTTTTCACTAGGAACCCAAGGCCTAGCCTGGGTTCTCACCAGATTCTCGCCCAGCATTTATCATCCCCCGTGACGCGGTGGCGCTGTGCTGGGCCTGTGTCTCCCATTGTCGCCCTTGCCCCTCCCCTCCGCCCTCCAGGAGCCCTGCTCTGCTGTGATTCTCTTCATCATTGGCGAAAGACAGCTGCAAAACTTTTCTCCTCCTCACACTTATTTGTAAACTACAATGTTTGGGCACCTCTAGAAGCTGCATCTGGATGCTAATGGAGTCAGAAGTTGGCAGCGTAGAGTACTATCTGCCACAGCCAGTCACAGGGCTCGTACCAATCAGATAGGCCCCTCTGCCCCCACCAGGTAGGGGTTGCATGTGACCTGAGGCACTCCTGCCGGCCTCACATCCTTCTGCTTTTGACCAAAGTGCTAGAGCTTTCTAGAAAGGCCCTTGGAGTATTCACTGTGGGTGATCAGGGCACTGTTTACTTTAACCATATTCAGTGAGATGAATGAGTCTCACACTTTCCCATGGCGCACTTAAAACTTCATACACCAAGTCATGGGTGTCAGTGTGAGACTTAGGCACACCATTCTGAATTGTAAATATAATTACCTATTGAGATAACAGGAACTAGTTGCATGGAATAATAACCAGAATGCACTCTGTAAAGTAGTCTTCTGTTTTCAGGGAACTGGCATTACCAAAAACATGTGTCTGGCCTCATATACTTACCAAACTTCTAAAGCCATATTTTCTCGTATTGGTCTCTGAAACCAAGCATTCTTTGGCCACTTTGAGGCCTGGAAAGAAAGAGATTGCTTTAGCCCAGAAAGCCAGAAAAATGCCACGGGTGGCAAGCCAGTTGGAGAGCTTGCTTTCCAGAAAAGGCTTTTCTAGAAAAGCTTAATAAGGCAGGGCTAATGCAGACCCTCAGAGGCGCAGGCTTTCCAGGCCCGGAATATCTGCCAGGAGGTTACTCACAGGGCTGAGGCAGCCCAGGCAGGACAGAGGGGCAGCTCGACCAACTTCCTACCTCGGGGAGACCCTTTGGTGGGATAAAGGGCGAGGTGTGGTTTGAGGAGAATTCAGATGCAGAACGGCAGGCCCACTGCATCATTCAGAGTTCTGAGCCCAGGGCTCTGGGCTTTTGGAGTGTGCAGGAATGGACTCGAGGGGTCAGCAAACTCCTGAACTTCAATAAAAAATTGAGTAGGGTGGTGTTCATGTTCACCCTGCTTGGAAGAAAAGTCCTTCACTTTTATCACGTCCCCTCAGAAGAGATAAAGAGCCACTAACAAGTTTAAATTATGGTATCTTTAAAATTAGGTACCTTTTTCCTTAAAAACTTAAATTTTATGACTTGTCTTCTTCCTTAGAAAAGCCTTTTGGGTTGAACCTTAGAAAAATTTTGAAGAAATATTATTGTGGGTACATATTACCTGAAATAGGTAGACATCTGTTGGAACTTGAAGAGTCTATTAAAACTAGAACTTATAATAGAAGTTACTATAAAGGAGCGTTTCCTGAGTGATCAATTCAAGTAACAAAAAAATGAAGATCTGCTGTATACGATGGCTGAAGCTAAGAGGAGAAGGGAATTCAAAGATTTTTAAAACAGTTCCTACACTCATTATAATCTAGTGGGGCACTAGACAGATAAATACAATACAAGATAAATAAGAAGAAGCATAAAGATAGCTGAACAAAGAATATGGGGGTTTATAGGAAGAAGAATTCCAACCCGTGGTTTAGGAAAGGAAGGACAGAGGAGAATAAAGTTTTCTCCATTTAAAATGTCATATCTCTGAAGCTTTGGTATCATTTCTGTGGAAGCATTTTGGGAGAGATTTCTCTTAGCATGTTCCCACTGTTTATTAGTCTCTCAGTAATTCAGCTTTGTACCCCCCAGGCCTGACTTAGTACCCAGCAAACTATTTATGTTTGGTAGGTGGGTGGATGGATGGATGGAAGGATGGATGGGTCACAGGCAGGAAAGAAAGAGAGAAAGAAGAAATAGACCCAACATCAGAGTGATGACTTCAGCAGCCAGCTCAGCTCAGTCTTCTGAGAGCAATCAGACAAGAGGTTAGAAAGGTTGACATTTCCGTTGGTCAGAGTGCTGTGCTCATGACCTCCCAAGGCTGAAATAAAGGTATTGGTTGGCCTGGGCTCTTGTATGCAGGCTCTGGGGAAGATTTCTGCTTCCAAATGCAGTCAGGTGGATGGCAGAATTCAGTTCCTTGTAGCCGTACAACTAAGGTCCCTTCTCTGCAAGCCAGCAAATGGCATATCAAATCTTTATCGTGCTTTGAGTGTCTCTGACTTCTGCCACATTGGTCTGATTTCATTTCAGCCTCAACCAGGGGAAATCTCTTCTTTTTTTTATTTTATCTTATTGTGGTAAAATATACATAACACAAAGCTCTTCTTTTAAGGGCTCATGTGATTTGGGTCCACCCAGATTAATCCAGAATAATCCACCTATTTTAAGATCATTGAGTCATAACCTTGCTGACATCTGCAGAGCCCCTTCTGCCAAGAAACATAGCATATTTATGGACATGACACCATAAGGTGAAGATCATGAAAGCCAAAATTCGGTCTACTACAATAGTTAAAAAGAGTCAATATAAACAGTGAATCAGTGAGGCGACACCTTCAGTGAAAGCGATGCAATCTGAAAGCCATGAAGTTATTTCCAGGAAGAGCAACTACAGCTTTTGAGCCACACAGTTGTGTTCAAACCCTGTGTTTTACTGATGATGCAACTTTAGTGAGATTAAATAACTCTTTAGTGAGATTAAATAATCTCTTTCTACCTTGGTCTCCATCTCTGTAATATGGAGATAATAGGGGTTTTGAGAAAACTCCAAGAGTTAATGTAATATAAAGGTGTAGAACAGTGCTTGGAAAAGGGACATTACGTAATGCCTCCATAAATGCTATTATTTTTATTAAGCCTGGAAACATGGTGGTAGCATTGTGAATGGAAACAAGAGAACAGATTTAAGGAAGCATTGCAGAAGTCACTGTTAGAAATCGTAATTTTCTTTAGTCAGGCTTTTGATGACGTGAAATCCTACAGCATCTGTTTCCATTTTCTGTCGCTGCTGTAACAAGTTACCACAAACCAAATGGCTCAAAACAACACAGATTTATCCTCTTACAGTTCCCGAGGTCAGAAGTTGGAAACGGGCCTCTGAGCTCTGTCATATCAGCAGGACTGGGTTCCTTCTGGAGGTAGAGGGGAGAATCCGTTTTCTTTCCGGAGACAGCCTGTATTCCCTGACTCCCAGCTACAGCTTTCATCTTCAAAGCCCACAGCCCAGCACTTCTGATTACTGCTTCTCTCGTCATGTCTCCTTCTCTGGCCCTCCTGACTCTCTCTCTTTCACTTACAAAGACCCAGATAATCCAGGATAACCTCCCCCGCTCAAGATCATTAACTTAACATCTGCCAAGTCCCCTTTGCCGTGTTATGGTAATATATTCACAAGCCCCACAGATCAAGACATGGGCATCTTTGGGGACCCATTATTCTGCCTTCCCCAGATTCTACCACCTAATACATGATATATTTTTTAAACTTAACCATTTTTCAAACTTTGAATGGAAAGTGGGAAATCATCCATCAAGCACATAGGAGCCTAATGAGATCACTGTATATATGCAGGGTCCCTGGATACTTCTTTTATGTGGAGATGGAATGAAAGGCCATAAATTTCCATGTTTGTTAGATTTTAAACTATTAGACTATTGAAACTATGTAGACTATTTAAACTATGTTAGGCTATTTTTAACTATTTTAGACTCTCTTTGACTGTTGAGTCTGGATTCCTCTTTGCCCATGAGTTACATATTTGCTGTTTCTTTTGTATTTAAAATGTTTGTGACTCAGTTAACTTTACAGTAACATGCCAATTCTTTATATGACTCAAAATCTCCTTCCAGTGTCTATAAATGTAAAATACATTTCACACATTTGCAATTAATGTGTTATATACATATTTTTCCCTTCTTTGTACAGAATATAACTTTTAATTTGGACATTTGTGAGCACTAACTATATTTTAGGCAATCTTTAAAGACTTGGAATACAAAGTTGAGAAGATACAACTCCTGTCCTCAAGGAGCTCCCATTGTAGTGGAAGGGGGAAGGGATTCTGATGGCAAGAATTTTTAAGAGGAAAAAAGGAAAACATATTCAGAATACAAAGAATTACATAGATTTGGACATTGAATGAGGTATCAGGAAAGAGAAGGGTAGACATGATAACCAAGTAATGGTTTTGAAAATCAAGTGCATATCAGTACCTCCATCTGAGATAGATACTATGAGAGAAAAAATGAGTTTGGACAGAGAAGTTTATTTAATTCTAGATATTTTGAATCTGATGTGCCTGTGAATATTCAGTTCAAGATGTCCCGTAGGCAAGCATTCATTCAAATATTATTTGGAGGTGATATAATAATCCAGATGTGACATGACTATGGTTCAGACTTGGGTAAGAAGCAGTAAAGATGAAGAGAAGTAATCTTTCTACCATATCTTAAAAGGTGTCAGGTTAGTCAAGAATCCTCAAATGAGGAAGATAGAGAAGTGAAGGCCCCTGAACTTATGAATCTAGAGTTGAGGAAGATGCCAGGACTGGAGAAAGGTTAGTTGGAAGTTATCACACAGAAAGTAAAAAAAGTTTGAAAACAAGATCACATTGGGAGATATAAATTAGATAAGACAGCATAGGCCAGTTTCCTGGGCTACACAGACATTAAAGGACAGACAGAAGGCAAAGGATGGAAAGCAATGATAGAGTCAGAAAGAAAGGAAATCAAACAGCATGCAAGTAAAGGGAGAAAGACCCCAAATAATAGGGACAGTTCAACAAGATTATGTACAAAGAATGGTCAAGTTAGACAAGGAATAAAAAGTCTTTCAATGATTCAGGAAATTAGGAAGCAACTATTAAATTTACTAGTATTTTCCCTAAAGTGAGAGAGTAAAAATCATTTTGTATACATTGTATGCACATATATGCTTATCATTTTAATTATTATTTTCATAAGTCTATATTTTAATGAAACGTATAGCTATTAAAGTATGCTCATACATCTGGTTAGAAATTTATTTGTCAATTATTTGGCATTTGAACTTTTTTTTACAATTTTTCATCATTATGAAATAATGCCGTAAATCTTTTTCGATAACATTTGGAAACCTTTTTCCCAGTTAATAGTTCCAAATATTATGCTCTATTCTTCAATTTTAAAAAAGAAGTACAACTAAATCGTAGTACCTTAAAATAAAATTCTAATTTTGAATGATCATTCTGCAGAGATGTTTTTGCTCTTTCAGTCATTTTCAGATGGAGACAATCACAAATGTCTGGACTGATGTCTAACCTGGAGCGCCTACTTCTACAATGAGCATCTCCTTAGCACACTAACTCCTGAAGCCCTCTGTTGATGTAACATTGTAGTGCCTAACAATCTGTACATGAATCCATTTTCTTCCTCTACATTACAAACCATTTAACACCCAAAAATAATAGGTTTCTTCACTTTCAAATGACTAAAGTAATTTCCCACCTGTTAGCTTTCTTTGTTGACCTCACTTCACTAGAGATCCTCATCTGTTTTATTTTAGCAATCACAATTCTCTCATCTAATTAACAAAAAAATTGGGCCATTGCCTCAGTGGCCTGCATTCAATCTTATTTTGACTGGCAATTTTCTAATAATATCTCTCTCTCTCTCTCTGTTCCACCCTGGTACTTAAAATAGCAGTTTCTGTTCCATGTAGTTCATTCTTTTTCCCCAGTCCTCTTTGACGCCATTCTGTTTTTTTCACATTTCATTTATTTTCCTCTTATGTACCTAGTAACCTATCCAAATCTTTTAGTGCCACAAATGCCTCAAGATGCATCCAATCATTTATTCAGCAGAAATTCCTGGAAGCACATGAGCTGGGTCAATGGGCGTGCAAAATGTTGAGGATTTTTGCATATATTACCAAATGACTTCTAGGGAAGTTTCTCAATTTCCATTCTTGAACCCCTTTTTAGAAGATTCTTGTCTATGGTAAATACAAATCCTTCTCCCTTTAACTTGGATATTGAGCTATGTGAAAGAAATCTAATTACTCTTCCCCATTGCCATTATTCAAAACTATACTTTGCTCCTAAGTCCTCATTGTTCATCTTCAGAACACGTAGTTCCTTCAGCAATTCTCTAAAAACAGGACTGTAAGCATTTTCAGCGTCCCAGCTATATCTAGTTCCAAAAAACAACATGCCTCTTAACTTACAGTGTAACTATGTGAATAATATTTCAGTTGAATTTGGACTTCACGGCATCCATCAAAAAATCTTTAGATATGAACACCCTACTTCTATCAGTGTGCTAGCTTGTCTGGCAGCCATGCCAACCTATCTCACAGATTACATTTTTGAGCTATTTTTTCATGTGAAATCACGTTGCCATGTATCTCCCACCCTGTATTATGCACTTGGGTGGTTTAACATGATGTAGAATATATTTGTCTTTATTAAATGTCATCTTATAGATATGAATGTCTTTCTAGCCCAGGGCCACCCCTTATTGTTGTGAGGTATGTAGGCTACCTAACACTAGTAAACACCATTTATGTTAGTAGTTATGTTAGTATTATTTACTTATTACTATAGTTTTCCAGAAAATGGCAGTAAATCTTAAGGAAGGGACAACCTGTCTTAATTCACCCACCTAAAAGTGCCATTTAGATGGCCAAAAAGAATGCTTCCTCTGTCAAAACTGAAGAATAGTAAATCTGAAATTCAATATTTTAAATATTTTCCAAGATGTGTTATATTGTAAATCTCATACTAGTGACTAATATATCATCATCAAAGTTGATGATAAAAAAAAAATGTTCAGAATAGGGGCCAGAAAGAAAGTCTTAGGCAGACCACTAGTGACCATGCTATACTTTTTCATGAAATGAATAATATACCATGTAGGGAAAGGCATTCAACCAGTTATGAACCTCCTATCCAGTCCACATTTCTTTGTTTTTGTTTAAAAGTGTATCACTTTATTACAGCTATTACTGGGGAGGTTCATAAAGTTAGTATATATTTATTGGGGAAATTTTGTAAAATACATAAGAAAATTAAAAAGCTAACAAATCACACAGAGATGATCACTGTGAACACGGTGTTATTGCTGTTATTTGAAAATACTGATAATATTGATAAATATGTGAGCAAACTCACCAAGAAAAAAGAAAAAAAGCCTAATATAGAAAGAGACTATTTATACTTATACATCAAAAACTTACACAGATAATTTCTTAGAAAAATTAATCCTTCAAAACCCAGTGAAAACAAAAACCTCAAATATATCCACAACAATTTAAGCAATGGACACAACAGTTCAGAATTTACTCAAAAAAAAAGACCACACCCAAATAGATTTATGAAACCTGTAAGGAAAAGGTAATCTTTGTCATACAAAAACTCTTCTAGAGATCCAAACAAAAGAAAAGATGCCTGTATCATTTTAGAATTTAGTATAATTTTAAACAGACAAGGGCAGTTTGAAAAAGGGAAATTTCAATGCAGTATTTTTCATGAATCTGATGCAAAAATCCTTAATAAATATTTCAATGAAATTAAATAATTATAAATAATGTAAAATAACATGACCAGATGGGATTTATTTGGTAATGAAAAGAATACTTAACATGAGAAATGATATTCACATAATTCACAGCATTAGGAGATTAAAGAAAACACATATGACTATCAATATATGCACAAAAAGGCACATTGTAATATTCAACAGCCATTAATGATATAACAAAAATTATAACAAATTAGGGATAGAAAAAAATTCTTAAAGTATATTTACATATGAATAGACAGGAACTTCATGCAGTGATGAATCAAAAGGTATTTCTTTTAAATTCATGGACAATGAACCTCTTCTAAAATGTATTGAACTAGGTTTTGACCAGCCGTAGCTTTTTTTTAATTGAGATATAATTGCTATATTAGTTTCAGGTTTACAACATAATGATTTGATAATTATATTTATTGCTAAATGATCACAATGAGTCTAGATAACATCTATCATTGTACATAGTTTAAAAATTTTTTCTTGTAATGAGAAATTTTAAGTTCTACTCTTAGCAACTTACAAAAATGTGATACAGTATTATTGACTACTGGCACCAGACAGTACATTACATCCCCATGACTTATTTATCTTACATCTAAAAGTTTGTCCCCTTTCACCATCTTCGCCCATTTCACCCATCCCCCAAACCCCACCTCTGGCAGCCAGAAGTCTGGTCTCTGTTTCTGTGAGCTCGGTTTTTTTTTGTTTTTGTTGTCTCATTTTTTTTAAAGATTTCACACGTAAGAGAGATCATATGATATTTGTCTTCCTATGTCTGACTCATTTCACGTAGCCTTAATGCCTTTGAAGTCCATCCATGTTTCTTTATCCATTCATCTATCAATAGACACTTAGGCCATTTCTTTATCTTAGCTACTGGAAACAGTGCTGCTATGAACACAGGGGTGTTGGCCAGTGGTTCTTGGATGACATTTTTCTGTTGAAATCCTGTCTGTCTATAGCTTGTCCTCCAGTATTTTCCCCTCGAAAGGCTCATTTGAGCAATATAACCAAAATTCTGGCATGTTCAGAACTGCCTTACTACTTGAGTCTTTATACTTGAAGGAGAATTTGATGTCAGAAGAAAATCCTTGGCCCCTGCTTCCTTGACTTGGTATCATAGAGGTCGCTCCATTATGTGCTCAGGTTAAATGTTTCTGTAGCTGTCTGATGTCAACCTTATTTTCCTTAAACTGATCTTATCCTTTTGCTTGCCATAAGTTTCTTTCCAAAAGTTTTCTAAGATAAATCTTTATGTTGACCATTCTGGATGACTTTTCACTGATAAAATGGAGAGTCTATTCATTAGATAGATTTCAGGCTTTTTTCATTTCAGAAAAGCTTTCTGGAATTATATTTTAAGATAATTATCTGATCGCATTGCTTTGCCTTTCTTCTATGGAATTCTAGCTATGCACATGATGGATATATTTCCTTGTTTCTCCAATCCTTCTTTTTCTTTTTTTATCTCCACATTAATTCTTTGCCTTTTTTTCATTTTTTATCTTTTATGCCCCTTCATTTACCACCATTTTGTTCAATTCTTCCAGTTCCTGTTTCACATCCTCCAGCCAGTCTGTCCATCTGCAACCTTCTGTTGTCTTCTTCCTTCTTCCCTGAGTCCTTCCTCTCCTGCTCTGGGTCTTCCTTTACAGCTGTCCTTGCTTCGTTAATGATTGTTTTGAATTTGGGTTATGCTCTTAATCTTCTTTATGACAACATATTCTTCCAGTGCATTTACATTATTTACAAGAAATGTGTGGCTGCTCTTTTTCATATTCCTTATAGTAGTTGCATGTGTATTCTTTTTATGTGCCGCCTATTTGAATGAGTTGCATTTTCCCAGAGTGTCAGAAGGTTCCTTTGGAGGGAATGGTGGACAGCAGTCTTCCATGTGCTTATGAAGCAAGGGCTTCCCTTGCTGTTGCTACAGTTATAAACTGTTTCTTTATTGTATGACGCATCCTTGTAGTCACACATCCTCTGACTCTCAAGCCAGACCTAGCTCTTTCTCCCTCAGTTACTTCATGGATGACCTCACAGGCTGCCTATCACATGGGAACACAAATGATACAGTCATTTTTAGAAAGAATATTTTTGGTCGTTAATGAAATTTGCCCATTCACCCTCTGTCACCTACCTTATCCCAGCCTTTTCCACCGTGCCTTCCTCTTGGATTGAGGTCCTCATTTGGGGGGACTGTGTATGTCACAGAGCTTTCTGACCTCTGCTACATTTAGGTGCCCTTCCTACTGCTCATTTACCTACCACATTATTCTGACTTCCCTCCTTGGCTTTCTGTCTAACTCTGACTTTGGAGTTTAGGGTTTTCTGTTGGTTTTGCTGAAAATGTGATTTGTGGGTATTTCTCTTCATGTTGTTGTATTGTTATTTGTGTTGTTTGGAACAGATTCCAGGAGGAGAAGTGAGAAAATTCAGTTCCCGAGTAAACCACTCCTGTTCACATTTAGGAATATTTTCCTCCTGTAAAGATGACTTTGAATGAGGAAGCTCAGGGCATGTGTTTACCTATCAACCAAGTTAATCTTCTAAAATAAAAATAAAAACAAAACACAGTCGGCTTAGCATACTACGATTCCCCATAAACACAGGCTGCTTCTCTTAGTGTTCAGAGACCTGCCATTTAACAGCCTGTTCTTGGACAATGCTGCATTGTAAATTCAAGCCCATGAAGCTGTTATCTTTTGGGTGATTCAAAAGACATGTCCTTCTTCATCTTCTGCTGCCATATTTTCTTTAACAAGCTTTAAGATTAGGGTCCCACCGCAATTCTGGGATCCTAACAAAAGCTCTTTGCATCCACAAGGATGTAATTAAAACTTAAGCTTAATGTTCCTTAGGTGCACCCTCTATTTAAAAAAGAAAATCTTTTATTAAGAAAATTAAACTATGAATCCAATGAATCTTAAGATATTTTAGATCAACATCCTGAATGCTAATTTTTTAATCAAAATGTATGTATTTGACCAATAGCGGGTCTTCATGCAGTAGTGACATCAAAGCCATGTTGATTAGGGAAAGACAGAGAATAGTCAGACTTTGTAAACAAGAAGACTAGTCCTGACACCTGACAAAGAACAAATGCTTTAAATTATTTTGCTAGTAGCAATTATACTATCACTACCCTCTCACCATAGCCTGCCAATTTAAGAGCTCTTTCATTTATTCATTCCCCAAATATAAGTGCCTACTCTTCCCAGGCCTTGTGTTAGATGCAAAGGACAGTGGTGACCAGAAACAGACATGATTCCTGTTCGCATGCTCCTTATTGCCATTGGGGAGATAAACATTGCTCAGATCAATCACATAAATTAATGTAAATTTACTATCATGGTAAGCACTACTACTGAATTAAGGTGGGAGCTCTTCCCTATCTGTAATCAGGACTGTCCCTTACTTCACTGGGAGGACCTGTTGCTGAATTCAGCTTCCCCCAGGACTTGGGGCCGTAGGGGATGGGCAACCGTACTTCTTAGCAGTGCCTTAAACATCTTGCACTCAACTAACATCAGACTGCTGTGTCACTGAGCCCAAAAGGCCTATTCCCTGTCTTCCCTCCATACAATGCAACCCTCATACTTGCCCTGTTAGAAAAGTGGCCAATGAGGACACAGGGTCTCTCCATAGTGAGTTTAACTCACTGGAGACTCAACCCAAGTGAGCTTCTTCAAAGATGCCAAGAGCATGGTATACCTAGCGAGTGTGATGCCGTAGTAACCTATGGACTTCGGGAGTTCAGAGAAGTATGTCCTAGGAAGTAATGGTCAGGATTAGGTCTGAAGGAAGATCCAGTGTAAATTAGAAAATGAGCCCAGGGAACCATGCAAAGGCAGGAAGAAACAAAAAGGTCAGAAATAAATCTCGTGTGGTTACGTCACCAAGGCAGTGCACGATGACCCCAGGAAGATACGCAGGACTGTATCGCTCAGGGCCCTGAAGGTTATGTTTAAATTTTGAACCTTTATATTTCATGTTTGTGTGTGTAGGAGGATAAAAGTGAGGAAAGCCAATATTAGCTTGGCCTTCTGAAAACATCCCTTTAGATTGAGTGAAAAGATAAGGAAAGGGGAAGAAGGAGAAGCAGTTGGAAGGCAAGTATTGTATCCCAGGTGGAAGGCAATGAAGACCGGGACTAGGATGCTGACAGTGATGCTGAAGCAAGTAAACAGGTTCCAGAGATTCCAAGTCTACAGAACATGGCGATGTGGAGGGAGAGGGAAGTGTCCACAATGCACCTGTATTCCTGACTTGCATAAAAGATGGAGTTCCCATGCACTGAAGTAGGGAGCTCTGGAAGGACAAAAGGGGAGTAGGCCTGGGAGGGGAAAGAGAAAATGGGTTTTATTTTTAAGGTTCTGTGTAGAAAGTGCTTTGCGGTGTCTAAGGGAAATTGGCAAGTACCTGGAGTTCGTGTGGGAGATCTGGAATGAAAATATCAATGTATGAGTTACCTGCCTGTGAAAGGTTTTCCTGGACTTCAAATTTCTCTTCACCATGTTTCTTCTTCTACCCTTAACAGTTTGAAGATCATTTTCTTTGACAGAAAAAGTAGTATAGTTTGAGAGTTGGATGTTTAGTCCTCTTGCCTTCTCCCCACTCCTCCTTCCTCATCATCTGCTCACATTACACCATCTGGACCAAGCCTTGGGATTGTCCTTTGTTCTTCTATTTGTTCCAATTCATATCTTTTTAAAAGGCCTTTTTTTAAGACTGTCCTTGGCTTTTTGGAATTTACACACTTCATTTTATTCTGGACTTTAGTGCTTTGGGTACAGTTCTTGTAGACAATCACTTACCTGTATTCTTCCTGATTGTGAGCCCATCTCTCATGTTCGAAACATGTTCCCTTAATTGAAACACAACAAAACCCTCCTTCCATAATTTTTTTTTGGTTTCTTTCAGGGCTTTCTGCTTTTACTCTCATCTGGATCACTTAATATTACACTATCAGAATTAAGGTTCATGAGCCTACTTTTCCTCTTGAATCATCTGCTCTTTCACATTATCTAATCAAAAACAAGTCTCCCCTTCTTCTCCTTCTCCTTCTTTCCTTTCCTCTTCCTCCTCTTCCTCTTTCTTCTCGTTCCCTTCCTCTTTTTCCTCTTGCTCTCATTCTCTCTGGTTTTGGGGGATTTTTTCCTTACTGAAAATTAGCCACAATTAAACACCAATACAAATAGTTCTTTAGGTAGGTCTACAGCTCATGTGTCCCCAAGAGTTCCCCATGTTTGCGGCTATCCCTCCTCTTTCCTCACCTCTCCCTATGTGCCTTATTAACCAGAATTTATTATATATAACTTTTTATAATTACAAACATTGTATGACAATATTTCTCTGACAATAGTAACTGTATTAACATCTTTATTGAGATATAATTTGCAAACCATAAAAGTCTCCCATTTAAGTATACAACTTAATGGTTTTAGTATATTCACAGAGCTGTGCAAACATCACCACCATCTAAAATAAGAACGTTTTCATCACTCCAGTAAGAAACCTGTGCCCATTAGCATTCCCTTGACAGTACTCCCATCCCAAGACCTGAGCAACTGCTAATGTACTTTCTGTCTCCATAGATTCTAAATACTCTGGATGTTTCATATAAATGGAATCATATGATATGTGGTCTTTTTTGACTGGCATATTTCAATCAGCAGGTTGTTTTCAAGTTTCACTCCTGTTATAGCATGTATCAATGATTCATTTATTTTTAATGCCAAATAATATTCCGTTGTATGGATGTACTACATTTTTTTTAGTCCCTTCATCAACTGACGGAAATTAGTGTTGTTTCCACTTTTCAGCTCTTGTGAATAATGGTGCTCAAAGTATCTGTGTTCACATTTTTGTGTGACACGTGTTTTCATTTCTCCTGGATATATATAGGAGTGGAATTGCTGAATCATCTGGTAACTCTGTGTTTAACATTTTGGGGCAAATCAATCATTTAATTATTGTTTTTTCTTTTTCATTTCTTGTTAGAGGCAGCCATGTTCTTTATTAATTCAGGAGAGGAGAGCTTTGGGGTCTTATTTTGCAAGGTGACAAAGGCAAGGAAGGTTTAAGTCTTTAAGCTAAAATTGCTTTTCTCAGCCATGTTGTTCTTGTCTTTTTATGATCTTGGACTCATCTGACTGTTGTGATTGCACAGTTTTCTTGGTAAAGCTGGGTTTTAATAAATGCTGCCTGCTTAAATTCTACACACTAAATACCTGGGGGAGACACCACGGCATCCTTTTCCTATCTGGACATGAAATGCACACTTTAACGAGATAAGATTTTTCTGGGATATTTTCAATGGAAGTCATTTTTAAAGAAAGGAAAAGTGTTTGTCCACAGGTTTCTAAAATACATTGAATTAATTTGAAGAGCATTAATGAATTACTAAAGGATATGGACTTTTTTTTTTCTAAAAGAGAATGATATCCGGAGGATAGTTATCAATTGCTATTTTACTTCTGGAGCCCTAAAATCTATCATCTGAATTTGTATCCAGCATGGGTGTGTCTGCATACTTACCTTCAAAATTGTAAAATGCATTCTGCCTTTCCATCACCAGTCAGAAAACCAGGTATTCTTTTTTTTTTACAAAATTGCAGAGATTGCTCCACAAACTGGATTTCTCCTTGACAAAATATACATTAGCCATTATATGTGCTACAGAATGAATCAATAGCTGAAGAATCCACTGAAATAACAAAAGATAGCAATGCAGTTTTTCTAGGACTGTGAGCATGCAGGACACCCTCACTGCAACTACTATACAAAATTGCATAAGCTTTAAAAATCTGCACCAAGTATTTACTTATGTGTTGTTCTTCAGTTGTAAGATTTGATCTCATTAAGCATCTTCATATGAATGGAAATGTAAAGTTGCAAGTCTCGAGTTATGAGCCCTGGCTAACCACTCCCCATCTCCCAAGTTCTGTGTTTACTGCCTTACTCACCCACTTTGCATCGGCAACTCATAGAGAGAAGCTAAATGGTCTCGGCTGCACTATACAAAATCAAAGCTGAGATGAATAATGAACTTAATTTTCCATAAAGACATTCTTTTTGGCATTTCAGCTAATAAGGTAAGCTGATGGCAATTCTGACTATGGAAAAAAAATAAGTCTCTTTGTGTTTGATTTCTGTGCTAATCCATAATTTTTCTTTTAGCATGCTAGAGTTAATTTCATGTTTTTGTGAATTTGGGATGAACAGTTTTATAAAGAGTACCCTCAGCACCTTTTCCTTTAATGAGGTTGCTTATGGTGCTAGAGGGTCAAAGGGAGAAATCCAGCTTTTTATAAGAATGGCATCTATATAATAATGCTTTTATCATATATAGTGCAAAGTGAATTTATGTGCAGAGTATTTAGAAGCAGGATAGACAAAATTATTTAAGCACTACTTATTGAATATATTTAGCATGCTATATTGTAAATTAATGTTCAATGTGCTCTGGAGGAAGCAGAATACATACAGCATGTTGGTTTCTGAGTCATTTCATTTCTAAGAACATGTTATTCTAGGGAAGGTAGTAATTTCCAATTGCTAAAATTATCCCACGGCTTTAGTTTAGGTGGGTTTTATTTTGGAAGACTGTGTTTTAAAATAGCAGCATACCGGTAACATGAACTTTCATTACCCTCTTAATTTACCGTGGCCGCAATGTTTGCAGTTCATGTGGAAAATGTCCTGTCTGTCTACTGAATCTCATGGAATTAAAAACCATCAGATCTCTTGGAGACTTTCATTGCTACCTTGGCTACTGTATCTCAAACACAAGAAATGTTGAAACATTTACTATGTTGACTTGGCTTTTTGTAATGTAGCTTTTCAGTGTTTTAACACAACAATTTTCATTTCAGTCAGCATGCAGCACATATACTTGAAACTAGCAAAAGCTTAGCAAGATGGGGATAAAATTATAATCTTTTCTATAAGAATGGCAAAAATGAAAAGTATAATTAAGATTTATGTTTTCTGGGCTCAGTGCTATGTCACCTGAAAATCAGAGATTCTATTCTCTCAAAGTAGGTGACCTCAAAAGATATTTCAGAAGGTCTATTCAGAACAGCCAAAAAGTATGTGGGAAATTTTGGAGAAATGGAAAGGAAGCATTTCTTCTATTCCTAATGTCTAATCTTCTCATTCTGTTTTTATCCATGGAAAATTAACTGTGGGCATCAGATATTATTTCATTGAAATCTTTAAGTACCAGACTTTTATAAAAAAGGAGAAACTTTTATCTATCCCCTTAAATTGTACACAATGCCTGTTTTTCCTGGATATATAAACAGGGTGCTAAGGTCGAGCACAAATATTTAGCTACCAATAATGACTTAAGTCCACTTACACATCACCCATTTCTACCTACAAATTTTAGGCATTTCTCTTGAGAAGACTTTAACTGAATAAACCTTATGAGAAGTAGGAGTGTGGCATTTTAGTCTATTACAGTTCATTTTTAAGAACACCAAGACAGGCATATGTTATCTATTCAAACTGAAAGGTTTCAAAATATGTTCTATTTTCATGGCTATTCTCTGTTTGCAGAACTCTGTTGGGAGCTCAGATATGGTGGATTGCTTTTGGTTTGTAAGATGTTCATTTCCTCTTCCTCTTTCCCTCTTTCCTCCTCATACCTCATCACTCCAGACCATGCTTGACTGCACATGCACTTTTTGTTCCTTTAATTCTGATATTTTTCCCATTTCCCTTCCTCCCCCTGGGATCACTAGTCCAGAACCTGTGCATTGCACTGTGTCCACTTTAAAGCTGAAAGAAACAAACTGGAAAACTAACTTTTTTAACCAACAAATTGTTGTCTGTCTTCTACTTCCTGTCATTTGTACTAAGGAAATTTTCATATCAGCATGACTTTGTATCCACTCTGGCTACCTAAAACCAATGTGATGCTGCCAATGTGTAAAGCTGTCTGACCAGTGTCCTTTCCATGATTCTTTTTTTCAACTCACTCATGCTTTAAGATGAGATGCAAAGTTGTTCATCTTTCAGGTATCCTTAGTGATGCTAAATGCAAGGCATGTGTTATTTACACACTCACGCATTAATTCTGCATTCGTTAATTAGTGGAGAAAATCTAGAGAAAGCAGCACAGCCACCTTCCTTTCACAAACACACACAGACACTTAGCAAAGACCACAGAGCAGCCAGCAGCTGAGGACAGTGGTAACCAAGACAGCAGCATGCCACAGATGGCTCACCATCATAAGAAGTTCTTGGCACCATGGCCAGGAGGCCTGAGCAGAAGGCAGCAAACAGATTTGTTCCTAAATACACGTGAAGCCCATTCTTGGGGACAATCAGAATTAAGTGGAGGCTGAGCAAAGATGAGAGAAGACTAAAATATCACTAGACTTGATGGTTATTGTTTGTGTTACCTCATTTACACTCACAGGCTGGAGGATCCAAGGAGATCTGTGGTATAAAAACAAAGGCATTACTCAAAACCTATCATCTCTAACTTGGCTCAGTGTCGTCCCCACAAGCCTCCATACCTGTGTTTCCTCCCCCTGTAAATAGCACCACTGTCTGCCCATTTCTTTCAACCCAGAAAACACATAGGAAAACCTTGATCTTTCCCTCTATCTCACCCTCACATCTCCAAGGTAGACTCATCAAATCTGGTTGAATGAATGAATGAATGGGTGGAAAGATCACCAAGTCTTACATATTTTATTTCTGTTCACTTCTCTCCATTCCTTCTGCCACTGTCCTAGTTAAGTCTCCATAGTTTCTCACCTAGATTTATCAATACTTCCTAAGTGGTCTTCCTCCTTCTACTTTGCCCTTAATCCTGTCCATTCTGAATATTATATCCCAAATGACCTTTCTAAAATACAAACAGAATCACTAAGAATTCTGCTCATAGATCCTTCTTACCCTTCTTACCCCCTGGATAAAGTCCAAACTCCTTACCATGACTACAGGGCATGGCATCGGCAGAGCTGGGGACCTTGTCCTTCATAGTCTCACTTCTTCACACCCACTCTGCCTCCTCTGCATTCCAGCCATAGTGATCTACTTGTAACTTTCTCATAGGTGCCATGTTCTCCTGCCCAGGGCCTTTGCATGAGCTGCTTTCTCTTTTGTCTCTTCTATCCAAGTACCCAAAACTCCCCTCATCCCTACTTACCCCCTTTTCGACCTAGTCTCGTCTGAGATGGCCCTTCCTCTCAGAAACCCTCTCGGACCGGCCCAGTTGAGTCCCTCGCCCAGTAATTCTCAGAGCACCCATGATTTCCTTCTCATGCTTCTATTTTATATAGGGATGCCTATTTCACTAGCCTATCAGTTCCATGCAGGTAGATATTCAGGCTCCTGTTCATAGTTATAGCCATGCACAAGCACAAAGTAAATTTCAGCTGGATGCATGAATAGCACTTGGACTGCTTAACCAACTTGGTTGCTTTTTGTTTTGATGAGGTGGCAGACAATGAATGCAGTGACTCTTTAGTTACTCATTGCTGCAAAGCTCTGTTCTAAAGCAGTTCACATAAATTCCAATCTTCTTGTTCTTATTCCCATTTTATAAATGATACAACTTGGCTCAAGTTGCCAGAGTGACACAGTTTAAGGAACAGACCCCTTGTCTGTTTGGCTCCAGAGGCAACCTCTTCTTATTCTCCACATGGCCCACTGTTTCCTTAGAATGACAGAAAAATTTAATCTTAAAAATTAATAGTGAATCACAGAAAAATCCTTGACTTTTCTCTGCCTACCTGTTCATTTGCTTTCTGACCTCCAGTAGTCTGCTCTGAATGAATTTTTCCCATTGTTAATCCAAAATTACCCTTCTTTGTGCTCAATTTTTTATTCTCAGGCTTTTTTCTTCAGTTTCTGTGTCTACAGGCGTTTTCTGCCTTTCTTGCTCTCTCTACAGTGAGTAGCTGGGCTTCATATTTCTGTTTCATTTCCATTGTCCCTTTCAACACAGGGTTTTTTCCTGCTCCTGCTGTATGATTATTCTTTGCAAAGCACTCTGCCTGAGCTCAGTGAGCCCCTCATGTTCATCAGCCACAGCACGGTGTCACACCACTCACGGGCCACTTGTCTTCCACAGGGGAAGCAAAGTGCTGCTTGTTACCACGCAACCGCTTAATGAGCAGTGCCGTCCGTGGAAGAAATATCTAGAAGTACAGCCAGAGAAGGGACATATACAATTTCTGGAAATGATCCATTTTGTGCTGACTGTGATAATCTTTAGGGTCCTTGGGATCCAAGCCAACATGCAGACACACACAAAGAAGGTGAGCGGCCATACAGCGCTGTGTAAGGAGCAGGACTTTCAAGCTGGACAGACCCCGCTTTGAGTCTTCTTTCTCCCATTTCTCTTATCTCTGTGGCCTTGAGCAGTTCAATTAACCTCTCTGTGCCTCAGCTTCCTCATCTGTGAGTCAGAGATCATCATGGCACCTAGCTTGTAACTTGCTGGCGGGCGCAGTCAGTACTTGGCCATGACGGCAGTGTGGGTGCTTGTGGTGTAGTGAAAACTGGCTCTGAGTATGGCCGTGACCTAACCCCAAGAAATTGTGAGTGTCACCTTATATGGCATACGTGACATGGTGACATCGCCCATGTGAGTGAGTTGAGGATCTGGGGATGGGGAGGTTATCCTGGGTTATCTGGGTGGACCCTCAATGCCATCCCAAGCTCCTTTTAGGAAGGAGGGAAGGGGAGACCTCACCACAAAAGAAGGCCATGTAGCCACCGATGCAGGAGTGGATCTGAAGATGCTACATAGATTGTTTTGAAGATGGAGGGAAGGGCCTTGGGCCAGTAAAGCAAGGAATGCAGCTCTAGAAGGTGGAAGAAGCAAGGGAGTGGGTTCCTCCCTAGAGCTTCCAGAGGGGTCCAGCCCTCCTGGTTTCAGCTCAGTGAGCCGGCTTTGGGCTTCTGCCCCCCAGAACTGTAAGAGAGCACATGTGAGTTGGTCTAAGCCACTAGGCTTGTGATAATTTGATACAGAAGCCTTAGGAAACTAATACAGTCATGATTTGGGGGGAAATGAAAGATGACTCCAAATGAGTTGGGAAAATAAGAAAGGAGATACTACAAAGGCCCTCTAAGTATTAACTGTGTGCCTGGATACACAGCTGGAGGTAAGGTGGTGCCGTGTGTTAGAGAAAGTCCAGGAGAGGGTGGAAGGCAGAAGCCATGTGTGGGGACTTGAGACATAAACAGACGCGAGGCCTTGTGGAGCAGGGAGGTGATGACTGGTGCTGAGGGCAGGCTGTGGCCGTGAAGGGCGGCTGAGCAGATCGTGGGATGCCCTGTGCCAGAAAGGGTAAGTAGTTCAGAAGAAAGGCTGGTTTGGGGAATTTCTCTGGGCAACCAGTCCTGTTGAAAAACAGAGGAAATGTGCATTTAGAAAAGAGGAGCAAAAGGAGCCATGTTCCATTGTTCCCAGGGCCACATTACTGAGAGGAAAAGACAATCCAAGGAAAGGAGTCTAAAAAGACCTGCTGTGCTCTAAACCAGGTCGCGACTATGAGCGGGAGACTGAGTGCCCTGAACTGCACCTGTTTCTAGCAGTACCCAGAGAGGCTAGTGAAGCTGGCTGTGTTTGAATTCTGCACGGATTGTATGTGATTCGATCCTTCCTCCAGCATGCACTGTGCCTTTTCATTTGGCTATCTCTCCACATACACTATTTCCTCTTCTGTGACATCCTCTTCTCCTCCCTGGGCCCAGCTGGCAATGTCTTGCCCATCATTCAAGTATGACCACCTTGAACCAGCTCCCATGCTAACTGCACCAACAGTATGTATTTTCCAGGAATTTCCACACTTCAGTGTAACCACACTTGGAACGCTGGTTGCTCTTTCCCCTCCACTAATTCCACCTCTCCTTCCAATAGACGGAGGTCCCTGGAGGTAAACACCAGCCTACTGATACCGGCATCTTCCTCTCCCGTAGTGCCTGGCACAGAGGAAGCACTCAGTAAATCTGAATGGTTGCTAGGAGAGCAGATCTTAAGTGTTCTCACCATGCACACATACCACACATACCATATGATATTTAAGTGATGTGATAAAGCATTAGCTAAAGCTTTGGTAGCAGTTATTTTGCAATATATAGTGTATCCAATCAATATGTTATACACCTTAGACTTACACAATGTTATATATCACTTGTATCTCAGTAAAGCTGGAAACAGCAAAAAAAAATATGAGAGGGCTTCAAGAACAGAAAGTAAATGTGAAAGAATGGATGGATGAATTGATTAATTAATTGTATCCTGTGGGCAGAGTTATTATTGGATAAAGAAAATAATAAAGTTAGTGAATCCTAGAGTCAGTGCCTAAAGAAAATAAAGCCTTCCACCCTATTCTCTCAAAAGTAAGAAATTATAAAAGGAAATAATGACAGAAGTGTTTTTCTCATCTATTGCATGGTTTAAACAGTACAGAATGCTATAGGGTTAAAAACACCCTGCTTCCCAGTCTCCCCCTCCTACATCCTCAAGACAACCACCACTGTTATCATTTTAACATTTTCCTTCTGATCTTTTATGCATACATTCAAACTCAAAAACTGCAACTCAACATCTGAGCTAGAATTTAAGAACAAGTTTTCTTCGCTTCCAAATCTAATTTGCCATCTCTTTTATGACATGATTTTTTTTATGAAGACAGTCTATAAAAGGAGAATAAGAAAATACCATGTTAAATGCACACTAATTTATTTTCAAGTATAACAAATCCACAGGTTGTTTTTGAACCTGTTGTATTTCACATTTGAGGGAAAAATTGTCTACTATCCACAATATTTCTCTTAAAAATATAAATATGTTCTGTATATGCTGCTATTACTTATAGGTGCTACTACTATCTTTTTATTACAAAAAGAAATAATAAGAGCAGTAGTAAAACATGTCACGTTCACATCTGGAGTAAAATGCGAATCAAATACATCACTAAAAAATCAAGTGATTAAATATCTAAAGCATCAACCCACAGCAAGCAAGCAACTCAAAAGGCCCATTTAGTATGTCCAGGTCTCAGGAACAAATTATAAACTACTTTATCCTCATTCTCCACCCATCTGAAGTATTTAGTAAGTTTAGAATTACAAAGTTAACAGCCTGGCTCTAAGATTCATTCATTATCGTGAACAGAAAAAGTTGTGGCTCACTACCAAGTAGGGTAATTGTGGGGAAACGAAATCCTACACTTGCCTCACACATCAAACAAACAATTTGAACACTTCTGTGTGTGTAAGACACAGCGCCACGCATCATAGGCGATACAACTATGTGTGTTCACCATGTCCAGTTCCCTTTCATGCCTAGTGTGTTTTACAGCTGCTGAGAATTCCCAGACCCATTTGTTTATAAACCACACAATGGAATAGTTCTTCACAACTGAAAGACCCAAATCATCATGATTGTTATAAATTCCTGAAAAACAGCTGATGAACTGCTAAAAAAATGAACTAGCATTTATCATTTCCTTATCTCAAGTAGACAAGGTATATTTTGACTAGCTTTTGCTGCATGAGAATCAGGTTCTTTGCTTGTGTTTGCTGGGCTAACCCACCAGGAAAACCCAGATCTTTTACCCCCTCACTGTAGTTTTCTTACTCCCAGTGGTTGGCTATTATTTCTGCTTCTATCTCTCTCCTCATTGTTTTAATTCCATGGCTCCATCTGAAACTACATTATTTTTAAATGACTAAGAAATTAGATCTCATAAACTAGAGATGTTAAAAAAAAATTGTCTCTTTTCCAAACTACCCTGGAGTCCGGAGAGAGGAACAGGTGCTTAGTACTTGGGTTTATCACCATGCATGTCTTTGATAATTGGTGGTTATTTTGCTTTTTAAAATGAAATTATAAATTATATCAATGTTTTTAAAAACTTGGTATTTTTGAAAGTTTTGTTTGTAAAGAGATACATTGGTATCAAGTACAAATTAATAATACCCATTGCTTGCCAAAATCAATGTATTCACACCTGAGTTGAAAATCACATACAAATAGCGTTGAAAGTCCTATAAGGGAGTATACTTAAATACCACCTTATAAGTGGTTCATTTTTATAGAAGAGAAATAAACACTCTGTTATTGAAGATGGAGAGCTAATTCATGGTAGTGGAGGTTTAAACATAAAAGGAAAAGAAGAAAGAAAATAACATATGTTCAGATCCCAAAATCCTGTTACATCATGACACCCAAATTGGAAAGAAAATGGAAAACACATCTTGAAAGCCTAGTCCCCATACTTGGCCCCCGCTCACAAAAATCCCTGTGCCATTTTATTAACACACTTTTTCACATGTAGCAGTTGGATCTAATGAGAGGCTAAATCTTGCCTTTGTGTTAGAAATTGATTTGTTTTTTTCCCTCATTCTGAGTTCTCCTGCAGCCAGCCCTAAGGCCTCGGAGACTGCTTAGTTGTTCATCATTAGTATTTATCACTTTTACAGAATTCCACAGGGTGCTCAGAACTATACTGTGCTATTCAAAAGGAAACATAAAATCCTTGCTCTTGGGGGGGAACCCAGACCACTAAAAGCATTCACAGAATCTAAGAAAAGGAAAATACAGTAGTGATGAAACAATGTGTCTGGTAGGAGGGCCACTTAGGCTGCTCCTGAGAGGTAGATTCAAGGGGAGATGGAAGAATGTGTGGCTGAGAATTCTCTCTCCCTCAACCTGAGTGCCCACTGGGATGACTTCAGGTCAGCGTGCCACCTCGGAGCAGGAGCAGGTAGCAGTCCCGAAACGGAACAAGCCAGGTATTCAAGTCACATAACAGAAGGGGCGAAAGAGCAATTCGTCCTCCGTGGGCAAATGCCATTCACTTGCAGTCTGTGTGACAGCACTCAGGGTCAGGAGAACGCTTGACAAGGAAGAAGGAGAATCTAATCCCATTACCTTTTATGACTACTCAGAGAAAACTTCTATGAAAACTGAGGATAAACATGTTGCATAGTAATGACATAAACCCGTGCCCTCACACAGACCTGATTTCCTCTTTCATATTACCCAATAAATGCAATTTCATCCTAAAGTGAATTTTTTTAATAAAGAAAATCAGTAGGATTCGAAGATAGGTGTATTTTTCTGGGTGGGAAAGTGAAACATTTGGTTTCATTTCCTCCTGGTGTCGTAATCCTTTGCCATCAGCAATGCTACCAAGATTGGAACACTGATTTTAATATTTCATACTTAAATTGACTATAGGTCTCCTGTATGTCTACTCAGTGTAGAACTTTGGGTAACAGTACATTTTCAACTCAAGCTATTTTAATTCTTATTCCAGACTCCAGAATTGTATGACAGCAGGTTTAAGACTCATATTAACCAATTCTTATTTTTGGCAGATTGGTATAAACATTATTAAACAGGTCTATAAAGTCAGGTAAAATATACTCAAACTCATCTTTATATTCATTTTCTAACCACAGTGCCTGCTACATAACGGTCACTCAAAAAATAGCTCATGGAGGAAAGTACAGAATTAGAAGGATGAAAGAAGAGAAAAATTTTCATATAGATTTATAACACAGTCTTTCCAACCATGTTTACATTTTCATTAAATTAATTACAATCATCAAAAAGTAAAACTCAGGAGAGATGCCCCTTAGTAAGTTTAGAATGACATAGTTAACAGCCTGGCTCTAAGATTTACTCATTATCGTGACGGTGATTGGTTCCAAAAGAGCTCTAGTTCTATGTTAGAAAGGAGAATAATTTATATGAAGCCCTCATAACATAAAACTTGCCTTTCTTATATAATATAATGGTAAATGTGGCATTAGAGTTCCGCTTCTTTCTCCAAAGGATATTTTTTTAAAAGCACCCACAAATGTCATCCCATCTATTTTTAAGCAGAGTGATGCTGGATAAACAGCTGAACCGTCTAAACCCAATGAGGAAATTCAAAATTTAAATAAGCTATTTTATCTCATAGAAAATAAGTGGTGCAGACTGACACAGAACATATGGGGTTTTGCATAGTTATATGTAAATTTTCTTAACTTTAAGCATAAAATTCTAGCCCAAGCCAAAAAATAGGAAAGCAAAATATATTCTTTTATAATGGTTCTTTAAAGATTTTAATTTCTGATTCTTCTACCCACCTTTCATCAATTTCCAGCTGAAACCCATTCCTTAGGTTTTATTTGCAAGTGATGGAATATTATCTGAAGGCTGAAATAATGTAAAGACAACACAAATCTAAAAAACAGACCTAAACTTATTATAAATTTGCAGTCTTTCTTCTTTTTTAAAGAAACTAGGTTTGGGGTTTTTCCACAGAATTCACATTTAAATAAAAGTTATATGTGTTAATCCTGAAAAAAATATATACCAACAATATAGAATAATAGAATTAGAAATGAAAGCCCCCTGCTTCCCATTCTCCCCACTCCTACTTCCTAAAGATAACCACTATTATCATTTTAACATTTTTCTTCTGATCTTTTATGCTATATTCAAATGCAAAAATATGTATGTATGTATATATGTGTGTGTATACACATACATATATATATATATATATATATCACACATATATAGACATCATTTTCTTGTTTTTTAAACTGGTGTCATACTGTAAATACCATTCAACATTTGGCCCTTCTACTTTATAGTATATACATATACATATATATATATATATATATATATATGTATATATATATAGGTTTTCTTTCCATATCAGTACATGAAGATCTACCTCATTCTTTTCAAGAGCTATGAAATGCTATTATATGGGAGTGTTCTTTCATTTAGAATATGTTTAATGTTCATCTGCCATGTGCTAGGCACTCTTCCAAATACTCAGAATGCAAATTTGGACAAAACAAAGTCCCTGCCTTCATGAAGACCACAATCTACTGTATTTTGACATTACATCTTGAGGAACTAGCATATTCACAGTACACATCAAACAACCTTTTTCCCTATCCCACTTTCAGCATTTACAAACAAGGCCATAATGAATCACATAGTAAATAAATCCTCATACCAATTTATTAGTTGGATAAGTTGCAGATACTATTTTTATATACTATCTTTTAGTCACTGCCTTCTTTTTTTTATTTATTTTTTAATATAATTTATTTTATTATTATTAATCTACAATTACATGTGCAATATTATGGTTATTAAACTACCCGTTCATCAGGTCCCCCCCACCAACCCCATTACAGTCACTGTCCATCAGTGTAGTGAGATGCTATAGAATCACTACTTGTCTTCTCTGAGTTGTACTGCCCTCCCCGTGCCCCCCCAACATTACATCTGCTAATCGTAATGCCCCTTTTTCCCTCTTATCCCTCCCTTCCGCCCATTTTCCCCAGTCCCTTTCCCTTTGGTAACTATTAGTCCGTTCTTGGGTTCTGTGAGTCTGCTGCTGTTTTGTTCCTTCAGTATTTTTTCTTTGTTCTTATAATCCACACATGCGTGAAATCATTTGATACTTGTTTTTTTCGGCTTGGCTTATTTCACTGAGCATAATACCCTCTAGCTCCATCCATGTTGCTGCAAATGGTAGGATTTGTTTTCTTCTTATGGCTGAATAATATTCCATTGTGTATATGTACCACTTCTTCTTTATCCATTCATCTACTGATGGACACTTAGGTTGCTTCCATTTCTTGGCTATTGTAAATAGTGCTGCAATAAACATAGGGGTGCATCTGTCCTTTTCAAATTGGGCTGCTGCATTCTTAGGGTAAATTCCTAGGAGTGGAATTCCTGGGTCAAATGGTATTTCTATTTTGAGTTTTTTGAGGAACCTCCATACTGCTTTCCACAATGGTTGAACTAATTTGCAGTCCCACCAGCAGTGTAGGAGGGTTCCCTTTTCTCCACATCCTAGCCAACATTTGTTGTTGTTTGTGTTTTGGATGTTGGCCATCCTCACTGGTGTGAGGTGATATCTCATTGTGGTTTTAATCTGCATTTCTCTGATGATTAGCGATGTGGAGCATCTTTTCATGTGCCTGTTGGCCATCTGAATTTCTTCTTTAGAGAAGTGTCTATTCATGTCCTCTGCCCATTTCTTAATTGGATTATTTGCTTTCTGTTTGTTAAGGTGCATGAGTTCTTTATATATTTTGGATGTCAACCCTTTATCAGATACGTTTTTTATGAATATATTCTCCCATACTGTAGGATGTCTTTTTGTTCTACTGATGGTGTCCTTTGCTGTACAGAAGCTTTTCAGCTTGATATAGTCCCACTTGTTCATTTTTGCTTTTGTTTCCCTTGCCCGGGGAGATATGTTCATGAAGAAGTTGCTCATGTTTATGTCCAAGAGATTTTTGCCTATGTTTTTTTCTAAGAGTTTTATGGTTTCATGACTTACATTCAGGTCTTTGATCCACCTTGAGTTTACCTTTGTGTATGGGGCTAGACAGTAGTCCAGTTTCATTCTCTTACATGTAGCTGTCCAGTTTTTCCAACACCAGCTGCTGAAGAGGCTGTCCTCTCCCCATTGTATATCCAAGGCTCCTTTATCAAATATTAATTGACTGTATATGTTTGGGTTAATGTTTGGATTTTCTATTCTGTTCCACTGGTCTGTGGGTCTGTTCTTCTGCCAATACCAAATTATCTTGATTACTGTGGCTTTGTAGTAGAGCTTGAAGTCAGGGAGTGTAATTCCCCCTGTTTTATTCCTCCTTCTCAGGATTGATTTGGCTATTCGGGGTCTTTTGTGGTTCCATATGAATTTTAGAATTATTTGTTCCAGTTCATTGAAGAAAGCTGTTGGTAGTTTGATAGGGATTGCATTGAATCTGTAGATTGCTTTAGGTAGTATAGCCATTTTGACAATATTTATTCTTCCTAGCCAAGAGCATGGGATGCATTTCCATTTGTTAGTGTCCTCTTTAATTTCTCTTAGGAGTGTCTTGTAGTTTTCAGAGTACAGGTCTTTCACTTCCTTCGTTAGGTTTATTCCTAGGTATTTTATTCTTTTTGATGCAATTGTGAACGGAATTGTTTTTCTGATTTCTCTTTCTGTTAGTTCATCATTAATGTATAGGAAAGCAACAGATTTCTGTGTGTTAATTTTGTATCCTGCAACTTTGCTGAATTCAGATATTAGTTCTAGTAGTTTTGGAATGGAATCTTTAGGGTTTTTTATGTACAGTATCATGTCATCTGCAAATAGTGACAATTTGACTTCTTCTTTACCAATCTGGATGCCTTGTATGTCTTTGTTTTGTCTGATTGCTGTGGCTAGGACCTCCAGTACTATGTTGAATAACAGTGGAGAGAGTGGGCATCCCTGTCTTGTTCCCGATCTTAGATGAAAAGCTTTCAGCTTCTCGCCGTTAAGTATGATGTTAGCTGTGGGTTTGTCATATATAGCCTTTATGATGTTGAGGTACTTGCCCTCTATACCCATTTGTTGAGAGTTTTAATCAGGAATGGATGCTGAATTTTGTCAAATGCTTTTTCAGCATCTATGGAGATGATCATGTGGTTTTTGTTCTTCTTTTTGTTGATGTGGTGGATGATGTTGATGGATTTTCGAATGTTGTACCATCCTTGCATCCCTGGGATGAATCCCACTTGATCATGGTGTATGATCCTCTTGATGTATTTTTGAATTCGGTTTGCTAATATTTTGTTGAGTATTTTTGCATCTACGTTCATCAGGGATATTGATCTGTAATTTTCTTTTTGGTGAGGTCTTTGCCCGGTTTTGGTATTAGAGTGATGCTGGCTTCATAGAATGAGTTTGGAAGTATTCCCTCCTCTTCTATTTTTTGGAAAACTTTAAGGAGAATGGGTGTTATTTCTTCTCTATATGTCTGGTACAATTCAGAGGTGAATCCATCAGGTCCGGGGGTTTTGTTCTTGGGTAGTTTTTTGATTACCAATTCGATTTTGTCGCTGGTGATTGGTCTGTTTAGTTTTTCTGTTTCTTGCTTGGTCAGTCTTGGAAGGTTGTATTTTTCTAAGAAGTTGTCAATTTCT
The DNA here is from genome assembly GCA_032199065.1 of Smutsia gigantea. Taxonomy (NCBI): domain Eukaryota; kingdom Metazoa; phylum Chordata; class Mammalia; order Pholidota; family Manidae; genus Smutsia; species Smutsia gigantea. The sequence goes on along the minus strand of JAVSCE010021834.1, from coordinate 289,961 downwards.
TCTATGTTTTCCAGCTTGTTAGCATATAGATTCTCATAATATTCTCTTATGATTCTTTGTATTTCTGTGGGGTCCGTCGTGATTTTTCCTTTCTCATTTCTGATTGTGTTTATGTGTATAGATTCTCTTTTTCTCTTAATGAGTCTGGCTAGGGGTTTATCTATTTTGTTTATTTTTTCAAAGAACCAGCTCTTGGTTTCATTGATTTTTTCTATTGTTTTATTCTTCTCAATTTTATTTATTTCTTCTCTAATCTTTATTATGTCCCTCCTTCTGGTGACTTTGGGCTTCATTTGTTCTTCTTTTTCCAATTTCAGTAATTGTGTTTGTAGACTATTCATTTGGGAATGTTCTTCCTTCTTTAAATAGGCCTGGATTGCAATATACTTTCCTCTTAGAACTGCCTTTGCTGCGTCCCACAGAAGTTGTGGCTTTGTGTTGTTGTTGTCATTAGTCTCCATATATTCTTTAATTTCTGTTTTGATTTGGTTGTTAACCCATTGATTAATTAGGAGAGTGTTGTTAAGTCTCCATGTATTTGTGAGCCTTTTTGATTTCTTTTTAAAATTTATTTCTAGTTTTATACCTTGGTGATCTGAGAAGTTGGTTGGTATGATTTCAATATTTTTGAAATTACTGAGGTTCTTTTTGAGTCACTGCCTTCTTTATATCAAGTTTTTTAGAAATGGATTGTGAATTTTCCACTGCTAATTAATGCAATAGAATTTTTACACCAAGGTATTCTGTCTTTTGTGAAGCTGCATCCTCCAATACCTTAATAAAGACATTGAAGTTTTTCTGAGTTGAATCATCCTGGACCAACCTATGATAATGCTCCTAACGGGAATCAGGTCACAGGCCCCTGCTTCACCCTATTTTTATGGATCACACGGGCAATATGGATATCTCATGACATCCAAAGGCCTCCTGGATACAATCTTTATGTCTCCTTTTGCTTTCTGTGTAACATAAAAATAAAGGAAAGATGTTTTGTAAATCAAAACAAAACAAATAAATGTATTTCTCCATTTAGAGGAAATTCAAGAAGAATATACGTTCTAAAAAACTGGGCCAAAAAATATATTATTACTTATGTGATCCTCGTTCAAAAAGCCATCCCTAAAAAAGCCCAGATAGGAAAAATCACTTATGAATTTCTATTACTTCTATGAGCTATATATTTATTACAAATGAAATCAGGTCAAAATTTACATCTAGGAGCACCTTGAACAGAAGAGAAGAAACCCGAGTTGCTGGATGGGTGAGTGTACAAGGGCAAAAACAGCCTTACCCCTCTGTCCCAGTAATTGGAGGGGAGGGTGTGAGAGGCTACCCCTTCCCACCCCCTCCTAGCCTTTCTCCCCATCCAATGAAAGTGTTGTTTCTGTATCAGATTTCTTCCAGTGAGATCTGGGACACTTCACTCGTTTAATAGAAACTAGGAGGCCACTTACATTTTTTTTTTCTTTCTGATTCAAGAACTATGTCCTCCTAAAAAAAAAAAAAAGTTCCCTGTGGACATCCTGACACAAAATTGTTTTCTTTTTTTCTGAATGTTGTCCAAATCTGTCTCAGGGAAAAAGAAAATAATTCATTCTTGTCAAATGGGATATCATAAGTGGAGCTTGCTTTAATGCTTTTCTATTAATTCAAAATGTCTCACTCCATGCAAACAGTTGCCAACTTGAGTGGGAGGCCAAATCCCCAGTCACCCATCTGTAGTAAGGTGTGTGTGAACTGCAGACAGCCAGCCCTGTTGCTAGGAGGAAGCATGAATAGTTGAAGAACCCGAATCAAGGTCAGTTTGACTTGTTACCAAAAAGGGAAATTAAAAAAAGACCAAAGAAAGCCTTTCTCAAATGAAATACATCTGCATTGTGTACTGTCCATATGAGGTGGTTCACCATTTCTGTAACAGGAAAAACATCATCACTGAATATGAAATATGCATACGTGTTCATGTAAGCGTGAGACAGAAAATGCTGGCTGGATTCCTGTCAATATTTGGTGATAGAAAGAATAAGCAGTGCTCATGCCATTAACAAAGATTCTTCTACAGCCAAAGAGACTCATTTATTATCTTGAATAAGACATTCTTACTTCATTACAGTCTTTACTGTAAAAGGTTGACATGATCTAGGTTCACAATATGAAATGAAACACATGTGACACAACCTATTTTTATAAGCCAGCGCCACTTTCTTTTATTACTGTATTTCACTGGCATGGCTTCCTTGTGAAACAAATGATAGCATAGGTTTGTCATAGTGTAAGTTCCCAAAGGCTGCGTTTTGTTATGGTTCTTTCCTCTACACATAGAAGCCACTCTTCATTTTTGTCCTCTACCTATCCATATGGGATATTAAAACAGTTCTACAGATTGTGAAAAGTACCCATGTAGATTAATCACTTTTTTCATTTTGTTGAGTTCAGTGAGCACATAGATCCACTGTGATGAAGCTGAAAGCACACAGGTCCATGAGGGAAGAGATCTGAATTCCAGCCCAATTCTCTTGCTTATTAGCCATGTGAACTGTAATTTACATTCTGGGGATCACTGTCTTCATTTGGAAATGATGACATTTACCAAACCGTGACACAAATAGATGTTCATATGAAGAAAAGGAATTGAATGTGATGAACTGAGTGATATACTCAGGTTCTTTATTGGCGGACATCCTGTCATCTTTAAGGTGCTAATATGGATGACAGCTCTTTAAGAAAACAATACAACACAGAGCATCTCCCAAAGCCCTCCAGCCTGGAACCCTCTTCCACAGAGCATTTCTAACAATAAGTGATCCGTAAAATGTACTTTGGAGTACACTGGGTGAGATGACAGTTTTAGGATTCTGTTTGACTTCTCCTGCTGGGATCTGGTGAAGGGCTCTGGGCCTAATGGAGTTCCGTTCACCCTGCTGTGGGATGTAGCTGTAGTGCCCAGAAAACATCCAAGTGCAGCTCCCTGGAGGCAAAGCCTCTCCTCTGGATGCTAGCTATGCGTCCACCCCTGCCAAACCCACTGCCGTGACACTATACCCGCACCCAACCCCTTCATGTAGGGCCCCTCCTGAGCTGTTCTGACCGGTCCCCTTACTTGCCCACATTATGCCAGGTTTCTTCCCTGACATTAATGCAGGAAAATCGGGACTAAAGGTTCCCACGCTTCCCACTGGTTAATAAATCAGGTATAACTCAGGTGATATAATAAAGAACATGAGCATTTTTATAATCTTATTTGATTTGATTTGATACTCTGCTTAGAATTGGGGATATAGACATGAATAAAACAGAGTCTCTGCCAGACAAATGACATCATCCCTTCTCTCAGGTTACTTACAGACTGGCAAATGGGACAGATTTGTAAGCAAATGGTTTTATTTTTTGTGATAGTGTTACATTAGTAGTACATGCAGGTTGTTAGAGTAAATAATTTTTTAGGTCAGCTCTATATTTGTTTTATTAAGGCAGGTCATTATGAAATGTAGAAGGTCTTAAATAAAAGATCTGAAATTCCTATTTATTTTATGTGGTGTGATGTTTAAGGTGACTGTAGATAGTCCTGTCCATTTGTCAACCAGTAACAAAAATTTCACGAATGACGCCCTTGCTTTTAAAAACTTATCAATTAAATTCATGTGCCTGGCACTCTGCTAGGTGCCCCTCTAGTCCTGCACCCACCGCTCCAGAGGCTGCCACTTGAGTTCCCATCTGTAGTGGTTGGTTCTGTGTGGCCACCTGGCTAGGCTACAGGCCCCAGTTATTTAATCAAATGCTAATTAGGTGTTGCTGTGAAGGACTTTTGTAGATATAGTTAATATCTACAGTCAGTTGACTTTGAGGAAAGGAGATTACCCCTGATAATGTGGGTGGGCCTCAGCAAATCAGTTGAAAGGCCTAAGACTAAGGCTGAGACGTCCCTGAGCAGAAGAAATTCTGCCTAAAGACTGCAGTATCAGCTCCTGCCTGAGTTTCCAGCCTCCCAGCCTGTCCTACAGATTTCAAACTTGCCACACCCCCGCAAATCATGTGAGCCAACTCCTTAAAAGAAATCTGTTTTTTCTCTTCTGTTCTAAGAACCTTGACTGACCCAATGTTCCTTATACACAGGCCTCTGGAGATTCCCCAGAATGCACTGATCTTCTTAACTCCCCACCCTTTCCTACCCCTAGGCTGAAAGAGCCCCGAACTACTGCCTATTCCACCATGGTTCCACTCTATTATGAATTCAGTACGCTGCAGGGGTGGCCCCATATGGGAACTTAACTACCATGCACAACATGGTTCTGCATGAAAATACCTTCTGAATTCCAAAAAACAAATTTGTTTAAAAAATAAATACATATGTATGGAATTGTATATCATCTTTATCCTTATAAGGATATAAATCCCTGATGTAGTGCCACCGTCCTCATTTTATGTTTGAGAACACTGAGGCTAAAAGATATTAAGGTTACTGGGGCAAAATCACATGTCTGGTATGTAACAAAGTCATATTCAAACCCAGGTTTACATGACTCCAAACTCTATACTATATTCATTTCACCCTGCTCCTTTCCTGTAAATAAAAAACTACATGGGTCAAATTATGTGGAACACATTCCATTTTCTTCTGTGCCACTTTTGTTTGTGTACTGTGGGTAGAAGTTAAACATTACCTAGCATTTATTGAGGGCTTACTGTGTGCCAGGCTCTTGCTTTAAAGATTCCTCCAATGAAATGTCTAGCTTGAATTATACATTATGTCTATAGTTGGACGCTTCAAAATTCTAAGACATGTTATTACTAATGATTTTTGTCCCAACTCCATCTATTTTGATCATAGATAGTTGATGGTTTGTTTCCCCGATTCCTAAACAACAGATGTTTCATATTGATACCTAATATCACAGCAATTAAAATTAAAAAGACAGGATTGTTCTAAGTGAATGAAAGTCTGCCTGTCTATCTATTTATCTGTTATTTATTTTTGTTTTAATGTTTTGAACCCCACCACACTAGCCTTTAGAGATTGATATAAAGGAACAGGCAAACACATTCAAGCAACCGGCTGCCTGCTCTTGCTTTTGCCCATGTGGTACTAACCCAGCTGATCTGGTTGGGCATCTCCAGCCCTGGCCAGTGTGTTCTCTGACTCCAGGCTACCCAGGGGCCCATTCAAAAAGATGCTCCCATCTGTCCTCATTCTGAGGTAGAGCACGGTTAAGAAATACTCTTCTATGAAAGTACAGTCAGTGAAAGTAAAGATAACTAAGAGCCAGAAAGCTCAATTCAAGAAGTATTACTTAGGGTCTCAAAGCTACTCATTCAACAAGCATGTATTATTTTACAGAAAGTACTTTGGGGGAAACAAATGAATACCATTGTCTCTCTGATTAATAGGAAATGTGGCAGTGCCCTGTGCGGGATGCTTGAAAAGCACTGTTTTTCAAACCAATGGTCACAACCAATTAGTAGTTAGTAAAATCAATTCAGTGGGTCAAGAACAACATTATTTTTAATTAAATAGAACACAATAGAAGAGAATAGAAAAGAAAATGGAGTGCATGGCATGCAGAGAGCTCATCCTTCCTTCTTTCAGTTATATATGTGCCAGACTGGTTTCCAAGTAAGATGTATTTCTTACTGTGAAATGTCATCAAAAACTGCTTAAAAACTGCTGCTGTAGAAAAAGAAAGAAGAAAACAAAAGCTTTGCTCTCAAGAGCTTGCATCTTGCTGGGAAGATAAAGCTAATTAATGAACAGCAAAGCCTTTTGTATAAAGCAGCTAATGACTAAGGGGTAAAGTGAACATTGCTGATGTAGTGTCCCAGAGGATTAAGACCAGGGAAAAATCGCAGTGACAGTTCATTGCTCCTTCCTCCTTGAGATGCCCTCCTCTCCTGGCTTCCAAGACAACATGCATCTCCGGTCCTTCCCAGACTGCCTTCTCGGCCCTTAGGTGGGGTCAGTGCCTAATGGGCACAGCTCTTGGGCCACTTCTCTCTTCTTCCAACACGCATTCCTTAGGTCATCTCACTTATTGTCAGAGCTTTAAATGCCATGTGAACACCCATGTTCGTTTTCCCAGCCCAGAGCTCCCAGACTCGCTTATCCAGGTGCCTGCCCACGCTCTCTACCTGGATGTCCCATGGGCATCTCAAATTTAATCTGTCCCAAACTCAACGCCTAACCTTCATCCCTCAATCTCTGCCTTCCTCAGGCCTCCTCACCTCAGCTAATAGGAATTCAATCCTTCCATGATCAGGCCAAAAACCCTGGAGTCTTGCTTGCGTCTTCTCTTCTCTTTCAATCCCACATCCAAATCACCGTTAAGGAACCTTCTGGCGCTGTCTTCTGCCCACCACCTCCACAAGCTACCACCATTCCTCACCCTCACCACTCGTCTGGATTATTGCACAAGCCCCTAACTCTCCCCAATTCTTCCCTTGTCCCCAGCTAGTGGTTCGCAGCTCAGCAACCAAACCAATCCTTTTAAATTCAGAAGGTGTCACATCTCTTATCAAAACTTCCAATCAGTTCCCTTCTCACCCTGAGTAAAAGCCAGAGTCCTTACAGTGAGCTGCAAAGCCCCAGTGACCTGGAGGCCACACCCACCCACCACCCCCCTGTCCCCACCTTCTGTCCCCTGTCACTCCACCTGCCTATCTGGTTCCTGCTGGTCAGCATGGCAGGAAGTCTCCCCTCAGGACCTCCTCACTTACTCTTCCTTTGCCCTGAGCTCCGCCCACAGCCCTCAGGGCTAACTCCCTCCATTCCATCTGTACTCAGAGGTCCCTTCTCAGGGGGCCTTCAGTGATGCTCTCACACTGCATTGCCCAGCTCCCTCCCTCCCCCACATCCACACTGTTCCCCCTTTTTTCTGTTCCCTGCTTTTTCTCCATGGCACATATCACTGTCTAACATACATTTATCTATTTTATTAATGTCTCTCTTCCTCCTTTGCCATGAAGGCAGATTTTTCTTCCTGTTTACACATTGCTGTATCCCCAGTACCTATGACCACATATATTTCACAATAATGCACGATAAATATGCACTGAATAAATGAATGAATGCTTTTCAAGTATTTTGAATACAAAATAAATGGTACTTTAACTGTAGCTTAACCACTAAATCAGAGAGGACCACAATAAAATTTCGTGTATGAAATCTTACCCCAAACCCTACCAAAAATATTCCTGCTGGGGCATCTTCTTTCACTGGAGCTCAAACTGGTTCAGAGATCCTGATTCAGATATCTGTGGAAAGTGCCACACTCAGCCATCCACATGCTTGGTGACAACTCCTTTTTGGGTCTAAATATAAAGCTGTCTAGAGGAAATGGTTGAAATATAGGCTTAACATACAAATCCTCAAGAAGCAATTTCCTTGTGTGATGATTATTAAGGTAGAATTTTGTATTACACGTGTGCATAGAGGCAACCAAAGCATTCAGTTCTTCCTAGATACCAAGACCTAGATCACCTAACTTGGGAGTTGATGGCTTCATGGAATCAGAATGAGTGGTATTCATAAAGGAAAGATTCTATTTTGGCCCATTTGAGTACAGTAGATTTTTAGGTGTTATGAATGTAACTTGGAATAAAAATTCCAACAGACCAAGATGCAGCAGTGATCAGATGACACTGATGAAAGGCAGGAAACTTCGAATTGCATCTCTTCTTAAATCTATTGTTTTTTTTCAACAGATGCCAAATAACTAATGATTCACAAGTATAATCATTTATAACTTCATTTGAGAAATTTAGTATTCCAAAATTAATGATAAACTAAAGGAGACTATTTGCTGAAACTTACTTCAAAATTCATAATTTTGAAATTAAGTATCAATACTGGAGATGACTTATTTATTATTTTATAGACTCTAAACTAGCAGTACCACTTGTTCATAATAAGGTTATCAGACTTTGTGTTCCATGGAAAAAGATCCAAATTCATAATTATTCGACAAATAGTGGGGTCTCAGACATGCTCAAAGATTTACAAGATTTTTGCCAACGCCTCCGTTTAGTTTTGATGAGTGATATCTCTGCATCTGGGCTTCTGTTGACCCCTGGAGAAAGATCACTAACTTTCTACCCACATCTCTGCTTCTGAACACCAAACACAGAATTCTAGCTTGCTTTAAGGAATTCAAAATTTGAAATTATAGCTACAAACCACAGGGGATGTGTGGACAGACACCAACATCCTAGTGACTACCACAGAGGGAGAAGTCAATGGCTCAGCTAGCCATTTCAAGCCAACATTATGCCTCTAATATGCCAGAAAGACATGATCGAAATGAACAGTTGCATTCAACACTAAGAAAGTGCTCTACACAAGTTTTCTGATAAACAGACAGTGGAAATAAATACAAGACTTATGATAGATTTAAACCTTTGTTATTTTAATCTTACTGTCTTTGAGGATGTTCGTGTTCCTGCTTATATTTCACTAAAACTTGTAGCCAACTATAACTTCCGGGTCCTGGCTGATCTGTGGACATTACTTTTTAAAGTCTTTTGGTTCTTCCAAGCATCTAATCCTCACTACTTACAGTTTTTGAAATGCGATTGCACTGTCCTTCCAGCCACTTAATGCATGTTTTATGTTTAATGAAAAATTGCTGTTACTGTTCTGAAACTTACAGACAGCAGAGTGATATGATGAAAAAAGCAGAGAAATTGGAGTCAAACCTGCCTTTCCATTCTGACTACGATTTACTAACTGAAATTTAGTTGTAAGTTATTTAATAGCACTAAGTCTCAATTTTCACGTCTTGGCAATGGGATTAATAACAACACAGGGTTTTTGTATTACATGAGATAATGTTTGTGTATTAAGAGATTTGTGTATAAAATGGCTACCATCAGGTCCTAAGGCTAATTGCTTCCCTGTTGATGTACTGAATGAGGGAGGAAATATCTTTGTCTCAGCATTCCAAGCAAAGGTCCAAAGATGTTTGCTGACTGAACAGACTTAGATCACACACTCAGCCCTGAGCCAAGCAATGAAGCCGGGGGCGGGGGGGGGGGGGGGATGTGCTGATTGGCTGAGCCAGCTCCTGTGCTACTCCTGAAATACCTGGACCTCGAGAGTGGGAAGGAAGGTTGTCCCTGAGCAAAATCATGGGGATGTGACTGCAAGAACCAGAAATAGCACCAGGTAGCAAAACCCACAGATTTCCACTACAATCAAAACACAGGGTAGACAATGAATAAAATCCATTTACCTCCCCTGCCCACAACACAGTGGAGTATAGTATCTTAGTTACTGTTTCTTGATGTGGTATCACAAAGGCATCTTCCCAAAAGATAGCCCTGCTTAATGTCAGTCATTACCTCGGTAACATTTTCTATGAGTCCCAAAAGGCCATGGGTCCCTCCCCTCCTTTGGGGGAGGCACAGACCTTGCCCCTCTGCCTTGCTCCTGCAGGGCCATTTCTTAATGTATCCATGCACTTCACACATCTACATTCAACTCCTAAGGGGCAGTTTTACCACCAGGGAAGAGGATTTATAAGAACAAACACAAACACAGTAGGTAATTCAGAGGGACTGAAATTTAATACTCAACTCAGCTTGACTTGCTTTAAAACTATTTTTACTCTTTTCCTTCAATTCCGCAGATTTGCCTGATCCACTTAAAACTTGTCAACTCCTTTGAGACTAGTGACTGTGCTTTATAAAATGTGTTTGCTGTATTTACCCAGCACCTGCTATGGTGCTAGGTACCCTGTAGACACCTCCAAATGTTCACGGATGAGAATAATTCCACAGGGTCACAGTGAGCGAATCACCATTGCATAGCACTGTTTACAGAGTTCCATTCGAGAGTATTTAAAATGTTATTTGGAAGATGTGACAGAGGGCATAAGCCCCATTTAAAAAGAGGTCGGTATTTACTCTTGTCCTTAAAAGGTAATTTTTAAGCAATCTGAAAAGCAAATTAAGTTTTACACCAGCTTCGGTTTCAAGGGGAGTTAGAAAGCGTGGTTGCCAGGGAAATCTGATTGGAAAACACCAATCAGGCCTTGGCATCTGCATATCACATAATTGTAATTTTCCTATTCTTGCTCTTTTTTTTTCTGCTATGAGAAGAGCAAGCTAAAAAGGCTACAGGGACATTTATGCCAAGTCGCATTTGTCAAGTTGAGAGCTGTATGGAGCAGAAAAGCAATTCTCCCAGCTGCAAAGAAGATGCAAAGGAGCCGAGTGAGTAGGGAATCTGAGAGCTCACTAAAAGTGCTTAGAAGGCCACTACATTAAAATCATTTCTGTAATAAGTTGTAGGCAGGAACTTGAAATCCAGGGTGAAGCCTTCTTACACATGCTAAGAAAGCACTGAGGTAGGAGGCCCCCAAAGCTGTCTTTGAAAGGGTGGCTGTCCTGCAAGCTTGCCAATCCCCCCAATCCCAGACTGTCCATTTGTGTTTAAGCAGTAACTGATAACAGCTGGTAAGGGCACCAAGAAACAGGGAGACAGCAAGTGCTCTTAATTATCTCAAGTATTTCTCTTTATCAGTGCTAGAGAATCAGTGACAAGATATTTGTTTACTTCAATAGTTATATTTCATTTTTAAAAAACTGCAGTTGAGTGGGAGCAAGAATTTTTTTTAAGTATATTTGCTCATTTACTCAATGTCCATCAGAGGCAGGATGATACTACAAGCTTTGGTGTTAGACAGATACAGACTCACTATGACATTCGCAAGTCATTTCGGCTTTTTGAGTCTCAGTTTTGCAGCAGTGCAACGGACAGAGTGCCCATCTCCTGGGACCGCCAGAAGTTTTAAAATAAAGTAACTTAGGTATCACTTCCAGCCCTTTGAGATTATCCTATAAATGTCAGATTAATCCATACTTATCAGATTCTTAGCTCCTTTCACAAATATAGCTTTTCCTCCTCATCAAGCTCAAGAAAAGCCAAGGAGGTTGATCCCCTTCAGTCATAGCCAAGCATCCTTACCTGGTGTTTTAATTTAAATACTCAATTGTTGAAAAAATCAACAACTGCCAAAAGCATAGCCTTGCAAATATGAACCCATTATTGCTACTCACCATCTTAACCACTGGTCTTCTTTGCTATATTGTCTTTATTTCTACATAATCAATCAAATGTTTTCTCCCAGCTGGTTCCTGATGAAATAGAACTTTGTTCTAAATCCCACCTCAGCCGTAGGTTCATCTATCTTCCTCCCAAATCTCTGCAATCCAGAGCTGCTCACAGAATTGCACTGGCCTACCCTGGTATATTTCAGGACACACACTCCATTCCAGCTGTCCCAGCTTTCTAAGCGTCTGCATTCCTTTTGTGGCTCTCAGATTTCCCAAAATCTCACGCATTTTCATTCCTCCAAACCTCACCATCCAACTTCCCATCCTGGGACAATCCACTCTGCAGGCGTCACTCACACATGGCTTCATCTCCAGCATCATCTCCCAGACCATCATGGGCCCAGAATATTGACTGTGCACATTAGTTACACCGTAATGACTGCGGGCCAGCCAAAGTGGTGGACCAAACCCACATGTGCTTTGCAAGAGCCTTTTAAAAGTCAGAAGACAAAGACAAAACAGTATGATTTCACTCGTATGTGGAATCTAAAACAAAACAACAAAAAAAGAGCAATCAAAACTAAAACTCAGACCCAAAGAACAGATTTGTGGTTACCAGAAGGAAAGAGGGATGGAGGGGGCAGATTTAAATGGGCGAAGGGAGTCAAACGGATGGTAACTAGACTTTTGGCGGTGATCATTTTGTAATGATGTAGATGTTCTCTGGACCTCAGTTTCTTTGTTTGACATCCTAGGATTATAATACTTCCTCTTCTTACCATTCAAGTCAGTTGTAAGAATCAGGAAACATTATGTGAACTAGGGTGTTTCGCAAAAGCATGAAATAGATGAATGCTAATTTTCTTGTTAATTTGGTCACTACTAAATATAAACATTAAGTTCTATAATCACTGTCCCAGAATACATCTGTTTCTTGCTCTTATTTTTGCACATAAAAGGGTGTCTAATTGATTCCAAGACCATTATTTTCACATTTTAGCATCTTTGATATTGGAATATATCACAGAATCTATGGAGTGTCAGAGTTTAATTGGTGGCATTTATTTCTCTCTTAGTGGTACAAAAAATATTGAGGGTTTTGCATTGGTAGCTCAGATTCAGTAAAATTTGTGGTATTTGGGTCATAAGAAGCTGAAGAAGGGAAAAAGTAAGAGTACCTTGTCTATTCACAATGAAAGCTTTATTAGCCAAGTGGGGATAGGACCCCAAAAAAATGACCAAAGTGTTTGAGACATTCAGAACAGAGGATTACCTTAAATCATATAACTTTTAAAGTTCCCCATGGGAAAGATGTTTTTAAGGACCCCTAGCTCATTATAGCTTTTGCTTATAGATCTAGTGTGATCCTCTTTCAACCAAGTTTGGGGAAACCTACAAGGAAAAAAAATGGGCAGCACCAGAAGATAGTCTATTTCCAAAGATCCTAGAGGACAGATACATTTTTGTGCATGACATTTTTATATTTTTATATAGGGTTACATGTATATTCTTTTGCATTTATATTCTTACACTAGAGTATCTACTTTAATGAATAGAAGAATTTCCACTAAAATGCCACTATTTTTAATCCCCAAGATATTTAATCTGGCTGGCCATACTTAACAGAACCATGAAGAGACCAATTTCTAACCTTTATTCTCAGATTTTCATGGTGCTTTGAAGTTCACAAACTATATTCACACACATTATCCCTATTCATTATACATCTATTATCAACCCCATTTTACAGATGAAAAAACTGAATCAAAGAGGTGAGGTGACTCATCCAAGGTCACACACAGTGAATGAAAACAAAGCTGGTGTTGGAATTCATTCATTCATTCGGAGTCACATTTCCCCAGAAACCTATTGTCTCTCTGGCACTCTACTAGGCCCTAGAAACAGCAAGATAAATAGCAACAAGCTTGTCCCCCTTTACTGTCTCCAACTTTGCCCCACCTCTGTGACTAGAAGCTACACGGGGCAGAACCTTCATGCAGCCCAGAGGCCCCCTGGAGCCCAGCTACTGGTCTTGACAGTACTAACACATCTGGAATGCACAGGTCTAAGGTCAAGGTTTCTAAAACAAAAATCTTCTCCAAATACAAAAATAGTGCCCAGGGAGGTTTCTTTTTCCCTAAGATTCTGCTTTGTGAACCAAAAGGAGGTGTTTGAGATTCGATGACTGGGAAGCCAGGCAAGCTTCGGGCAGCCCAAGGGCTGCAGGCTCCCCTCTCAGCCCTGCAGAATAGAGGTGAGTCCCCAGGACAGAGAGCTGTGGAGTGCTTCCTAGAGGGGAAACACTCACTTAAAAATGATGGGAGTAGGTAGTGTATTAAGAATTTAAGTTTTTACATAATATAGATCAAATATTACTGTCCCTTCATTACCAAAGAAAATTGAAAGCAGCCATCAGTCTTGGAAAACCCATGTCATCCATCATGAGGGAACATCTGAGTGCAGCAAGCCATGCCTAACTCCCAAAAAACGGACCTTTATGGTATGCTTTGCTGGCATTACCCCATTTAACCCACACATAATTCTATGGGGTAGAAAATGGACAGGGAAATGGAGGCACAGAGAGTTAATTAACTTACCTAAGAATATGCCTAGTTACTGGCAAGCAGGAATTCAGACCTCGGCAGTCTGATCACAGAGCCCATGCATCTAAGCCACCAGCAATACTGCCTCGCCAGATTTTAGTGAGCTTACCCAGTAATTGGAGAGATGACACAAAGACACATAAAGTAAGTAGCGTATGTAAATGTCATTGCATGATTCTGCACATTAAGTACTCTGAAGGAAGGTGTGGATCAGGTGCAGGATCATACAGTGTCCATCACAACCATACCACTCTGTCCTTGTAACTGGAGATCAACCACAGTCAGTACATAATGCGTGAGTGTGGCTGTGTGCCAATAAAACTTTATTTATAAATACAGATGGCAACCTGGAATTGGTCTGGCAGCTATAGTTTGTTGAACTCTTAACTATGCTGTGGATTTCATAAAGGAGATCAGTTTGGGGGGAGCTTTGGGACTGCACATTTCAGTCTGGAAGGAAGATTTGAGATATATTTACAAGACTCTGTAACCTGGCCCCTCCCCCTCCCCCCCACCTACCCTCACCCCTGCCTCTCGTATCAATTCCCTCTTGCTCAGAACTATCCAGCCATGCTAGCATTTTCCTTCCTAGGCTTTAATTACACAGCATGCTTATTCTTACTCTAGAGCCTGTACTGGCTGATCCTTCTGCCAGGAGTCTTTTCCCCCAGCTCCCCTCAAGGCTGGCTGCCCAGTCACCATATCTCCTCTCAGATATTACTCCTCTCCAAAGAACAAATTAAAGCAGTCCCCTCCAGCCACTTTGTCACATCATCCCATGTCATTCTCCTAATGGCATGTCTGAGACCTGCTCATTTGTGGGTATGCTCTCATGGAATATCAGCTCCATTGCATGGGACCAATGTTTATATTGTTCACAGCACCCAGACAATGGCTGGAAAATAAATAAGCAAAAAATACTCACAGAAATGGAGGAAGACTGAGGGAAGTCAGGAGAGAGGTAATGAAGGGGGCAGAAAATGTAAGCACTCCCCATTAGGTGGTGTTTCATTTTCTCCTGTTCTGTGACTTATTATAGTATAGCTTTCATTAAAATGGTCCATCATTTAGTGTCCATGATGCTATTTCAACCAAGAAAACATGCTAATCCTATAATTAGAGGATGGTAGCACTAGGTTATGGTCATTCCTTGGTCGGGTTTGTACTTCTCAACAGGTGGTTTAAGTTATAGACTGGCTATGCCTGCAATTTTCATTTGCACACTAATGCACACTAAAAATGTGAACTAATCCTCACTTTGTTTTATCAAAACTAAGGCTCTTAAAAATTTTCATTAAAATGTAAATCTTTTTCTCTAATCATAACTACTGTTAAATCTAACCTTTATTAGATTGATTGTATTATTGTTTCTTTAACATTTGTTGGGTCCAACTACCCCCTAAACTGGTACAGAAAAGCAAGATATCTGACTAGCCTGTCAAATGTCCAGGCTATTTTTCTATCTTCCCCAGCTTGCCTTCTTTACCAAGACTCCCATTCTTTAAACTTCTAGGATCAGTAATAAAGAAGGCTTCTCGGACAACTACAAGTTAATTTTTTCTTTGGCGTTCCCTAAATCTTTTCTCTTTAGGCAATTGAGCAGAAAGACACAGCAGCCTTCAACTAGATCACAGTAGTAGCTACAGCAAAAGATTCTCCTTTCTTTCCAATCAAAGAGAGTAAAATTTCATGCTTGGGCCCCTTACAAACTGGTACACTTTCTTTGAAAACTATGTACCTGACCACTGTCTCCCCTCTTGCTTTTGAGTTTTAAGAGACTCCAGATAAAAACCCTGGCTCACTTACAACTTCAGTGATATTTTTCTTCTCCCAGATCTTGATTTTGTGTTTCTTTACATTTTTCCTAGAAATGATTTTTGTATTGTTTTATATGGTATCTTGGTGTAGATTATCTCTAGATATATGAATAATGTATTAATTTTTAAATTGTACTCCATTGTAAATTCCATTCCGTACAACTTAACTGCTATCATTTGAGAATTGTTTAACTGAAAGATATGCAGTTTAAATAATTCCCAGCTGGCTTCCTTAGCAACAATTGCAACCTGTTTCTAGCACAGGCCCAAGTTTCTCCCATAAACTAACTTGGAAAAAAGACCTAAACAGAAATTTTCCATATTTAGTTTCTTAGTGAGAGGAGCTAATAAGTGTGTCATTAGTTTCTGACATCTTCCAGAGCAGTACTTATGATCTGTGCATTAGTACTGAGAAATAGCTGGTGTGTGTGCATCATATGACCCTCAGCTGTATCAATGTAATTTCTAAAATGTAATTGCTAATCAGCAATAGCTCTGAACATGATAATATCTTTGCAGTGACTCACCTGCCAACTGGAAGAAAACAAGACTGTTTTCAACATTTATAATATCCCTAAGAAATCTCCCATGTCGCTATGGTGATTTTGATGGGGGGGTTTTTAGCTAAAAAAGTGAAAACCCTACATGGTTACTATCGTAACTAACACATGGCAAATGGGTCAGATGTGATGGATTACGACAGTGTCATGGGACTAAAATTCTACAATTCTGTAGGTGCCACAGGTCACAGCTCAGAAAGAGAGACTATCAAACAGTGATCAGGTGCTGCCCTAGAAGCAAGGCTGCAGGAGCTGCTGGGCTGGGACTCTCTCTGCCCCTTCATAGCCAGGACTTTGAGCTACTTTCATAATCTGTTTTCTCTCTTGTAAAATGGTTACAATAATAATAATACTACCCCTCAGCTGGGGGATCAAATGAGTTAACATTTATAAAGCATTTAAAACAATGCCTGCATAAAGAAAGCAAATATAATAATACTTTGTTAAATAAAATAAGCTGCATAGTAAAGCTTAGTTAAATTTTATTGGTAGTTTTCAGAAAGAGAACCCACAAACCTCCATTTTCATGTCTGTGAATTCTTCATCTGATCTCCTCAGTCTGATGTTTCCAGATATAAGCTTTCAAACTGTATAGATAAATTCATAATTTAAGGAGGGAAGAATAGTGTTTTCAGTAGAACATCTATTCTCACTTCCTAGAATCCATACTGTTTAGAAATCTAATACATGTATATGCCATGTGGATAATTTCTGAATACTTTAGACTTAAGATCCATATATTGTTAATCATGGCATTTAGATTAAGTAAATTATGTTCTTTGGAGTTAAACCAAAATGCTCTGAATCCCATTGCTGTTATGTGTTCTTTTACTAGCTATGTGTTCTTTGGCAAATTTCTTAAGCTCTCTGAGCTCCTGCCTCTCATCTGAGAAAAATGCAGAGAGCTACTGTGTTGATGAAATAAGATCCTGTAAGCAAATTGCTTAAGATAATCAAATATTAATATTGAAACACCATATCATTTAATGGATAATTTGTAAATAGTTAGCATCAAAATACCTTTTTACCTTCTCATTGCCAACCTGGCCAGTTCCAGGGAGCCCTTCCTGGATACTCCTTCCCCATTACTGTTAACTCCTGTTTTTAGTGTCTCTTTCGTGCATATT
This sequence comes from Smutsia gigantea, assembly GCA_032199065.1. NCBI lineage: Eukaryota > Metazoa > Chordata > Mammalia > Pholidota > Manidae > Smutsia > Smutsia gigantea. The sequence goes on along the minus strand of JAVSCE010021834.1, from coordinate 272,811 downwards.
CCACTTATGGCACCATATCTTAAACTTGCTAACATGTTGATTTGGAACTGCTCCCAAATTAATTTTTGCTTTGTTTTCTCATCTCTGTTATGAGATTGCTGAGGACAAGAACCAGCCTCCCTTTTTCTCGCCTCTTAATTCTACCCTGTGCAATGTTCTGTGCACTATAATCTGTTGCTTCTTAAAGAGTAAAAAGGAAAGTGGTCATTATGCATTTCTTTTGCTAAGTGGAGGAGGAAGGAGATCCTAGGTTGAGTTCATGTTGAAGTGGAAAATCTAAGAGGAACCAAAGAGAAAGTCATAAAGAATTCCCCTATAGTGTAGTGTGCTCTACTGAACTCAAAGGAAATGATTATAGAAAGAAAACTCAGTGCCCTGAGAACATTATCTTGTGTGGTACCACAATTAGAGACTGAGAGTAGGATCCAGCAAAGCAAGAGGAAAAGGACAATTCAGATAAGTAGTAGCTCTACCAGGTAAGTAGAGAACCTCTGTAAGAGGGTGGGTGCATGCACGCACACACGCACACGCATGTGTTTGTGTGTGTCTGTGTGGATATCGGTGTGTAGAGGCCAAGAAAAATTTAAGAAATGCCACTAGCTTCATGAGGAGATCACTGGACACCTTTGAAGAGTGCTTTAAGCAAATGTATGGAGGCTGAATCCAAATTAAGGGGTTCAGAAAGAATAGATGACTGGGAAGTCCCTGAAGCTGTTAGGGACCACTGGTTTAGGAAGAACAGATACTGGGTAGAGATGGTAGAGATGGAAGGTGCAGAGAAGGTGTTGATAAAACAGAAAGATTCATGGATTTTAAATGACAATCAAAAACAAATAATTGAAAAGCTCAAATATAACTGCCTTCCTTTCCAATGGCAATCATATATTTAATTCAATTATTATCAGCGTGACAAAACTGAGTATAAGTAAATCAGAGGAATGTTTTTAATTTTTTTCTTAATACACAGGTTATTCACAGGTTGTTTTAAAGATTGAGATATGGATTTGCATGTATTCAAAATATTTTCAAACCAATTATAGTAAAACACCACTATCGAAAAGTTAATGTCTAAAGTTTTAGATAATTAGCTGTAGGACCCATAGTAAGGATCATATCAAAAAGAAAGAGAGGGAAAGAAAAATTTTAATAAAAGAATTGTATAAAAACTGAGTTACCTGTTTTACATCTGAATAGGTTCCTCAGGATGAATGGACAGGGTACACCCCAAGAAGTAAAGATGATGAAATTCCATGCCGAAGAATGCGGAGTGGCAGTTACATCAAGGCCATGGGAGATGAAGACAGTGGTGACTCGGACACAAGTCCCAAGCCTTCTCCCAAAGTTGCTGCGCGAAGAGAAAGCTATCTCAAGGCTACGCAGCCTTCCCTTACAGAACTCGCCACACTCAAGTAAGTGTTTCCCACACTATATACTCCTTGTATTATCACCCAGGGTCAGACTGTGTGACCCCTAGAATAAATGGGGCAGAAAACACCCTACAGATAGAACAGTACAAGGCACTGAATGGTCCATCGACTTTGACGTTGGGTCTGACTTACATGGGCATCCAGTTGTACTATACACAGATCATCAGTTGAACTCCTAACCCCCAAGAAGGGTTTGAAACTATCCAGAATGGCTTCTGAAATGAATTAAGATTTCTGCTCAATGAGCTCTATGTATCCCAACTCCTGGATATTTGTTTAACCACTAAATCTGTAGGGCAACTCTTAAAAGATCCTTAAATTTTTCAGATAATTGAATAATATCATAGAGCAGATTTTTTTGGAAAAGTTTATAGAATATAAGCTTTAGTGGTTATACTAAAAAAATGGGTGAACTATAAAGGTTCATGATATATGTTTTTAAATTTGGACACTTGGTACTAATTATAAGGCCTTAAAAATGGTCTTTTGTTTTTGGAAAATATGACTATAAGTACTCCTTTACCTCCATTTGGATTATTTGTAAACAGGTAACAGCATTACAAAAGAAACTACCAAAATTGATTATTTTAACCAAGGTCTGATTTAATTTTTAATATTAGTTATGGAGAGTACATCAGATTCTTGGAGTATATTAATTATCATGTGAATGGATCATCATTTGTGCCTGAGAAATATATTATGGATAATTCATATTTTTAAGTGGCTTTTTTCCATATGTTGAGGAAATACATATTACTATTCATGCACTTACATTCCATCACAAAACAGAATAGTAAAAGTTAAAATAAATAAAATAGAAAAGGACTAAAGCTGTCAGGTTAAGGAAACTAACCTAGAACACTGAAAACAGCTGACAATTCTGTGATGGAAATTTTTTTAAATAGCAAAGTACATTACAGTTTAAAGAGGTGGATAGGGAGGGTCCCCTTGGAAATATTTTTCAAGGGATCACATGGACGCTCTCCAGATCATATTAATCAAAATGTGTGCTAAGGAGTCTGAAGACGGGGAGGTGCAGAAATCAACGTTCACACCTATGCCTTGAAGCTACTGTCCTCATAGGTTCAGGGCTGTGGGGAATCTGCTCGGAACTCGTTGGAACTCTTTGTTTCAACTTGCTTCCTACATAATCATCTTCCTCTGATGCCCTGGATCATATTTTTACAACCATCTTACATTTCTTCTACTGCTTAGAAGTTTTAAGAGCAAATGGCAAACACAGATGGTGGATAAGCTGATGGTCAGGAAGGTCAGCTACTTCAGACAGTGAAATTAATCATTGAACTGAGTTGAGTTAGTAACTATATCCTTCCTCCAAACCTGTGGAAATTCAAAATGGTAGCCAGTTTACTAGGGGAGCCCTTGTAAATTGAAACATTTTTTTCTTGACTCAGGGTGGAATTTCTCCAAACCTTGTCTGTTGCCCACTATCCTTTAGCAGGCAAGGCTATATCTGACCATCATGCAAGCATGCCTTTCTTCTCTTTCCTATCATCCCATTCCCCAGACTTAGTTCTCATAGTTCTGTTTGTCTCCATTCATGTCTCCTTACCTGCTTATTACAGTCTACATATTAGTTTCCATAATACTCAACTACATATGCTTATCAGTGATTCTAGTTTAATGGGATTGAAGAATATACACAAGGAGAAAAGGAGGCAAAAAATCAGACATGACATGACTCATAATCAATGCTATCTCTTATTCCTTGATGATATTTTGACTGGAGATCATTATTTTTCTAGAAGTTTGAAGCATTCTGTCCCTCATGAGATAAAAGATCCCCATATCTTGGGATTCTAGTTCCCCAAAAAAGAAAACTATATTTTTGTTCCTACTTCCTTTGACATTTAAGTCAATTTTTTTTTCCTCCTTCCTCCTCAGCAATTCACAGCTTTAGGGATGAATCATAGCCATGAACCAAGATAACTAAAATTAGCCAAGTGAGATTGGGGCAACATTTTGTTTGAGGTTTTCTACTCCCATCCTCTCTCAGAAATGCTGGAGAGAAAGCACTCCTATGCTTTCCTACATTGTCTTTCTCTTTTCTATTTTCCAAAGGTATTTTGAGTGTTATGAGGCTGGTTTTCATCAGTTAGTTTGTGTTAGTTGTTGTGTCTTCAGATCCATAAGGCCTAAGCTCACTTGAACATTCTAGAGTCAGAAGTACTCCTGAGACAGTGAACTCCATCTTTGGACTGCAGAACTCTCAGGACCACTATTTCTTTCACTCCCTTGTCTTCTTCCATAGCTAGTAACAAATCCCTTTACCACACCACTAGCTTTTCCTTCTTCCTTTGTTATTGGCTAACAATGAACTTGAAATGACTTATCACCCAAAAATATTAGTATCTTCAAAAATAATTTCTGAGTGTTTAACAGTAATTCTCCGGCAAGTTGAGGAGGGGTTTGGGAGCCGGAGTCCCCTCAAAGCATGTCACTACAACTGATGCACAGTTTAAGTCTTTTAGTTGGACTTGCTATATTATGCTGCTATTTATTCTACAATTAAGAATACTACCTGCAACCATGATTTGTTAAAACCATGTCCAAATCCCACCTTGGGCTTTTTTTTTCCAATATACTGTAGAAAGAACATTTTGGAAATAGCAGTAAGTGAGCTGCTATTTAAAGGATTCTAAAGTTAAGTTCAACTCCATTAATCCCAGGCAAATAACACTTTAAAATTCCTTCATACTTCTTTATCCCTACATCCAAGCACTAGAAAATTTTCTCCTGGAAGAAATAATCAGTCTCTAAGCCTAGAAGCTTTGAAGCCCCTCTACAATTGGTGGGAGTGCCCCAGGCTTCCAGGCATGTTTGCTCTAGAGAGGACTAGTCAGAGCCCCTGGAAGTTCTGGTAAAGACTTCAGGAAGGTTTATTTTCAATCCTCAATGCCTTACAGGCAGGTAGTGTTTCATTTTCAGGATGGTTAATCCTTATAATCTTCATTCTCTTCCTCATCCTGAACCTTTCTCTCTTTTTTTTTAATAAATTGTTGAAATACTAACTAGCTCTGTGGATTTCAGCAACTGGCTTAATGTCCCTGAGCCCTTCCCGACTCCAAATTAAATGAGAGACTTAGGCATTAGCATGAAGGGTACTGTTTAGATGACAACCATATGAACTCTCCCCAAGGCCCATGGCAGACAGCATTAGCTGATCCCAGTACCCTTCCCACTAAGCACAGACTGAGCCTCAGAACCCTTCTCAACACAGGGCTCCAGCCACCACTCTCATTGGCAATACCACAAGGTCCTATCTCTCATCTGTGTGGTCCCTGCAGGACCTTCCAGCACTATTGTATACAACTGTAAAGATGAGGCACAGAAGAACTGGCAGCTCACAGTTTAAAGGAAGAGCATTAGTAAATTTTAAAATTTGAGAAAAGATAGATGGCGTGTTCTCCTTCATCTTTAATTCTGGAGATTTAAAATGAGTCAACTGTACAACACAATCCCAAAACTGTACCCTCTTGCTGGAGTCTCTTTTTTGGTTTTCTTTGTATAAACCTCTTTCTCCTTTTTTCTCTCTAGACACACTGTGTCCTTTGCTCATTCCTCACATTCAACACGCCCCTCCTACCCACCTACAGTTCTCCTGTTCCTTCTCGTCCCAGGAAAGGGGGATGGGGGAAATGAAGATGAGAGGACTACAGTTTTTTTCCTAAGAATGTGAACCATATTTAAGAACACAGCAATATATATCATCCCATCTTTGTCCTGAGTGGTAGGAAATGTCTCTGTTTTTCTTCCTGCTGTCTGTTTTCCTCAAATGCTTTGACATCGCTCTCCTACCTATCCCTCAGTATCACTGAAACACAGAACAGCAGATGCTCTGGGAGGAAGGGTGATGGGAGGGAGAACAGAATAATGCAACCCAACATTAGAAAACTATGAATTTTCATCCTCTGATACAAACTCAGGGTAGTTTCCCATCCTTCCCTGACCACTATACTTTCTTCTGTTGTCCTCTATCCTCCCAGCCCCCCAACAGCCCATCACTTCCAAAATAATTGGAAATGGGAAAAGTTTAAAACACAGAAACTCATTCACTTGCTCAGACAAATTAAATACACTTCAACCCCTTGATAGAAATAAGCGTAGTTTAAAAACAAAACAAAAACTGGTACAAGAAATTACCTATTATATTCAGCCCCCGATCACCACACCCAGCTTAAAAAAATCAGTCCCTCCTTGGGATATGAATGCCTCTTCCTGAAGAGATAGGCGTGTGTAAGTATTGTAGCCCGACTGTATCCTGGTCTCTTGCTATACAATTGCTCTTTAGAAAAGCCTGCTTTGAAAGGAAACTTTCATAAATCGGACTGTTCCTACAAGGCACTGTTCCTCCCTGTGGAAAGAATGGTTGTGTGCTTGAAGGAGGTGAAAGAATGAAAGGACATTTAGATACTCTTAGAGAGAAGGAATGGAGAGTTTAAAATAGAGAGAGATTTAAGTTTTAATGAGATTCACATTCCTTTTTTTCTTTTTTCATTTAATCACCACAACTCATGTGAAATTCTCCCCATGTTACACATGAGGAATCCACATCTGAAGGAGATCAAATAACTTGCCCAAGGTTACATGTCAGAGGTCAGATTTGAGCCCAGGAGTTAAAAGCAGACAGAATAAAAAGCCGGTTGAATGAGGGACTCAGCTAGACTGCAGAGATGAGCAATGTCAAAGGGAGCTCAAAATGGGGGAGGAAAGGAAGATAAGTGGGTACACATAGTTGGGAAGTGGAGTGCAGGAAAAAGAGCCATCTGAAGCAGATGCGGACAGTGCAGACAGATTTGAGGGGTGTCAGGCTGCGGTGACAAAGGTTCTGACCCAGAAGTGCAGGCAGGCTGACCTGCAGCTGAAACAGGAAGGCCCCTGAGAACATCTTGACTCAGGCGTGGCCTCTGGTGAAGGAAGGAAGGAAGGGCCAAATCACCAAAGGACCAGAAATAAAGGAGGTGTTGGCTGACAGAGGTGATGGCCTCTCAGGAGCCTGCATCCTCTGTTGGGACTAGTATAACAAACCCAGTCCCTGGATCTGTGCCCTTACTATACAGCATATAACCTGAGCCTTCTTCACATGACCTAGCTGTGCATGGCTGTGTAAGCAAGGCCCTGAAGGCAGTGGAGAAAGGTGAGCAAGAGAAGATGCCAGAAGCAGGTTCTGGAAACGAAGATGCCCCACTCCCCTCTGAGGTGGTACTGATGGAAAATGCTACCCACTGTCCTGCCAGGGAGACTTCTGTTTGCAAAGAGCCTTAAACCTCCTTTACTTTGCCTCTCTGCTAGCTACCATGCCTTCAGTTTAATCTCTATGCTCTCTGTTAAAGTGCAGACAACCAGGTAAAAGAGAACACACTAATTACAACCAGAAATTGTGTTCATGTAATCGCTCACTCACTCATTTATTCACATAACACTTTTTTCAGTACCTTTACTATTGAAGTACTGTGTGAGACATTTATACCTTGGTTTCAATAAATTTGTTAAATGTTTTACTACAGTCTGGTTTTCCAGGGTCAAGTGGGAGTATATGCACACACACACACACACACACACGTATATTTTTGGAAACATAGATACACTCTACAACCTATGAACAGTGAAAGCAGGCACTACAGAGAGGAAGGGAACTTAAAAGTCAGAAGTTGCAAATATTAAAGTGGACCGTTTTGTTCAGAATTTTTTCTGGTCAGAAAAATTCACTTCACCTGCCATGCAGAAGGCTTTTTCTTCTTTTTTTCACCTCAGGTTACTATTTTGTCAGCATGTCCAAGTTACTAGCTTAACTTTCACTTGATATCGCAAAAAAAAATCCTCCACCTGCACTTCAGATGGCAGGACACCATGGAAGAACAAGAAAAGCTACTTTAAAGGACATCTGGGCAGATGGAAGCATGCTGGGTGTAAATGCTAAGTAAATGCACCTTTGCAGAGAATCACACGGAATAGCAAAACCTATTACATATATCAATATAAAACCTATATATCAACATTCCTATATATAAAATAGGAGGAAATGAGATCAAAACTACAGCCTAAGGAATTTAGGTTACTGCAAAGAGGGACTTCTAACCACAAAGGTATTGATTATGGAATAAATTAATTTGTGAATTTTGAGAGAAACTTTTCCAGGCAGCTTTTAAACAAGCTGAACTATCTCTGAGAGTTTTGACAATACTGTTTGGAGACTTGGGTGGAATGGACAAAATCTCTGTACAAGATTTTTCCAGCCTGTGGCATCTAAGACCACAGGAGATGTGCACCGACCACATTCTGTCATGTACATTGATCCTGTACAGGCGTACCTCATTTCTTTGTGTTTTGCTTTACTGCATTTCGCAGATATTGCAGTTTTTCCAAGTTAAAGTTTTTTGACCACCTGTGACAAACAAGTCTATCGGCACCAGTTTTCCAACAGCCTTTGCTCACTTCATGTCTCTGTGTCACACTTTGGTCATTCTCACAACATTTCAAACTATTTCACTACTATTATATTTGTTAGAGTGGCCTGTGGTCAGTGATTATGACTCATGGAAAGCTCAGATGATGGTTAGCATTTTTTATCAATAAAGCAATTTCTAATGAAGGTATGTACATGGTTTTTTTAGACACACTGCTATTGCACATTTAATAGACTACAGTATTAAATTTCTACTATAGTAGAAACATAACTTTTACATGCACCGGGAAACCAAAGAATTCATTTGACTCGCTTTATTGCGATATTTGCTTTATTTTGGTGGTCCGGAACCAAACCCACAATACCTCAGAGGTATGCCTGTAATATTCTAAGTTAAACATTGCAGGAAGATGAGATTTCAAGGCACCAAATAAGTCACTGCACCGTAAGTGCCTCATGTCTTGTCCTGACTCCTCCATTTCTGTCACCCAAGCCATTCTCTTCAATTCAGTCTTGACATGGCAACTCACCCCTCATCTCTTCAAACTTTAGAGCTTCCCTCCTCCCTGGAATGCGCACAATCACCCATTTGTCCTGCTGCCACCAGCCTCTCTCTGCAATCACTCCTTCTATAGACTTTCCCAGGTTTATGAGATGTCATCTCTGAATCCCATTTTGTCCACACACAGTCCTCAGCAGCATTTGGAGTTTCACAGTAACACTCCATTCTCTTTGGAGATCTTTTCCGCTGTCCCCTGCAAGTTATTCTCAATCACATGGAGCTACTAATTGTTCTTAGGATATATTTTGCTGGTTGCAGGCCCATGCTAGAGTATGCTGGGAGGAAAACACAACCCCCAAATCATAGAGGCTTCTAACAACAAAAATGTATTCCTGTTCATGCTACATGTCCATCTTGGGCCAATGGGGAATTCTGCTCATGCTGGTTACCCAAGAACCAGGTGTGGGCACCCTGTATGAACAAAGGCCTCCCAGTCACCAAGGCAGGACAAGAGCACAATGTCTTAAAGCTTCCACTCACAACTGCACTATGTCACCTCCATCCCATCTCATGGGTAAAAGCTAGCGGCGTGGAGATGTCTATCTTCAAAGAGGGAAGAGAAAGCAATCTTACTATGCTGCCAGGACACAGACACACAAAACATTACTTGGCCATCTCCAAATACTATCCTTCTGACACTAAATATTTAGCTCACTCTCTCTCCCGCAAGCAAAATATATTCCTCCCCCTTCACCACCATCAAAAGGATAAAACCCAAAAGCCCTGTCCTCGCCCTATCCTAGTCCTAGAAACCTCAAAGTTTATGCTCTGTGGGTGATGTGTGATAGTCTGTACAGCAGGGGATGATGCACTGTAATATCTACAGCTGGTCCAGGTGTAGCTCCTCTGCATCTGGGACCTGAAGGCTCAAAAAGATAAATGACCTGCCTCCCACACACCCAATTTGTAATGGTGGAATGAGGACAAAGCATCCACAATAAACACTACCATTGAAAAGATGTACGAACACTTGTCATGGGCCTGCAGCAATTATGCAATCCCACTGGTAAGATGTTCAGGCTCTCTATGCTCGGGCAGGAAGTATTTTTTGATTAGGGAATATTAGGAAGTATTTCTGCTTTCTCGGAGCAACTTCTTGTACACTGTTCTCCATGTTTCCTAGCTCCCTGCCCTGGGAGTCTTCCATTTCTACCATCCACCTTGATCATATCCAAAGTACACATCAGGGAGCATGTGCTCCTTGGAGAACAAGAGACATTTAAGGACTCCTGTCATTACCACATCTTTTCATTTGGACCTGTGGTCCTTTGGTGGTGTAGCTCTCTCAAGACTATAGTCAGCCTCTTATCTGTTGATTCCAGTGAGTTCCATGTAACAGTCATCACACTCACAGAACCCTTCTGGATACAGTGGCCATTTTTGCTTTATTTATTTGCCTTCCCAACACTGTGCCTCCCTCTATCTCAGATACTCTCAGCTCATCAAATTCTTAGTTGTTTCTCATTTTGTCATTTTGTCTATGGAAAGATTTATTTAATTTTATCTTCATTCCAAATCATCTGACTCCACTCAGAGGTTTGAACACACATCTCTGAGGTGAACCTTGCTTCAAGGGGTAGTTTCATGTCTTGCCTTCTCAGGTTTTTACAAATTTTTACCAAAAAATCAACTTTTACAAACAGTTGAAATCGGTTGCTTCCTCCAATCCTGCAAGCCTACAAATGTCTAGGCTCCCTTTCCTTGCTATCTACAATCTAATCAATTCCCTCCTGAGTTTATTTCAACTGCATAACACCTTGTTAAAAGCTGTGAACAGCAACCAACACATGCTCTTAACACTGTGTTTTGCAATTACTTCCCCTACCTTCCAAGTTGTTGCAGACACGGTTCACCAAATGATTCACTGCTGCATAACATGAATTGGTATGTTTATAGCCTCTGATAACAATTACCTTGCTGCCTGCTACCAACTCCTAATACCACAGCCACATATTTTAGGGTGCTTAGTTGTCACTGTTACCTGAATATCCCATTTGTGGTACCTAGCATACGTGCTAGCTAGCATAGGCTAGATTATGCTGTGTTAGTAAACAACTCCCAAATCTCAAAAGTTTATTCCTTGCTCGCAATGTGCTCACATGATGAGTTGGTAAGAGGCTCTGCTCATTGGAGTCGCTCAGATACCCATAAAGACAGAGGGTATATCTCAGTAGGTGCTTCCATGGTCAGTATATCAAAGAAAGAAAATGTAGTGAATTGAAAAATTATTTCCTGGAAAGGATACACATCACTTTCACTCACATTTCATTGCTAAAACCATCTACATGAGTGTGCTAATCTCAAAGAGGCAGAGAAGTGCACTACTCCCATATGCCCCGAAAATGGGGGCTGGGTATATTTGGTGAATAGCTTTAATGGTATTTCAAGGCCTTTGCTTAGGCTGTTCCCCACCTTATATCCAAAAATATAACTTATTTGCCATCTCCTCCTATTCATGCAAAAAAGACTTACTGTAATAGAATAGAATGTTGCTCAAAAACATAGGCTCTGAAGCGAGATTTCCTGGGTTCAGAATCACACCTCTGTCACCTCGAGATGTGTAACTGTGGGAAAATCATTTAGCCATTCTGTGTCTCAATTTCCTCATCAGTTGTACAGGGATGATAATATTTCCTATCTCGAGTAATTGTGATGATTCAGTAAGGTACCATATGTGAAACACTTGGAACAATGCCTACCACAAGGTAAGTGCTCCGCACGTTTGCTGTTACCATCATTTTTATTATTTTTGGCCACATACTATGTGCTATGCATTAGGATATATTGTTAGTCAGGATTCCTAATATAACAGAACTTAAAATTTAATGGGGGAGAGGAGTAGAAGAAATTCTCCATTCCTCTCAATCTTCCTCTGACATTTAACATCTCCCTGTTGGCTGTTATTTCTTCCGCTCAAGAACTCCAGAAGCACTGTGCTGAAACATTTCTCAAGGTAGTCACAGCTTTCCTAAACACTCTTCTATTTTCTCTGCCTCCCATGTCAATAGGGGTTCTCAATAGGGGTTCAAACACTATCCAAAGTAATGTTTGTGAGGTACTTGGCACAGGTCAGCCCCGAGGAGATGCTGAATAAATGCTAAGTCACCATCACACAATCTCTACAGTAGCTTCCCAGAGTAGTTTTAACTGGTAGTTGCTGAGTTGAATTGTCATCTAACATCTGCCCAACAGCCTCTGGCTGTATCTGTGCTCCCTCATTTACTCTCCCTCTGCTCTGAATCTGCGGTTCTCTGCAAAGCTCCCTGTTCCTTCTCAACCCTACTCAGCATTGCCAACCCACCTGGAGGCTCAGAGCTCTGTCTGGCAGGTACACGTTAGCATGTTAAAAATATCCATGCAGTCATCCCCAGTATTGTTATTCACACTGAACATTAGCGTATTTCCCCCAGTTCATCTGGAGAATCCCAATACTTTCTAGTTCTGTGAGGAGGAAGAAAGTGGCTATGAGACCAACATTAACTAGTCCTCTTGGAATTGGAGAAGGGTTCTCTTCAGTGATCACATTAACTACTTAACATTTTTTCAGATTTATTTGTGAACCCAAATAAAACAATGAGAATAAAATATATTCGATCATCTATCCTGATAACTACTACTATTTTTTCTTTCAAGCTTATTTTTCAAGTTAAATAATTGTAAATAATCATTTATCAAGTGTTTTTAATAGATCTCATTTGCTCCTCCCAATGGTTTCAGAAGGACTTCAAGATTGATTTTAACCAAAACTTTATGGATAAAGCAAGGGTTTTTCATGCCTATGAAACTCGTGGTGTAGAGCCAGGCTTGGTCCTGAGTCTTACACTCCAGCCCTTGGCTTTTCACTCCAACTTTCTTCCTCCCACTGCGTTGTGAACTCTGGGGACTTTTTCCCAAACAAGACTATCTTCACCATCGGACATGTCCTGATTCCCAGCTCAGGTATTTCTTTTAGTTCTTTGAACCACTTCTCCTTCCAAGAAAAAGCAGAGCTGTGAGCTCTAGGCTAGATCCAGATGACCAACTACATATGAAATTGCCACCATCTCGGTAGCATCATCCCTGTGCCAGATCTCAAGAGAGATGGATGCTCTGCTGTGGGCATGGGCACCTGAGATTTGGCTGATCCTAGAGCTCATGTCTCGAGAGCCTAAAATCAAAAAGCCAAGATAGAATCATTTTCTCTTGTTGTTTCCTTGTTTCCTTCCCCTCAGTGAAGAAAGGTAATGCTGGAGTTTGAGAGCGAGAGACACTACAGATTAAAATAGTAGCCCATGTTCTTCCAGCCTGAGACTGCATTCTTCTTCACGGAAGTGAGCCACCCAGTGAAGTTGGCTGGGTTCCACTGGCTGAAGCAAAGCAATGGTGCACATCTCCTCCCAGCTACACACTTGGTTTTATCACCTTGATAGCTTGATATTGACCATGATGGGTTGATTTACACCACAGCAATCGATAAACCCTACAAATCAGAGATTTTCCCTCCCAGAGAACAAGTTTTTAAATATTTGCGTGCACATTTTATGCAGATATATATTTTTATGTACTGCACATATAATCCCACTGTGCATTATCTTCATGTAGCCCTTCTTCAGAGGTAAAAAAAGAAAATCTCAGAAGCAAAACTGGAAGGAACCTTAGAGATGATTCCAACCCTGTTATATTGCAAAGTAGAAGGTGGAGCCCCCAGAGAAGAGCAGTGACTTGCTTAAACTATTTTCAAGTGTGAGGATCCAGGTCTTCTCACTCTTGACTAAGAATTCTTCCCAGAGAAATCAGTTTCCAAGCGGCTACATTTCCTGAGGGAGACGAGAAATATAAGGTTCTGTCTCTACTGCACATGTATGATTAAGTACCACCAAGACTGATGAAAACAATTTTGTGTAATTATTTGTGAGTTTCAAAATGACATTATGTATGTCACCTCAGACTAAAAGGGCTATAATTGTTCAGAAAATAGAAACGTTATTATGAAGTAGAAATAGCAAGGGATGGCTTTGTGAAAGAGAAGGGATTTGACCTGGAATTTGAAAAATTACTCAGAGGCAAGAGAATGGGGAGAGAGGATGTATCTGAATATAAAGAAACCAAGCTGACTGACACATGAAAAGGTGTATTTGAAACTGGGAAACTCTCTTTGGAAAAATAGTGAAGATTTTTATAAGCAAGATCCTTAGATATCCAGAGAATTCATTTTGCTTTAATCCATTTAGTAATAGGGAACTATTGGTAACAAAAAAGGGGGTTGAAGTGATGTAAATGCTGTTTTAGAAAGATGGCTTGCCTGGTGTGGAGTGAGAGGCCAGTCACAGGACAGCTTTCCTCCCATTTAGCTGACAGTATATTCTACATTATTTACTGGGGCATCTGTGTCTGGGAGGATGTTTTCTAACATCTCAGCAATCATTCTCTCTCTGGGGAAACTCTATGGATGGTCTTTGTTTCCTTTCTTCTGCTTTTCTCTATTTTTCTTTTTCTTTCTCTCTTTTTTTTTTTTGCTTCTTTGTTGTTGTTAGTATGTACCTTATTTTAAGGAAAAAAATCATTTCAAAGAATATTAATGACTAACATCTAGAAGCCTTTCCTATATGCCATATATATAATAATTCTAATGATGCCTACAAGACAGGAATTATGATTATCCTGAATTATTCACTGAGGAAACTGGAACCCAGGAGATTATTGACTTGCCAAAGGTCACAGAGCTACAAGTGCCACCACCAGGCTTTGAATCCATGAACTGCTAGACATCTTCCGCCCTCTCTCTCCCCTTCATCACCGTGCCCACACCTCTGGGCCACCAGGAATGGTCAGATCACAGCCTGCTGATAGAGCGCAGCCTGAGAGACTCAGAAAGATAGTCCTGAGGACACATCTGGGCTTTACCACTTTTCAACCTTAGACAAGTTACTTAACTTCTCTGAGCATTTTTTTAAATTGTTCTAATTATCTATATAATTGAACGAGCTATCAAACATTAAGCACCTAATCTGGGAAGCTTTGTTCAGTAAGCATGTATTTAGTGACTCCTATGTGCAAGATACAAGATTTACTTAAAAATAAACAAACAAGCCTAGGGGAAAAGAGACAACTGGAGAGACCAGAAACGGATCCATTGGCAGAGCACAGTTGGCTCAACTACCCACAGTGTGCCAAGCCAATCAGGCAGCCCTCCTCCGGGCTCTGTGAGATTCTTCCTCACTGAACTGGAATCCTGGTCTCCTCCTCAGGTCTGTCTTCAGGACCAGCCCTGGATGATGTTTTCCTTCTACTTTGTAGCTGCCCTTGGCCTTTGGTTCTTGTAGGCTCGTCCCTGGTCCTTGGCCCGAGATGGAGTGTACTTGAACACAGCAGGCTGCTTTTTCCAAGCTCTCCCATGTGGACCTGGAAGTCCTATCTGTCTTGATGCATTTCCCACTGATTCATCTCCTCTGTGGGAAGATTTAATTGGCATGATCTGTGGTTTGGTGAAGTTAAGCATTTTACTTACTGTTCTAAATAAGTATCTTATCTTTGCCTGTGTTAGAAAATCAGTAGTTGAAGAACATGGGTTACAGTGGACCAGATCCTTCTGCTTAGTGATACATTCCTTTCCAGACTTAATCAATTTGGGTGAAATGCACCCCTCTGCTAGTGTGTGGGGTGACCTGCCTGATCCACCGCTAAAAGGGTTAAGAGTACTCTGTTTCCATGCTCACCAGCTCTTGGTGGTGGAAAACTTTCTCTCCTCTCCTACTGTTCATATTTTCCATCCTTTGATCTACCCCTGGTATTTGTCTTCAGTCTCTGAGTGCAATGGCTCAAGAAAGGGTGGTGATACAGCACAGGAAGAAGAAACCACTGGAAAAAGCATTTTTTAATTATTTTAAGTGAATCCTGGTGCTCATTTTTACCAAAAAAGCACCTGTGGCTGGAATTTGCTTGAACAGCATAACAGGACCTACCAGTTCCCATCTCCTGTGCAACTTCATCTCTTAGCTTAGTGGCCAAGCAGTTATGACTGACAAGTAGATAGCATCCATGGATCAAGCTCAGGTTATGCATTCCAGCTTCTTCCCAGGATTCTGAAAGGAGTGAGAGTCCCAGCCACCAAAATCAAAAAGTATAAGCATAAAGCCTGCCTTTTCCGTTCCTGGCAATCAGGCAATCAGGACTGGGCTCTAAGATGGCTGTCACTCAGTGCCCGTTTCTTGTGTTCCGGGTTCCTCAAGAGAACACCCTACCTGCATGCTTCCAATGGCGTGCTGTGACTCTTAGAAACACTTTTTAGATGCAGTAGTCATGAGAGTATTTCATTTTTATGTAGTTTTCACAGCTGTAAAAGTTGTCATTTAGATCACATTTGATCATTAAGTAGCCTTCCAATGCAAGAGAATCCATACCTACAATTACAAGTCATGAGCAGAACTGGGGCTCAGCCGAGGCCTTCTGACTCTTCAGCCACACTGTTCTCCAAAACACTAAATGCCAGTGAGAAATGCGGTGAAGGACAGAATTTTTATGAAGAGAAACCAAAGAGTTGTTTCCTCCAAATCTTCGCTATGGAAAATTTCCCAAGACAGCCTTGGGTCTGGAGTTCTCAGTGCTGTGCCTATCTCAGTCACCAATGAATTTCTGTCCCTACACTGGAGCCCAGGACATATGCAAAGGAGTGACATCAGTAACTGACTTCAGTGATAATATTTACCTGAGGTCGCAGGGCAACCTGGCTGCCAAAAGGGGTACTGACCCAGATGAGGTGTTGAGTCTTACCTCCTTGAGCACGTTTACCCTTTCATCACCAATAACATCTCTCACCGACCATGTCCTGTGGCTCTAGCCATTCCACTTGCTCAGCCTCGTGGCACTGCCAGATGCCTACGATCATCAGTGAAAGAATAATACATTTTATTGTGGGTTTTGGTTGATATATACAAAGAGAACATTTGTGTTCTGTTTGGGTACTTTGCATTCCCCGAGAAAACAGGTAAGGATAATGGAGAAAATAGTTTCTAATGACATCTGGCTTAGCCCCCAATAGGAAAATGCCCTTGTCTGTTTCAAGGTCCTTGGGGACTTCTTCCTGGCTTCTCACAACATCCAACCACCCTGGCACTTAGGACCAGAAGTGGCTCCATGATTCTCCTGAACCTGGCCCGTTACATATGTCCACAGGGTGTGAAGGGTCATGGCAATTCAGGAATGAGTAGGCGACTCACAAGGGAGATTGGCTGGAGTTACTTTCTCCCTTAAAAATAACTTTCCACTGGATCATTCTACAGCCTCTAAGATATTCTGTCCCCTTCAAGATGCTGATTCCATCACACAGGAGCAGTGCACGGGGCCTGGCAGTGGGAGACAAGGAGAAATCCAGTGGGCAGACGTCAGCCGTGGTGGGAGGGGAAACCAGTGACGCATTCTGTCTCCACCGTATGTTGTCAAGTCAATCAGACCCTGTGTGCTGCGAACTGACAGAACTTCCTCTGCTGCAGATACCTTGCACAGTAGCTCACAGCCACAAGGCTACGTAGGTAATTAGGTGGAGCCCCTGCCAGCCTTTGCAATCTGCCCTCTAGGAGGCAGCCGGCCAAACCAGGCCTTTGTGGCCACGTGTGAGCCCCTGTGGCTGATTCAACCCCATTTTTCTGTGAGCGTTTCCTGCCCCACACAAAATCCCCAAGTGTGAGAAGCTCTCTGTACACAAAAAGGAACCTTCTATATTCAGCGTAATGTAAGTGCCAAACAGGGAACGAACATCCCGGGTTGGTTATCCATGGGCCCTTCCTCAGGCAAGATTGGCATAGGCACGTTCAACAAGGTGTTAGGAGCAAAATTTTTATCACGCAGAGTTCTGAAGTCACAAAAGTATGAGCAGGTGCCTATAATCGAGATGAGCTCCAAACATGTATTACACTAATGCATGTTGTCAAGAACACAGAGACTCTTATATGTTATGTCCCAGCTGACACGTTCCCTGTCTTATTGCTGGCCCGAGCTGCCTAACATGCCGTCATGGTTGGAGAAGGATTAAAGGAGGTACAGCCAGGTAGGGGAGTGTGAGGGCAAGCAGTACTTACAGACCACCTGGGACCTAGCCACACACCCCTCCCCTTGGGAGGAGAAAAGAAGAGGTGTATATAGTTAGAAATGAAACAGTTAAATGCATGTGACACCCTTGTTTGTTTATTTACTCATCTATTCAGCAAGTATTTAACACTTGTATACTTGCTCAATACCAGGCACCATTCTAGACACTGCAGAATTCCACAGTGAACAAAACACAGTAACCCCTGTCCCCACAGAGCTTCCATTCTAGCAGAGTAAACAAAAACAAGCAAGAGAAGTAAATATAGAGGTCAATCGGAGATGAGTTCTGGGAAGGAAAAAATTAAGCAGGGGGAGGTGCTTTTCAGATAGGGTGACCCTGAAAGGTGCCCCAGAGAAGGGGGTGTTCAGGTAAAGTCCTGAAGGACAATGTGAGGTCTGCAGCTGCCCAGGGAAGAGGACTCAGGCAGCGAGCAGGAAGTGTAAAGTCCCAGGGGTGCCCCTGGTGTTTGAGGTCCAGCCCCAGGACTGCTAGCTGGAGCAGAGTGGGGAGGGGAGAGCAGTAAAGGAAGGGCACTGAGCCAGGTTGCCCCTGCAGGCCATGGGAGCATGCTGGATTCCACTGAGTGAGATGGGGTGATACTAGCATTTGAAGAAAATTACTCTAGCTGCTTTTTTTGAGAAGCAGCTAAAGGGGAGCAAGGACAGCAGCAGGAAAAGCTATGGGAGTGTTCCAGGGCACAGTGATGAGTTGTGGAGGGGGATAGCCTCTGGGTGGGGACAGCGGTCAGACACTGCATGTCTTCTGAAGGCAGAGTCTGTGGGGATCAGACATGGGCTGTGAAAGTCAGAGCGGAGGCCAAGGGTCTGGCCTGGGGTCTGGGAGTCATGAGAGGAGCAGATCTGGCAGCGGGACTGAAGCTCCACTCTGTCCTGGATATCAGAATGCACAGGCCAATCAGATGCTTCCCGGGCGTCGCCCTGAAGGCCCTGCCCCTTTGGCGGGGGGAGGGGATGAGTGTAACAGCCTCCTGTCAAGAGAGCTGAATGTTCATGTTAAGCTCTTTTATATCAAGTAAATTTAAAATATTTCTTTTGTTAAACCAAGGATTGATTATTTAAGTATCTATTTATTGATTTAGGTCACAGTCCTTTTGAGGAGCTGATGAAAGCTATGAACACTCTCCCCAACACAGTACACATGGGCACATTCCACCTGTATCATAATTTCAGTGAAAATAAATGCTATAATCATTTTTCATGGACTCGGTCCTCATGCCAAATCAACGCTTTTTCTTACTATCTATCTTCCCAAGTTTGCTCACCAGCCTAAGGTTGAGCTCCTCTCTGAGGAAGCCCCTAACACACACTCCTGAGAGAACCTAGCCTATTTGGGGCTGCTAACATTAGAAATACCAAGCCAAAACCTCTTCTCCTTAGTCCAGGCCCCCAAACACATAATCCACAGAACAATTACCAAAGTAGCCAAGAATCTGCCCATTTTTACCATAACCCAGTGGGCCACAGGTGTGAGACAGGCTTGAACCTCAATGGTAGACCAGCTGGGACCAGAAAAGTTTTGAATGGGTAGAGTCGAGCCGGGCTGGCTGGTCCTTCTGCAAGGGCATCCTGCTGCCTCAGTCATTTGTCCATCTTAATTCAGTTGCCCAGAAATATAACCTGAGGCAAAGCCTTTATGCTTTTGCTCAAAGGAGCAGGAGGATTGACAGGAGGGTGATGTGAGGCTGGGAAGAAGGCAAAGCAGATCAAAAGTGAGACAGGACTGAGCTGACCAGAGCTTCGTGGAAAAACACAGCTGGTTTTTGGTTCCCTGGGACATCTCTGGGGAGGCCACATGGAACCCCGGCGTGCTGGGCAGTCCATCAGAGAAAGGGCAGGCAGCTCCTCCCAGTGTCCTGGCTCTCGCCGGTATACCAGCTCCAAGGGATATTAACTGGGCCACACTTCTGAATTGCAGTCTGGCCCTTCAGTCACCCAGTAAGGAATCCTGGGCCCCACAGGCTCAGTGGCTTAACAGGGCTGAAGCCCAGGGGTCAGGCAGAGCGAAAAGAACCTGGGAGGTGCCTATGCTGGGTCCAGTACATTATCCTAACAGTTCACCCAGCTTGGGCTCAATCCAAGCAGACCCCAGGCCCAAGGAATCTAGTCTGCATGGTGAGGTCTAGCAAGAGCAGCTGCAGCGGGTGGTGACACACGCTATCAGAGCAGCGTAGTTACCTGGCTCCTTCTGGTCTGCAGTAAATGCTACGCCAGCGAGTGAACTGCAGAGCTCAGGGTCCCACCTCCTGAATGCAAGGAGTTCAGAGGAGGGAAGTGGCAGGTTAGGGTCTCCATCAAAGAAATCAGGACGACACCAAGGCAGAATGCCCAGCAGAACATCTTAAGTACCCATAGTTTGGCTTAGGGAAGAGGGCTGCTGATCTGCAGACCTGTGAGTATCACAGCCAGCCAGTCATGCAGCTAGGGGCATGTACTCCTAGGATAAGATACTACCATGTTGGATCTGGGCTGGGTTCAGACTCGAGCCAGCTGTAGGTGGATGGTCCTCCATACAGAGGTGGGAGTAGACAGGGACTGATCATTAGTTTGCCATTAAAAATGACAAATTGCCCATTTTCTGCTCTAATTATGCTTAGTTTCGATTGCTCACCCTGAACAGCAGGCGTTAATGCTAAGATTGTTACACCTTCTAGGAAAATATATTCTAATTCATATAAAATACATGAGTATGTATAATACTGGATATTACATAATGATTACCATTGACACCGATGTAAATATTTTACGCATTTTTGCCTGAATAAGGTATTTTTCAATTTATTTTCTCTCTCTCTCTCTCTCTCTCTCTCTCTCACACACACACACACACACACACACACACACACAAATATGCACTCACGTATATCACCTAGCTTCAATACATGGATGGCATCATGCCACGCAGGCTAAACTTCGACAGCTGTGGATTCAACCCAGCTTTATAAATGCATAGCCATTGTTCTTATGAGCTACTTTTGAGTTTTCTGACCCCGTTGTAGTAACAAATGCATATAAAATTATGAAGGAAAAAAATACTGTTTTTCACAGCTCTTCCATCTATGCCAATTTCTGGTGGGTCCTGCTCTGCTATATTGAGCCAGTTTTGATTAGTAATTATCATCATGCCTTGCCAAGTTGCTAGAAGATAAGGTGCTTGTCAAGTATATTATTACAATGCCTGTACCTACTTTTCCAAGGGATATCATTTTTCATAACCTGATGAGCTGACACCTATTCTCCACCTGTTCTCCAGAAACATCATCATAGTTGACAGGTCTTTATTGCCTCAGCCCAAAAGCCATGCCCATGGCACATGGTGGAGGTGCGCCTGCACTAATTGATTCTGTCATTTCTAAGATGCAGAAACCACATCTGGGGGACACTGGTAGGTTATTTTGTTTTAATGAAGCAAAAGTAGCTTCCATGTTTGTCTGTGTCTGTCTGCAAAGTGACAGTGATTTATCTCACACAGAAAGCTAGTTCAGGGGCCTCCTCGGGAAGCACATCAATCTAGCAGCCCCCTTGCGACAGATGCTGAAACACAGCCAAATACTTTCACAATGACTCCTTCAGAAGAAATTTTCCCACTTCCCAATGCCAAAAATTTAGTGTCTGATTCCCTAAAAGCCACAAGTTATTCCTTTCTCCCCAAATTCTGTCATGGACACATCAGAAAAGTGCAAGTAAACACTCTTCTATTCAAATATTTAAAAGAAATGCAAGCAGATGCTCTTCTTTCACTTAAATCTAGTGTCGGGTTCCTGCTTTTCTTGAATAAACTAAATAATGAAAATCACAATCTCATCCAGCTTCCTCATTTTAGAGTTAAGAGAAATAAGACTCAGGGAGATTTTGAAAGTGTCCATGCCAAGAAATGGCCCCACTCACCTGGGCATCTGCTTATTTTACAATTGAACAAGAAGAAGGAAGCTCATTTTAACATCTCGTTGGAGACTTTGGGATCTTTAAAGACTCCACGGATTCTAACATATAATCTAGGGGCCAAGAGGCATTTTCCCAAACTAAAAACCAGCCATATTTAGTTGGTATTTGAAAGCCATGAGGAACTTATCAACATCTGCCCACATTTAAGCTAAAAAAATCCTTTCTGACTCTGAAATAATTTATGTGCCAGACCTACTGCTTAGAATAGTTTCCAAAACATAGCTTCAGGTGATTAAAAATATTATTACTGGGTACCTTAGTATGGTGCCTGAATTATGATATTTCCCTTTTATTACTGTTGGTTCATTCAAACCTAAATTGTTTTCACTGTAACCCTGTATGTCACTCATTTGAATCTTCCATTAACTCTTTGACCTTCGTCACTCTGAAGATCACTCACATCTTCCCAAATACTATAGGCAAGGGACAGTTCTGAGTTCTCATCTTTTTTGTCATAACTGTAATATGTCACACTGTTGACCCCTATCTTCTTGAAACTCTTCTGTTAGCTTAACTCATATCCCTCTCTCTTTTCTCCCTCCTGAACATCACAGCATTCCCTCTCAGTGTCTTCTGCTTCTTCACCGTCCCTTTAACTGCTGATATACCCTATGCTCCTGCCTTCATCTTTGTTCTCACTCACTGCTGTCTCTTTAGATAACCTCCTCCACATTTGCAGATTCGTCCATTATTTTTAGTTTTAACTCCTAAATCTACCTCTTCAACCCAGGCCTTCTGAGCTTTACCTCTGCTAGAAGTGTCTGGCTATCTCTGAATGACTCTTTGGCACCTCAGTATTGAAAGTTGTCACAACTGATCTCTTCACTCTCACAGACCCAACCTGCCCCCCTTCTCTGTTTCCCATCTCAGTGAATGGCAACACCATCTAAACCCTACCTGAGTTGGACAGTCCTCGTTTCCCTTTCCCCAGCATCTCTTTCAGTAGGTTATTAAAGTCTGTTACTTATGTCTCCTAAATACTTCTCTAATAAGTTATCTTCCTTATCAGATTCTTCTTAAAAGCCTTGTTAATGGGATTTATTTCACTGGGTCATGATTACCTGTCTACATGTGACTCCCCCTAGCACATAATAGGTACTAAATTATTGTGTGAATGAAGGAAACAAAAACTGATTATTGAAAATGGAAAAATTGGTTATAATATTGCCACAAAACTGGGGTGTTTATTTATGTTCTTTGTTATCAGGACTTTCAATGCTTTACCCATATGCATATATTTTTTTAGGTAGTTATAATAATAATAATAATGAACGTAAAATTTTGTGTTCTGGTTTTTTTCATTTAATCAACATTGATTCATAACCATTTCTCCATGTGCTTACATGGGCTTTATAGTTATCCTTTGCAATGGCCACATTACAGGGCAAAAATCATTCTAGAATAATAGTGATAGGACTGCCAAAACCAATCCTGTAGGATTACATCTAGTACACAAAGCCGAGTGCCAGAAGAGCCTGCCAAAGTGTAATGACTTTGAAAAACTACTTAACTCAAAGGCCAAATTTTCCCATTTGCCAAATAAAACTTCTCATACTTGTTTGTAATCCTCAAAGGGTGTTGTACAAGTAGAAATTATTTTTATTATCTTATAGGCTTAAAATATGTTTGTAGGCTGGAAATAACTCACTTTCCTTTGTCTCTCCCTTTGAAGGCAGAGCAGTTAATGATAACCTACCTTTCCAGAGCAGCAAGGATTGAAAGGATTAAGCGGGGACAGCCAGGCAGCAACATTTAACTTCCTTTGTTGTTTTCGAGTCATCTATTTTCATCTTTTAAGCTTCCTCCCTGCCTTTCTCCTGCAATATTATTATCTTTGCCTGAAATGATCAAAATTTAGCAGTGGAAGGAATTCAAAGAATTATCCCTAGTCCAACTTCTATGTTTCAGATGCAGAAAGAGAGTTTGGGAGAAGCTAAAAACATAAGAGTCCACACATCCTTGTTCTCTCCATGTCCCTTCCAGAGAGACTCATTTCTAGGAGAACTTTGGAGTCAAAAGAAAGGCCAAACTTTGGGTGATTTCCCATTAATTTTCCAGAAGAAATGAAGACCAATAAGAATGAAAAAAAACTCCCGGAAGATAGTGAAGTCCTCACTGTCCCCATGACAATACTATATTCTCATGGCTTATCTGTTAAATAGTACTAATCACAATGAAATGATGAGGAAATCCACCATATTAATATAAACTCTTTTTCCCCTTGTTTACTTTAATGTGACAATATATCTATGCCAAAAAAAAAGACAAAACCATTTTGTGGTGTTCCTATTTTGGCTATCATTAACATTTTTCCTAAACTTTGTTTCAGAGACATAAATTCTTGCAATGCTCATTACCTCTGCTTGTCGTATAAATAATCATTGCTAATTCTCTCATTTTTTTGTCTCAAAATCCACCATTAAATGGCCATTTTCATTGATGAGAATGTGCAATTGCAAATTATATACACATGAAATCTCTTTTAAGTTGCTTTCCCCATTAAAGTACCTTCATTTACCATTTTTAATAAAAATTGTACATATTTAAGGCATACAGCATGATGATTTGATACACATGTACAGAGTGAGATGATTTCTACAGTCACAGAACATTATTTCACAGTTATCATTGTGTATGTAATGATAACATATAACGTCTACTCTCTCAGCATATTTCCAGTAGTCAATACAGTAGTGTGAACCATAGTCGTCATGCTGTACATTAGGTCTGGGTTTATCCATCCTCCATTTCCGCAAATGTGTACCCTTTAACCAACATCTCTGCATCTCCCCATCCCCAAGCCCCTGACATTCATCATTCTACTCTCACATCTATGAGTTGACTTTAGATTCCACATGTAAGTGAGATCATGCAGTAGTTGTCTTTCTGTAACAATTCCCACTATGCTTTAATCTTAAGCCACTGGCTGGAGTGCATCATTAATATCAAGCTTTGGGTAACTGTATGAGACATCACCCAAAACCTTCTTGAGCTCAAATGCCTTGTTTTATACTACACATGCAGTGCCTGAAGGAAATTTTTTTTACTAAGGTATTATTGATATACACTCTTATGAAGGTTTCACATGAAAAAACAATGTGGTTACTACATTTACCCATATTATCAAGTCCCCACTCATACCCCAATGCAGTCACTGTCCATCAGTGTAGTAAGATGACACAGATTCACTGTTTGCCTTCTCTGTGCTACACTGTTTTCCCCGTGATTCCCCACACCATGTGTACTAAACAAAATGCCCCACCATCCCCTTCATTGCCTGAAGGAAATTTACAAATGAAAATTGTATTAATTTACTCAGGGTGTCCATTAACTTAGCTTATTTTTTGAGGTACATTTAAAAGGCTTGACATTTGGTCATTGTCCCCATGTTCTCATCTGTGACAGCAGATTACCTAAATGATGAGACTTCAAAGCACTATTAGAATCAAGCACTGTTAAAGTCTGAGGAGTTGCTGTTACAAGCAGCACACTGAGTCCAAATCTTCGCTTATATTTCTCCAGGTTGAGGGGACACAAACCACTGAAAACTTTTTCCACTGATGACAGCCCTCTTCATCAGAGATTCATTCACTGAACTCACACCTACCTCTTTTGTAATTTTTACTCATTTATTCTCACTAGCTATTTTAACATATTTTAAGACCAAGAAAAAAAATCATTCTAAAATCTTCTAGAAAAATGAGTAACCTCCAGCTCTACTTTTCTATAGGTACAAGTTTTATGTACCATATCAGATGTCAGTACTATGGGCTCTTGGTCTTTCCATAAAACCTATCAGACAGATACAAGGCATTTTTCCTATACCTGGGAATCAGCACTGAGGATCTTGATATTTTGTCTGGGTTTGTTTCTATTATCTGTAGCTACTTTCTCTTTCCTAGTACTAAATATGTGACTATCTAGTCACCATCATAAAAGTCTAATGGAAGCATTTGGCCCAAAATAAGGCATTGGACCCATCTTAGCCCTTAACCTCGATGGAAAGTGGAATAACAACCTCCAAGGATGTCTATGTGCTAATCCCCAGAATTTGTTATTATGTTACCTTACAGAGCAAAAGGGACTTTGAGAATGTGACTAAGTTAAGGATCCTGAGATGGAAATGTAATCACAAGGGATCTTATAAAAAGGGAAGCAGGAGGGTCAGAGAAGATGAGAGAGAGATTGGATGACCATTGCTGGTTTTGAAGTTGAAGGAAGGGGTCACAAGCCTAGAAATACAGGCTCCCCCTAGGGGAGGAAAAGGCAAGAGGCCAGATTTCCCGCTAGATCATCCATAGGCAACTCAGGCCTCCTGAGACCTCAACTGTGGCCCATAAGCCCCATTTGGGATTTCCCACCTCCAGAATTGAAAGATAATAAATTTGGGGGAGTTTTTAAAGATCACTTACATTTAATTATTATTGATACGAATGGACATAAGTTTATAATGTTATGATTTCCTGGCTTTCTCCATTTTTATTCTCTGTGGCCCCTTTCCTGCCTGCTTTTGAATTATTTAAGTACCATTAGTATTCTATTTTAATTTGTCTGTTGGATCTGTGACTCTGTATAACTGTTTTAATGGCTATTTTAAATAACACATACCTGACTTTCTACATTCTACTTAAGAGTTTATATTTCCCCCAATGATATTAGACACTTTACTCTTTCCTTTTTATTATAATCATACATAGTGCATTTTCACACAGTGCAAATCCCACTAATATTGTTCAGCATTTGCTTTTAACAAAACACATATTTTAAAGAGCTTAAGAGATGAAAAATATTCTCTTTAGCAAGATATTTACCATTCTAGTTGTTCTTCCAGAATTCTTCATGTTCCAGTTTTCCCTTAGGTATCTTTATCCCTCCATCTGAAGACTTTCCTTTAGAATTTTTCTTCTGAAAGCCAATAAGCTGGAGATGAATTCTAAATCTATGTGTTTTTAAGCCACTACGTTTGTGATCATTTATTACAATAGCAATAGGCAACTATACAGCCTCTCATATAGATCTGCTTACATCAGTGAGAGGACATTTATGGACATAAAGAAAATGAATACACAAAGGCTGCCCAGATTATTAAAAACTTGGGAAGAGAAGGGGTGATTGTTGGTGGGAGAGGTCGGTTCAGTTTAACAGGGATGGAAATCCATCCAAGTCACAGCACCAAATATGTTGGGGGAAGGGTGTATTTTCCTCGGTTCTTGAATTGAAGGGCAGACACATAGTCGTGGAGCAGAGTAAAAGTTTTATTTAAAGTTACTTATAGAGAAAGTGCAGGCAACCTCAGAGAGAGAGGAGTGCCCTGAAAAGGTTGGGAAAAGTTAAAGTTTTGCACTCAGAAAGTGCAGGCAACCTCAGAGAGAGGAGCGCACTGAAAGGTTGGGGGTTCCCCCTTTTAAGGATTTTTCACGAATGTGACAAAGAGCTAGGGGTATGGACTTGTTAAGTGGTCTCAAGTATCTTTGATGAGAAATTAAGTTTCTTATCAGTCCTCTAGGTAATTCTGCAAAATTAGTTTAACACAAGAAATTTACTGCTTTGGTCCACTCCCAGGATAGCAGCTTCCTGGTTTGGGAGCATATCAGTCAAGACTGTCTGCCCTTCCTCCAAGATGGGCAGAGTTATTTGTTTGTTGTATGCTAAAGAGTATGTTAAGAATTTTTCTTCTTAACTTCCTGGATTTTTTCAAAATGCAATTTGGGCTTTAAGGTGGGATCTCCCTATCTTTATTATGCTGTTTATAGGTGGGCCTTTTAGCAGGCTAGAGTAAATCTTACAATGGCACATGAAGACATGGGCTGTGCTCAGATACTTCTCTTTATCTGGGAAATATTCAAACATTCAAGGCCAAGTTGCTGTTGACCTTTTGAGCTTTAACTGATTAACTCATTAACTCTGAGTCTTTTCTGGATTTCTAGTTTTAACTTGTTAACTGATTCCTTTCTAGGGGCCTTTCCTGACCTTGTTCTCTTTCTACCCCGTTCATATCTATTTTCCTGTCTAACAGTTATTATTCTCAGTTCAGAAAATGAGGTGGCTGTAAATGGTGGGAGTGGGGGAGGGGGCTTTGACTTCATTTAATAAATCTAGAAAAGGCCCAGAGGCAGGAGTGTGGTTTTCTGATGCAGGAACTGCGAGAAGGCTGGGAGTGGTGGCGGGTGGGCATGGATGTGGCAGATGAGGCCAAGGAGGTGGGCAGAGTGCCAGTGGCAAGCGCTTTACAAGTTTCACCGAGAATTTGGAATTTTAGTACATTTCCTGAACTCATTTTGTTTTCTTGATTCAGTTTTTACCAAGAGCTCCAGGATGCCCCTGCCCAAGCTCTGACGCAGTGCCTTGCCCAGGCCCACCTGTCCCTGGGGCAGCAGCACGGTGTGGGCGGCAGCCACGCAGCCCAGGGCCAGCCAGCAAGAACCTAATCACGGAGCGCACGCTGACCCTGTAGGTGGGCTGCCGCTGATAAGGAGAAAGTATCTTGGTGGTTTGGATGCCTGAACAGATGACTAAAAATAGAATCCCTGGGATTTTTTAAAAAATAAGACACACAGAGACCAGATCCAAATCTCTCCTGAGACTATAACAGCTTGAGAGGGGGAAAAAAGGAGAAAATGGAAAAGAAAATTAGGAAAGAGGGTTGTGAGCAATTCCACAAACCTGTGAATATGTTGTTATATGGCAAGGGGAATTTAAGCTACAGATGGAATTAAGAATATTAATCAGCTGACCTTAAAATAGGGAGATTATCCTGGATTATATGATGAGCTCATTGTATTCACAAAGGTGCTTATAAATAAAAAGGGGATGCAAGAGAGTCAGCATTAGAGCGAAGGGGACGCAGCATGCAAGGTCAGAGCCGTTGCTGGCTTTGAAGGTGGAGAAAGGGACAGTAAGTCAAAGAATGCTGCAGCCCTAGAAGCTGGAAAAGGAGATTCTCAACTGAACCTCCAGAAAGGAACCACCGTGCTGACACCTTGATCTTAGCCCAGCCCTGTTTTGTACCTCTGATCTCTGCAACTATCAGAAAAGAGTGCTATTTTAATCCACTAAGCTTGTAGTAATTTGCTACTGATGGCAATAGGAAATGAATACTTATGCATGATAAGCTAATAATAAGTCACCTTTTAAGAAGTAGAATTAAAGTACAAAGAGAGGATACCTTTATTTTTTACATTTTACAGTTATTTGTTTTTACATGAACCTATATACCTTTTGAAACCTGTGGATCTGCCTATGAGCATAGGTAGACAACTATAATTAAGTATGAACTACCTCTTCTAAGTAATGTCCTAGTGAAGGTTCCATCAGATCAAGCTTCCTGGAGGAGGTAGGATTTACACTGTATCTTAAAAGATAGAATATTGACAACCAAAGGTAGAGGAAAACATCAAAATGGAGAGGCAGCATGAACAAAGCAAAGGACTAGACATGTTGGAAGTCTATCGGATGTAAGGTGTATGAAGGCAGAGCGGTGGGACTTAGTGCCTGCCAGAATGCTTAGGCCTGATCCCAGAAGCTTGGATGGCTTACATGGGTTTAATCAGATAGGTGATGGAAACCAGTGGAGGTTTTGGTGTTGCAGAAAAACTTATCATGTTACTTTAAGATTAAACCTTCAGTGCAGGGAGATAAGGGACTGGACAGAACCCCCATCCAGGGCCTAGGCCCTGAGATAAAGACAGGAGAGAGGACCATGCAGACAGAAATTTGGGAGACACTGGGAGCCAGTTTTGGAAAGCTTACACACTCCTGCAGCTGTGGGCTGCAAAGAAAAGAAAGCAGAGTAATAGAAAATGGGAGGGTGAGAGCAGGTTTGAATATACTACTGAGTTTAGATGCCAGGGGTGTCTCCTGTGTAGATGCCATGTGGGCAGCAGGAGAAGGGTGATGTATAAGGCCAGAGCCTGGACAGTACCCCCCTGCATCTGCACGAGACGGTTTCCCTTTCTCTCATGTCCTTTTTCCTTCTCTTTACCCATATGGTTGCCTTGCCCACTCTCCCCTTTAATTTTTATCCCCAGCACAATGATCATTTGTTCTTCCTTCCCATATCTGTGCTTAACTTTTCTATTTCACAGATATGGTGTGGTTCCTGAAGTCTCACACTCTGGCAGATTCTGAGGAGCATGCATCTCTATCCACATGCTGCTGCTTTGCACGGTCTCTCTGTGCATGAGCATTCTGGCTAGATTCCCAGCAGCCCTGAGAAATCTGGGCTTACAGCTCACACTATCAGGAAACCTCTTTTTATTGCTAACCTAATCCTTCCAGCAGAAGGATCTTTTCTTCCCTATATCTTCTAAAATGAATGGCATGACCTGATTTTTATGTTCATCATAAAAGGTAATTTGTTCAAGACTCTGATATGCACAATCAAATGTTTCTCTTATGGGTACTGTGTCTTTAATCAGAAACTCTTCTCAAGTAAGTCTCCTTGACGATAGTAATCAGTGAGTGACTGGTAAAAAAAAAGCAAAAAGAAACAAATGGACACAACAGACTGCTTACTTGGGGAGGATTTATTCCATTTGGGTTCTGTGAACATATACCCACCAACAGGCCCCTGATCTCCGAAGGGGATGCCACACCCCAGAACCCTCAAATTAGATCTGAAGAACTTGTTTCTCATCAGCCTTTGCCTCTTCCCTCCCAGGGGGCCAAAAGATCGGTTATTACTGGCTTAAATGTTTTAACGTACTAAAAGCAGCACTATTTAACAACACAAAAATACAAGACATTTCTATGACCTGATCTTGCTGACCTATTCAAACATATCACTAATTGGAACACCTTTTAGAATCAAAACATACTGACTCTCTATCCCAGATATGCTTGGAATGACATTTACATCTCTTTTTACTTTTATAAGAGAAGATGACCATAATACTGTATGAAAAATTCCAAGTAATAAGGCTAAGAATTGCTTCTTTTTCTTACTTTCAATATGAAATAATAACCAATAGGCCTCTAGGAAATGCATTTTAAGATACAAAGTTGGACGACCCCTGCCGGCCCCTCTCCCTATCCATGTATGCATATTCCTCCAGCATCTCCACATTTATGAAATTATCTACAATTTTTGTCTTCAATATATTCCCTTCAGTTTATTCTCTGAAATGATTACTAAGGATCACATAGGCCAATACCTAAATGGCCCCTCCCTGATGAAGACACATTTAGTCACAGAGTTCCTGGTCTCTGGTGAATATTTCTGAATTTCCCTTGGAATAGCCACATAAGCCCCTTTCCCCACTCTCTGCCAAAGTACTGCAGCCACATTTATGAATGGGTAGGTAAAGGGAAACTGAACTGTGGAAATGCAGGGGTTTTTTTAATGTATAGGGCCTTGAGGAGTATTTTATAAACATGTATATAAAATAATTTTCCCAAGGATATCTTTGAATCAGTTTATTGAAATGGCCACTGAGCAAATGTTACATAATTTGCCCTTATCACATTCAGGATTAGAGAAATAATGTGTCTCCAAAGAAGCATGCTGGCACTGGGGCAGAAGGGAAGTGAGTAGGAAAAGCATTTTCACTTTTAGGTTATGATGGAGAGTCAGCAGAGCCCCAAGGGTGCCCAAGCTCCCCAATCAGAAGCCAAGAACTGGGTTGATCTGAGAAGTTAATCATGCATTTGCTCCTCCAAAGGCAAGGCTCTTGGATTTAGGTTGAGGCCACTGTAGCATGACGAGATGAAAAAACATGAGACTTTTGAGAATTCATTTCATTTGAGTTCTACAAATACACACAAATACACCTCTCCTGAACTTCTAGAGCTACTTTCCCTGGAAACAGATTGCTACAGATGATGATTATGAGACTGGTAACCTTTAAAAGTCAAAATAAATTTTTCCTTTAAAATTAGCCACATGTATCTTCTAGATTTCAGAGGATTTATAGTCCTCTTCTGAATGTAGCTTTATATTCAGTGCTCAGTGTGTTTTTTAGAGGCTTTTGATCGAGTAGAAGACTTACACAAATCTTCCATAAGTGCTCCCTCTTTCCTCTCTGCCTGCTCACTGGTCATTTCACTGCTCTTCAATCATGTGCAAGAAGGGGAACTCAAACAAGCAGACAACTGTTGTGGAAGATTGAGGTGCCCTGGCAAAATACACAGTGAACTGAACACCAGTCCTGGATTCTTGAGGATGTGGCTCAATCTGTGCCCCCACCACTATCAGATTACACAGTAAATGTGGCAGCTGTCTGGTATTGAGGCTTGGAAGTCAGTCTCACCCTGGATTGAAACCTCAGCTCTACCACTTACTATCTGTGTGACTGTGGGCAGGTGAATTACCTTTAATGTGAGTCAATTTTTTAAATCTAATTCATTGGGAATGATAATACCTATCTCATAGCATTGTAATAAAACAATTCCTGCATAGAACACCAACCCCAGGGGCTGATAATACAATAGGTAACTCTGTTACATGTAATGGTAACTCTTGTTATCAGAGTTGTATGAAATCAAACATGTCCCCTTACCTTCTGTCTTCTGTGCTATAATCTGTACAAAAATGCCTACCTCACAGAATTTTAAGAATTATCCTGTTTGAGAATATGAAAGTATCATGCACATAAAGGCCAATTAAATTCTATTTATAGCAAATTCTTAAAAAATTGAGTCAGAAGAACAATAAGAAATCCCACATATGGCTTTGGGAAACTGTTGAGCATTACCTACTGCCGCTGACTGAACCCTGTCAGGGAAGAACTCCACCGCTTGGAGGAGAGCAGGAAGTAGTAGGACCCCGAAGGAGATCCTGGGTAGACAAGCAGGGTGGCTTGCCATATTTCCACAGTTGCTAAAAGTGGGACCTGAGATGTAATAAATCAGAGCAAGATAGTTTATTACTCACAGCGCAGCAAACTGGGAACATCAGATGGTTGTGAGGGTTCTTTGCCTCCCAAACCCCCTGCACAACCTGATGGGCACAGTAAAAACCACTCACACGATGGATTGGGCCGCAGCACCGAGGGCTCAACACCTTTTGTAGCAAGAAGCAAACAGTCCTGTCCCCCCTGCTGCCCCTGAAGAGTGAGCAGCAGTCACGCTGTGTCTGCTGTGACCTACTTAGTTTCTACCTGACCAGCTACAGGAACTGACCATCCGAGATGGGCATGGCTGGATGTTTGGTGCACTCAGGAAGGATACACAGGGATGCTTGGGGCCCATGGTGGACTGTCTCCCCAAAATGTATAATTTGTAAGCCAGTAATTCCATTCCTAGGTATAGACACCACCTAAATGCATGCACATGTGCAACAGGAGACATGCAAAATACTCAGAGCAGTGTTATTTTTAACAGCTTCAAAGTGGAAGTGACTAAACCGTCCATCAATATGGGACGGATAAAGAGTATAGGCATACCGTGGAAAACATGCCAGTAAATAAACTACAGCTGCCCAAACAACTGGGATGAATCTTATAAGCATCATGTCGAGTGTAAGGAACCAGACACAAAGGAGTCATACTTTATGACTCTACTTATCTACAGTTAAGAGCAGGCACAACAAATCTATGGTGTTTGAAGCCAGCATAGCAGTTATGTTTAGGGAGGCAGTGGGGGGAGGTAGTAACAGGCTGGGAGCCTCTGGGACACCAGTCATGTGCTCTTCCTTGATTGAAAGTTGGTTTCGTGGGTATATTCACTTTGTGGCAATGTGCGGTGCTAAAAACTTATCACTTGAGTATTATTTTGCATATATGTTATATTTCAGTAAAACAGTTATGTTAATTAAGTTGAGCCAAGTAGGAAGAATGGGACAATTGGGCTCACTGCCACCATCCCTTTAATGATAAGCATCTCCTGCCAGCAACAAGAGAGAAAGCAGCAGTGAGCAAGCCAGCCCTGGCAGCAGGAAGAGCCTGCCTACTTTCCATTCCATGCTCCAGCCATCTGAGATGCAACCCTCTCAAACATCCCAGATAGAGACTCCCCTAAATAAGCATTAAGAAGGACATCCCCAATGTTCCATGACATTCCAGATAATAATCATCCCATAAATTACTTCTCAGATCTCTTGTTCTAAGAATCCCAATTCCCACAAGTCCTCCTATCACTAACCATTACATACTCTTTCTGATTTATTTCCTTGTCGCTAGATGGAAAGGGGCGATGAGGTGCGTGGTGTCTGGCAGTCTTGAGGCATTAACCAGGCTTTTGTTAAGGTTTAAACCGGACATCTGGGCTTCTTATATCCTAGAGCTCACTAAGAGGAAAACTCTGGCACTCGGTTATTTTCACAGCTTAAGGATGCTACCAAAACCCGCAGCTGGCCGTTGCTGAACGACTATCCTCAGACAGCCGCTGGAAATTATTTCTAATAAGTAAGAGGATGGAGTGCCAGCTGCTGGGAGATGGTCGGGGAGGTAAGCAACCTAATTTGGGGTTTCCTAATTTGAGGAAACTCAGCAGAAAAGTCTTACTTCTCAGCTTGGATTCCAATAACAGAAAAATATATTTTGGTTCTTTCTGTCACTTTTTAACTTGGCAATTTATAACTTCTAACATCTGACTGTCAGGCTACAAAGACATATTAGCAGAGTCTGAATCTATCCCCTCTCTAATCTGCTTGAATTAATGTAGCATCAGTTGTAGGTGCTCCCAGAACAAAGGATATATTTACTAATAGATAGCATATAAAGTCAGTTAATAATCAGTTAAAATGAGTTAGGCTAGATTTTTACTAGCAGCGCAAAAGATTATTCCAGACCAGCTGTAGTTATTTACACCAGAATATGGTCTAGGCATCATCTCTGGAGGATCAATGGTCCTTTTCCTTGAAAGCAAACAGGATAGCTGAACTCATCACTCCAAACTGTCAATATAGAACTGTACTAGAACAATTTCTGGTAGAAATCTTTACCCAAGCATTTATCAGCCAGTATTTTTTTTTATTAAAGTGTCATTGATATACAATCTTATGTTGGTTTCACATACACAACACAGTGGTTCAACATTCATCCATGTATATTATCAAGACCTCATCCCCTCCATTGGGGTCACTATCAATGTAGTAAGATGTTATAGAGTCACCAGTTGCATTCTCCATGCTGTACTATCATCCCAGTGACCTGCCTATGTTGGGACTGTGAATTATAGCACCCCTTAATCCCCTTCTCTCTTTCCACCCATTCTCCCCAACCCTGCCCCTTTGGTAACCGCCAGTCCCTTCTCAGTGTCTATGAGTCTACTGCTTTTTTGTTCCTTCTGTTTCTCTTTGTTTTTATACTCCACAAATGAGTGAAATTATTTGGTATTTGTCTTTCTCTGCCTGGCTTATTTCACTGAGGATAATACCCTCTAGATCCATCCATGTTGTTGCAAGTGGCAGGATTTTTTTTTTCTTTTTAGGGCTGAATAATATTCCATTGTGTATATGTACCACATGCTCTTTATCCATTCATCTATTGATGGACACTGAGGTTGTTCTGTATCTTGCCTACTGTAAATAGTGCAGCAGTAAACATAGGGGTGCATATGTCTTTTCGAATCAGGAATCTTGTTTTCTTTGGGTAAATTCCTAGGAGTGGAATTACTGGGCCAAATGGTATTTCTATTTTTAATTTTTTGAGGAACCTCCATACTGCTTTCCACAGCGGTTGCACCAATTTTCAGTCCCACCAACAGTGTAGGAGGCTTCCTATTTCTCTGCACCCTCACCAGCATTTGTTTTTCCTTGTCTTTTGGAAAGTGACCATCCTAACTGGCATGAGGTGATATCTCATTGTGGTTTTTATTTGCATTTCCCTGATGATTGGTGATGTGAGGCATCTATTCATGTGCCTGTTGGCCATCTGTATTTCTTCTTTGGAGAAGTGTATGTTCAGGTCCTCTGCCCATTTTTTAATTGGGTTATTTGTTTTTTGGGTGTTGAGGCATGAGAGTTCTTTATACATTTTGGATGTTAGCCTTTTATCAGATAAATCGTTGGCAAATACCTTCTCCCATACAGTCAGATGCCTTTTTGTTCTGCTATTGGCCAGTATTTTTATTGTCCATTTATTTATGTTTCCTGTGATGACTATGGGCCTCCTTCGGCCAAAGATTTCTTTTTGTATCATAAACTTTAACACAATATCTGGCACACAGATGGTAGTCAACATATTTTGTTGAATAAAAAAATAAACTTGCTTGGTCCGTATTATGGAGAGAACAATCGTGCATATTTGATCCAGCTCAACCAACCATCTAGTTAGACCATCACTACTGTCCACCAAGGCTCAGAAGACAATGAACCCAATTTGTCTCCAAACCTTCCCTTCCTTTCTATATTTTTTTAAAGTAGATTTGACCTTTTTATAGCAGTTTTAGATTCACAGCAAAATTGGGCAGAAAGTTACAGATATTCCCTAGACACACAGTCTCCCCCATTATCAACATCCTGCCCCACAGGATGACCCTAGAGTAACACATTACCACGCGAAGTCCATAGCTTACATCAGGGGCCATGCTTTGTGTTGGTGTTCTTTGTTCTACAGGGCTTCACAAATGTATAATAATCCAGCATTGCAGCATCTGTGCCCTAAAAACTTTATGTGCTCTGCCTACTTATCCTTTCCTCCTGGCAACCACGGAACCTTCAGTGTCTCCATAGTTTTGCCTTTTCCGGGTGTCATATAGTTGGAATCACCTAGTAAGGCGCCCTTTCAGACTGGCTTCTTTTCACTTTTCATGGCTTAACAGTACTTTTTATTTCTACTAGCTCTCGTTATTTCTGGAGGAGGACCCACAAACTCATGGTCTCAATCCCAACTGCAGTTAAAATCATCTGGAAAGATTTTATAGACACAGATGCACAGGCACATGCCAAAGACTGATTTAATTGGGGTGGGGTGGGGTCTGCACCTCAGTATCATGTGCTGCGCCCCCCAGGGTTGCTCCTCCAGTGATAGGAACATTGTTGAGGACTGTTGCTATAGTCGGTCATTTGTTCTAAACACCTTAAAGTTTGTGAATGTCTCTAATAAAGAAGACTACACCTTCACCACGTGCCCTTCAAATAAGTTATTTTAGAATAATCAGCAAAGTTATCGTCATGAATCATGATCTAGCACTACTGGGTTTTTTTCCCCTTTTTTAGCCTCCACCAGCTCGTTGCTTTATTAACAGCGTAGTTGACTTTTAGATTGACTTTTTTCTTTTTAATGCTAAGATTATCACATAATCTAACTCCAGATGCAGATCACTCATGGCCTTTTGAGGCTCGCCTCTAAAATAGGCTAGAACCGGAAAGTCAGTTCAACCTTGGGTACAGCCCGAATACATGCATAGTCCCAGCAATATGCAACTAACTAACTTCAGGGACTTGAATGGAGAGAAGCCACGTGAATGGTACTTTCAAATGTGCCATCTCTTAGGTTGCTTTCCTCATCAAGGACTCTCAGCACATCTGAAGTACACACTAAATAAATAATAAATAACTTAGAAATAGAATAAAAGTCCAGCAGTAGGCCTTTGTCTTGTTGCCAGCTCTCACTCAAATGTCCATGTGCACTGAGGTTTCCTCTGCCATGCCCTCTGCTAGGAGAAAAAGAACAAATTCAGACAAAGATTAATGTCTGCCCCATAGGTGAGATTACCTAGAGGTAATGAATAGGCAAGTTTGCTTTGTAATCCACGGATA
This sequence comes from Smutsia gigantea, assembly GCA_032199065.1. Classification (NCBI taxonomy): domain Eukaryota; kingdom Metazoa; phylum Chordata; class Mammalia; order Pholidota; family Manidae; genus Smutsia; species Smutsia gigantea. The sequence goes on along the minus strand of JAVSCE010021834.1, from coordinate 235,729 downwards.
TGAGAAGAAGCATTTAACAGGGAAAGCTCTGAGCTGGGCAGTAGGAGGGTTACCTCTAGGTAAACGACTTAAACCCGAGGCTTCCATTGTATCTTCTGTTAGAGCAAAGGCATGTTCATTTTAAATGTTGCCATGGTGTGCCAATGAACTTTCCCCTACACTCCAGCCTTCCACATGGACCTGCTGCCTTCAGAGGTGCACTGCAGGATCTAAGAGGTGTCATTAACTGTAACATGTTCCAACTGAACTCTTCCTTCCTCCCACAGCCCAAACTGCCTCTTCTCTGGACCTCATCTCTCTCTTTTACTCTTGCTGCTTTTCTCAGTCACCCCCTAGCAAAAGTCCTTGAAATGCCTCATGTCCTCATCTCCCCTGAGCCTCTCCTGAGCCCCGTCAGTCCTTTGCTCCTGCCATGCCCCATAGCTGCTCTTGTTGAGGCCATCCATGACCTCCTCCAATGTCTGTAAAATAATGCTTTTATGTGTGAAGAATGGCGTATTTGGTACTTGGTTTATGGCCCTTTTTACTTAGCCCATAGTTTAAAAATGCATGTTAAAAACACATGCAACTCACAAAGGAGACCGCACTACAGCACGTCAACTTACTGAAGGAGTGGAGCAGCTCCCTGGAGAACACCACTGCAAAATCGAAGAGTCAGCTCCCAGTGTTCGTCATGCCTGACCTATCAGCAGCATTTCTCTGATAGGTGGAAGGTCTTGGAAACCCTGTTCACCTGGCTCACAGGACACCCTCTCCTGGCTTTCCTCCTCCCTCGCTGGAAGGTTCTTCCCATCTCACTTGCTACTGTCTTGTCTCTCCAACCTCTGCCCATTTAGTGCCTCAGGGCTGTGTTCCACTCCCATGGCGATCTCACCAATGACCCTGGCTTTGAATATCATCTCTACTGTGGACTCTAAATAGAGATCTCTACCCTTGAATTTGCTCCTACAATCTAGACTGAGACCTCCAACTTCCTCCCCAACAACTCAACTTGTGGCATCTCAAACTTAACAGGTCCCAAACCAAAATTCTTTCTCTTCCCCACACGTGCTTCTCCCTTAGTCTTCCCACCTTAATAGCCTCTCCAGCTGTTCAGTTGTTCAGACCAAAGCTCTTGAGGTCATCACTGACTCTTTTCTCCCATATTCCACATCCAGTTCATTAACAAGTCCAGGTAGTTCTAAAGTCGTAACATGTCTCGAATCAGGGCTCCCTTAGCACCATGACTGCCAACTCCCTAGTGCAGGTACCATCATTTCTTGTTGGAATTACTGCAGCCATTATTAGAACAGTCTCCCCACTTCCACCATGGCGCCCTGCAGTCTGTTCCCCACACAGCCACAGAGTGATCCTGTAAAAACTTAAGTCAAATGGGCTTCCTCTCTGTTCAGAACTTTGCAGTAGCTTCCATCTCCAAGATAAAGCCGAAGTCCTAACAATGGCCAACATAATCTACACACATACACAAAGTCCCCATCTACTTTCTGATTCTCTCTCTTACGACTCTCTTCTGTTCCCTCCACCCCAGCCACACTTCACTCCATACTGTCCCTGGAATGTGCCAGACACACATGCACATCAGGACATTTACACATGCTCTTCCCGCCATCTCAAAGCTCCTTCCACAGCCATCACTCTACAGTTGCTCAAGCCAGAAATCTACAGACTCCCTTTTTATTATCTTTATCAGCATCCTACTGATTTTCTTTATAATACATAGCATTATTGGGGCTTTTTTTATTCACTTTCCCTCCTTTTTTGTATGTTTGTACCCAGGCTTTAGCTATTGTTCCCTCACTAAATTATAAGCACGGTGACGATGAGAACTTGGTTTACTTATTCGCTATTATCGCCAGCACCTAGAATAGTACCCTGTACATAGCAGGTATGCAATACATATTGTTAAATAAGTAAATGCATGAATTATTGGATAATTAACTAGCTCAATCAACCCTAAACTGATGACAATCAGGACAGTATAATTTCTCCATCTTTTTTTTTTTGGTATCATTAATCTACAATTACATGTGCAACATTATCATTACTAAACTCCCTACTTCATCAGGTCCGACCCATCTACCCTTTTACAGTCACTGTCCATCAGCGTAGTGAGATGCTATACAATCACTACTTGTCTTCTCTGAGTTGTACAACCCTCCCCGCATCCCCGCAACATTAAGTCTGCTAATCGTAATGCCCCCTTTCCCCCCTTGTCCACCCTTGTCCCTCCCTTCCCACCCATCTTCCTCAGTCCCTTTCCCTTTGGTAACTGTTAGTCCATTCTTGGGTTCTGTGAGCCTGCTGCTCTTTTGTTCTTTCAGTTTTTTTCTTTGCTCTTATACTTCACATATGAGTGAAATCATTTGATACTTGCCTTTTTCTGCTTGGCTTATTTCACTGAGCATAATACCCTCTAGTCCTATCCATGTTGTTGCAAATGGTAGGACTTGCTTTCTTCTTATGGCTGAATAATATTCTATTGTGTATATGTACCATATCTTCTTTATCCATTCATCTACTGATGGACACTTAGGTTGCTTCCATTTCTTGGCTTTTGTAAATAGTGCTGTGATAAACATAGGGGTGCATAAGTCTTTTTCAAACTAGGCTGCTGCATTCTTAGGGTTAATTCCTAGGAGTGGGATTCCTGGGTCATAATGATATTTCTATTTTGAGTTTTTTGAGGAACCTCCATACTGCTTTCCACAATGGTTGAACTAATTTGCATTCCCACCAGCAGTGTAGGAGGGTTCCCTATCTCCACATCCTCGCCAACATTTGTTGTTGTTTGTGTTTTGGACGTTGGCCATCCTTACTGGTGTGACATCATTGTGGTTTTAATTTGCATTTCTCTGATGATTAGCGATGTGGAGCATCTTTTCATGTGCCTGTTGGCCATCTGAATTTCTTCTTTGGAGAAGTGTCTATTCATGTCCTCTGCCCATTTCTTAATTGGATTATTTGCTTTTTGTTTGTTGAGGTGCGTGAGTTCTTTATATATTTTGGATGTCAACCCCTTATCGAATATGTCATTTATAAATATATTCTCCCATACTGTAGGATGTCTTTTTGTTCTACTGATGATGTTCTTTGCTGTACAGAAGCTTTTCAGCTTGATATAGCCCCACTTGTTCATTTTTGCTTTTGTTTCCCTTGCCCAGGGAGATATGTTCACGAAGAAGTCGCTCATGTTTATGTCCAAGAGATTTTTGCCTATGTTTTCTTCTAAGAGTTTTATGGTTTCATGACTTACATTCAGGTCCTTGATCCACTTACAGTTTACCTTTGTGTATGGGGTTAGACAGTAATCCAGTTTCATTCTCTTACATGTAGCTGTCCAGTTTTGCCAACACCAGGTGCTGAAGAGGCTGTCATCTCCCCCATTGTATATCCAAAGCTCCTTTATCTTATATTAATTGACCGTACATGTTTCAATTAATGTTTGGATTTTCTATTCTGTTGCACTGGTCTGTGGGTCTGTTCTTGTGCCAATACCAAATTGTCTTGATTACTGTAGCTATGTAGTAGAGCTTGAAGTCAGGGAGCGTAATTCCCCCTGTTTTATTCTTCCTTCTCAGGATTGCTTTGTCTATTCGAGGTCCTTTGTGGTTCCATATGAATTTTAGAACTATTTGATCCAGATCATTGAAGAATGCTGTTGGTATTTTGATAGGGATTGCATTGAATCTGGAGATTGCTTTAGGTAGTATAGCCATTTTGACAATATTTATTCTTCCTAGCCAAGAGCATGGGATGAATTTCCATTTGTTAGTCTCCTCTTTAACTTCTCTTAGGAGTGTCTTGTAGTTTTCAGGGTATAGGTCTTTCGTTTCCTTGGTTAGGTTTATTCCTAGGTATTTTATTCTTTTTGATGTAATTGTGAATGGAATGGTTTTCCTGATTTCTCTTTCTGTTCATTGTTAGTGTACAGGAAAGCAACAGATTTCTGTGTGTTAATTTTGTATCCTGCAAATTTGCTGAATTCAGATATTAGTTCAGGTAGTTTTGGAGTGGAGTCTTTAGCGTTTTTTATGTACAATATCATGTCATCTGCAAATAGTGACAGTTTGACTTCTTCTTTACCAATCTGGATGCCTTGTATGTCTTTGTTTTGTCTGATTGCCGTGGCTAGGACCTCCAGTACTATGTTGAATAACAGTGGGGAGAGTGGTTATCCCTGTCTTGTTCCCAATCTTAGATGAGAAGCTTTCAGCTTCTCACGGTTAAGTATGATGTTGGCTGTGAGTTTGTCATATATGGCCTTTATTATGTAGAGGTACTTGCCCTCTATGCCCATTTTGTTGAGAGTTTTTATCATGAATGGATGTTGAATTTTGTCAAATGCTTTTTCAGCATCTATGGAGATGATCATGTAGTTTTTGTTCTTCTTTTTGTTGATGTGGTGGATGATGTTGATGGATTTTCGAATGTTGTAGCATCCTTGCATCCCTGTTATGAATCCCACTTGATCATGCTGTATGATCCTCTTGATGTATTTTTGAATTAGGTTTGCTAATATTTTGTTGAGTATTTTTGCATCTATGTTCATCAAGGATATTGGTCTGTAATTTTCTTTTTTGGTGAGGTCTTTGCCTGGTTTTGGTATTAGAGTGATGCTGGCTTCATAGAATGAGTTTGGAAGTATTCCCTCCTCTTCTATTTTTTGGAAAACTTTAAGGAGAATGGGTGTTATTTCTTCTCTGTATAACTGGTACAATTCAGAGGTGAATCCATCTGGTCCAGGGGTTTTGTTCTTGGGTAGTTTTTTGATTACCGATTCAATTTTGTTACTGGTAATTGGTCTGTTTAGGTTTTCTGTTTCTTGCTTGGTTAGTCTTGAAAGGTTGTATTTTTCTAAGAAGTTGTCCATTTCTTCTATGTTTTCCAGCTTGTTAGCATATAGATTCTCATAATATTCTCTTATAATTCTTTGTATTTCTGTGGGGTCTGTCGTGATTTTTCCTTTTTCATTTCTGATTCTGTTTATGTGTGTAGATTCTCTTTTTCTGTTAATAAGTCTGGCTAGGGGTTTATCTATTTTGTTTATTTTTTGAAAGAACCAGCTCTTGGTTCATTGATATTTTCTATTGTTTTATACTTCTCAATTTTATTTATTTCTTCTCTAATCTTTATTATGTCCCTCCTTCTGGTGACTTTGGGCTTCATTTGTTCTTCTTTTACCAATTTCAGTAATTGTGCCTCCAGACTATTCATTTGGAAATGTTCTTCGTTCTTTAAATAGGCCTGGATTGCAATATACTTTCCTCTTAGAACTGCCTTTGCTGAGTCCCACAGAACTTGCGGGTTTGTGTTGTTGTTGTCATTTGTCTCCATATATTGTTTGATCTGTTTTAATCTGGTCATTGATCCATTGATTATTTAGGAGCATGTTGTTAAGCCTGCATGTATTTGTGAGCCTTTTTGTTTCTTTGTACAATTTATTTCTAGTTTATACCTTTGTGGCCTGAGAAGTTGGTTGGTAGAATTTCAATATTTTTCAATTTACTGAGGTTCTTTTGTGGCCTAGTATGTGGTCTATTCTGGAAAATGTTCTATGTGCACTTGAGAAGAATTTGTATCCTGCTGCTTTTGGGTGTCGAGTTCTGTAGATATCTGTTGGGTCCATCTGTTCTAGTGCCTCTGTGTCTTTACTTATTCTCTGTCTGGTTGATCTGTCCTTTGGAGTGAGTGGTGTGTTGAAGTCTCCTAAAATGAATGCATTGCATTCTATTTCCTCCTTTAATTCTGTTAGTATTTGATTCACATATGTCAGCGCTCCTGTGTTGGGTGCATATATATTTATAATGGTTATATCGTCTTGTTGGACTGACCCCTTTATCATTATGTAATGTCCTTTATGTCTTACTGCTTTTTGTTTTGAAGTCTATTTTGTCTGATACAAGTACTGCAACATCTGCTTTTTTCTCCTTGTTGTTTGCATGAAATATCTTTTTCCATCCCTTCACCTTTAGTCTGTGTATATCTTTGGGTTTGAGGTGAGTCTCTTGTAAGCAGCATATAGGTGATGAGTCTTGCTTTTTTATCCATTCTCTTACTCTGTCTTTTGATTGGTGCATTCAGTCCATTTACATTTAGGGTGATTATCGATACATACGTACTTATTGCCATTTTAGCCTTTAGTTTCATGGTTACCAAAGGTTCAAGGGCAGCTTCTTTACTATCCAACAGTCTAACTTAACTCTCTTGTTAAGCTACTATAAACACAGCCTGATGATTCTTTCTCTCCCTTCTTATTCTTCCCTGCCATTCTTTATATACTAGGTATTTTATTCTGTACTGTTTTACGTTTCCTTTGACTGGTTTTGTAGATAGTTGATTTTACTTTTTGCCTTTAGTTAGTATTTGGATGGTCTGCTTTCTCTGCTATGATTTTATTTTCTCTGGTGACATCTTTTTAGCCTTAGGAGTGCTTCCCTTTAGAGCAGTCCCTTTAAGATATCCTGTAGAGGTGGTTTGTGGGAGGCAAATTCCCTCAGCTTTCACTTGTCTTAGAATTGTTTAATCCCTCCCTCATTTAAATGATAGTCGTGCTGGATACAGTATTCTTGGTTCAAGGCCCTTCTGTTTCATTACGTTAAATATATCATGCCATTCTCTTCTGTCCTGTAAGGTTTCTGTTGAGAAGTCTAATCGGTTTTCCTTTGTATGTGATCTTTTTTCTCTCTCTTGCTGCCTTTAATACTCTGTCCTTGTCTTTGATCTTTGCCATTTTAATTATTATGTGTCTTGGCGTTGTCTTCCTTGGATCCCTTGTGTTGGGAGATCTGTGGGCTTCCATGGCCTGAGAAACTATTTCCTTCCCCAGCTTGGGGAAGTTTGCAGCAATTATTTCTTCAAAAACACTTTCTATCCCTTTTTCTCTCTCTTTGTCTTCTGGTACTCCTATAATGCGAATATTGTTCCATTTGGATTGGTCACATAGTTCTCTTAATATTCTTTCATTCCTAGAGATCCTTTTATCTCTCTCTGCCTCAGCTTCTCTGTACTCCTGTTCTCTTATTTCTGTTCCATTAACAGTCTCTTGCACCTCATCCAGTCTTCTCTTAAGCCCGTCAATTGATTGTTTCATTTCTGTATGTCCCTCCTGACTTCCTCCCTTAGCTCTTGCATATTTCTCTGTAGGTCCATCAGCATGGTTATGACTTTTATTCTGAATTTTTTTTCAGGAAGATTGTTTAAATCTATCCCACCCATCCCTCTCTCTGGGGTTGTCTGGGTGATCTTTGACTGGACCATATTCTTCTCTCTTTTCATGGTGATAGAAGTGGTCACTGGTAGGTGCCACATGTGTCAGCTGGGAGAGCAAAGTCCCTTCCTGCTTGTTGTTCTCCTTGCCCTTCTCTGGGACTTGAGCTGGTTTCCCACACACCGGGAGGCAGTCTCTGGGATAATCCCCTGAGCTGCCTGTGTGCAGGGCTGCCTCAGCCTAGCCTATAGCACTGCGGGGTTTGCAGTCTCGCTGGGTGCGTTCTGGTCCCTTTGGTGCTTTCCAGACCTTGTTCTGGGTTCTGTGGTCCTTTCCGGTGAGCTGCGCACCAGCTGGGATAGATTCTGTGAGGTTGCTGTGGGCGGGGCCGCTCTTCCGCTATTCTGCAGCTGTGGCAGATCCGCCGGACCCTTTGTGGCGCCGGCCGGGGGGAACGAATGTCAGGCTGCTGATCTCTGTGGGAAGCCTTGGCGCAGCTGCTTTGCCCAGCCACCGGCCAGAGTGTCTGAAATTCCCCAAGACTCCCAGCCTGCTAGACTGAGTGCGCTGGGATGATTTTGTTCTGCTGTTGGGCCCTTGTCTCTTTAAGACTTTTAAAAAAGTGCCCGCTTTTCTTTTGTCCCAGGGAGCCAGCTGAAGGGACCTGCTTGCTGTCCCCGTCTCAGATCCTGCCCTTCTGTTTCTCTAATCTCTGGTACACCATGCAATGTGTATCTGTGCTCCCGGTGCAGATCACCAGAGCTGGTTATTTAGCGGGCCTGTGCTTCCACTCCCGTCCCGCTCTGATTCTTTTCCTCCCGCTGGTATGCTGGGGTGGGGGTGTGCTCGGGTCCTGCCGTGTTGCGGCTTTGTATCTTACCCACTTCGTGAGGCACTGAGTTCTCTCAGATGTAGCTGTAGCCTGGCTGTTGTGCTGTATCTTCTGGTCTCTCTTTTAGGAATAGTTGTATTTTCACAAATATATATGGTTTGGGGAGGAGATTTCTGCTGCCCAGCTCATGCTGCCATCTTCCCAGAAGTCTAATTTCTCCATCTTACATTATGAGCATGGCAATAGGAAGGATTGGCCATGCTGTGCCTGTCACTCAGAAACAAGGGAATGAGGCCCAGGGAAAGAAGTGTCATCTGGCATCTGAGGTAGTACCCTAGAAATCTGTAGGGAGGCACCAAAGGTCAGAGTAGAGGCTTCCTGCAGCAGCTGTCTCCAGAACCTGGGTCCTGATGGCCAGGAAGGTGTCTTCTGTTGCCTTCCCAAAAGCTAGAGCAGTTCAGGACAAACTGCACAAAGCCAATCTTTACTTGGAACAGATCCTTGCACTTCAAGGTGACATCATGGAGACCTGATTAGTTTTTCTCATTGTATCATTTGACAGGAAAATACCCTTTTCTGGTAGAGAGAGACTTGGTAGAAATAGAACACTGAGAATCTTAAGTCTGTGTTAAATTATACAACTGTCTTCTGCAATTCTAACTCAAAACTTGAAAACAAATGGACAAACTAAATTGACAGGTTATAATTATTCTAACAGATAAGCCACAAAGTGCCTCCACAAAGAGGTCTCTCTCTTTCTCTTTGCCTGCCTCTCTCTCCTTTCCAGCATTTGTAATTATTGTGCACCAGTGAACAACCTTAGAGTTGCATTAACCCTTACAGATTCACAGAGCAAGGGCAGCAGCTTCTTTTCATAAAACTTTGCCAGATAAATTCACGTTTATGCTTACTTCCTGTACAATCCAAACATGTTGCACTTTTGCTTGTCAAGATATTCTGTATTTTTTTTTCAGGTTTTTGATTTAGCAGCTTGAAATTTCAATCTATGGGCCTCATTTATGGCATACGATATATCCCCAAATCCTTCATATGACCATATTCATAACTTGATGGAGAAATTGTAGTCCTGATCAAAATCTATTTGGTGTTGAATGGAGTGTAAAGTCTATTTTATCACATGGCTTTTGGGTCCAGAATGCCTAATCAGATAATGCCATGTTACATTAAGAGATCTGTAAAGACACTCACTGCAAGAGTATGCATAGAGAAAGATCTCTTAATAAGCTGCTCTGCCTAACCTCATCTTTGGCTGACCCTTTTTCTTCACACACAATTCTATTCACATGTATTTCTTCACTGATCTTTCTCATAAAAATATTTCTAACTTGACATTAAAACAGTCATCATAAAAGTTGTTAAGAGCTACATGCCATTATCATTGCAGATATTATTTGTTCATGGTTATCATATCATTCCTGTTTAATTGTAACTCTGGGGGGAAAATATTTTCCCAGCCTGGGGCAAAGTACCTTTGAAACCAAAATCAGTCAAAGAAAGAAATAAAGTGGGAGAAACCCATATATTGCTTCCAGGCAGTTATCCACTTCTGCTCGCCCGTGTCTTGTGACCCGGCTGCAAAAATAGACCCCACCAACCTCTCCGGTCCAGATATGCCCTCGCTCCCCATCATAATCACCTGTTGATATGAAGAAGCACTAAGGCCAAGCAAGAGATTCTGGAAATATTGCGATTTTACCCACATTAAGATAAATGTTTTAAATGTTACTTATGGATAGCTATGTCATCAATTTCTCCAAGCTTCAGAACAGGACACAGGGGACCTTCCTTTGGTCATTTCCTACAAGGACGCTGAACAACTGGGCACCGGGGCTCCACATCTAGAGATTACTGAGGTCTCTGACGGGGTTGGTGGTAGGTGGCAGTCCAGGCTCCTCTCACCACCAGGATCAATCCTCCCAAATGCGGGGCCTGACAGTGACAACCTGCCAAGAGAACCAGCAAGCCAGGATGTGAAAGGTTCTGGAAGATCCCAATCTACTATTTGGAAACTTCTGGACAGATAATTTCTGAAGTCTCCAGTGCTGAAACTCCATGACATTAATGAAGTAATGTATGAAAAAATACTCCTAAAGTGTATTCTTCTATTACATTATATATTTCTTAACATAGAATAAACAAACATGAATTTAATTCCACAAATTCTGAAATCCTTCAGTTTAATAGCACTACAATTTAGCAAGTCATTTGTCCCCCAAACTGGTAACTCTCTAGAATATGTGAAATAAAGGGACCTATAATGTGTGGAATAGGGTCGTCAGAGCAGCTTGTTGAAGATGCTCTTCTACTCACACCCATGCATTGATAGCAATACAATATTATGTTAACTAATTAGGAAAACATTTTGATTCAAGACAGTTCTTTGTGCATAGTGGACACTCAGTAAATGTTTATCTGCTGTTATTGTCAGGGATAGTTAGGTACCTGTTGTATACAAAACAATTTCACAAAAAATATGTTCTCAGTGAATATTCATTTATTACCAAGTTCCCTTATATCCTAGGAACTGGCAGACTTTTTGTGCCTGTGAGGGTGCCCTTGTGTGTTCCAGACCCATATCCAGTATGTGAGGGGGAGATTTCCCCACACCAGTAATCAATTCTCTGGGCACCAGCTGAGTATCCTACCATTCAATTCAATTCTGACACTATCTACCCAGAGACAGTGTTGTTTCCCACAGGTTAGGGGCTCAAGTCCCACAAATATGCACCCCTCCCCCAACACCAGATGCCAGTCGCAAGTCCAGGTTGTCCCCTGTACTTCTGACAACTGGCTACCGATGGGAGGTTCCAACGACCACCTCCTTCCTTGGGGTGGAACTGAAAGTTCCAGCCTCTAACCACGTGGTTGGTTCTCCAGCCAACCTGGCCCCATCCTTGGGGAGGGGCCAAATGTCATCTCATTAACATAACAAACGACACCTTTAATTCTCTCAGCACGTAAGAAATTCCAAGGGTTTTAGGTGCTCTGTACCAGAAATAGGGTGAAGAGCAAATACGTATTTCTGATGGTGAATCACACTCTCACAGGCACCTAACTCATTATGAGTGAGTCAGTCAAGCCCTGGGAATTGAACCCACTGAGAAACTGGTTTCCTTCAGCTCTACCGTCATACCACCCTTCGATTTTAAAGCACAAGTAATAATGTTCTCTTCCAGTAAATGGGATATGCTAACATTTATTCTTGGCAGGAAGAACGGGCGAGTCAAGAGTAAAAGCCCAATTCAACACGAGGAACAAGAGGGGAAGCCACCCCTGGCAGGTGGTACGGGAATTATAGAGGGCTCAGAATTGTTCTTTTCAAACTTTAATGCACATAAGAATCACCTGGAAATCCTGCTAAACTGTAGCTGCTGCATTAGGTCCAAACTGGAGCCTGTGATTCTGCATTTCCAACAAGCTCCTGAGGGATGCCCATACTGCTGGTCCTAGGACTAAATTTTGAGTAGCTTGCTTTTAGAAATCACCTAAGAGCCTGCATTAATTGTGGAGTAGGGCTCTGAAATAGAAGTGGCAGTGAAAAACAATGATAAAATTCTCAAGCTGATCACATGAATGTGTAATTCACCAGAAAAAAACTCTTTGTTCCTAAATACATTCAGAGTCAACAGGCAGGTACAGCTAGACAAAAATAAAAAAGCTTATTAACTGTTTTTACCCCCAGAGCCTATGGTTGTTATAATATAGTCAGATATTGCGATATTTTATTCTATCATATTTCAAATGTGTGCCTGTTTTCCCCTCAGGAGCTTCACCACCCTCAGCTTACATCCTAGTAATGCTAACTCCAAGGGGCGAGAATGTTCTCTTAGCAGGAGATACTTATCTTGTAAATAAAAGCACGGCAGGGGCCACCTGGAGTTTTCAAGGGTGGAGGTGGCAGGCTGTTGGTACACCTCGGTTTTGGTCAGCTCCGCCTCCAACTAGCTAGTTAGACCACAGAGGCCCTCTGAGTCTCAATTCCGCATCTGCAAAATGAGAGCCTTACAAAAGGTGACCACACCAGTCCAGGCCGCTGACATTCTTTGCTTCCGTGTTTAAGTCACCAACGGCAAACATTTCACAACTTGATTGGAACAATTACCCGGATTTCCTAGAGGGAACCTTTCATACCTGTCACAGGAGAAGCGTAAAGTCCTGGACTGGCAGAACCTTCTGTTCATTCCTCGGTGTCGGCCGCCCCCTGCAGGCCTTCCTCGGGACTGAGTCGCCTCCTGGTCAGGGCCCGTCTCCTCGGAAACACGGACCCACTCAGTCCTTCACTGAGACCATTAATGGGCACAGGGAAGAGCAAGACAGAACATAAGTGCCTTTCTCATTAGGAGACACAAAAGCCAATTCATAAGGACCCAGAGAAGAGGAAGGCCCCTCAGGGGTTAGAAGAGGGAAGGAAAAGGGGCAAGTCTTAACTCTCCACACAGCAGTATATAAAAGGAGAGCTGTGTTTATTTATCCTCTCTGATCCCCTAGCTCCCTAGCTCGTGCTTCATACACATTACTTATCGGAGACTTGGGATTTTCCACAGCAGAATATGTATTGTCTATTATATTGCTGCTGCAATAGAGTACATTTTGACCAGAAAGCTTTTATCCCTTTTTATGTGTTAGTAAATTATTGTTGAGTGCTTCTCAGTGGAAAAGTTAAACCACCCTCAGTAGCGTGACTATTATCTTTCCATTCTCTTTCACTCAAGGCATAAGAAATTACTATAATTTGCCATGGTGCAAAGGTAAAAAAAAGTAGGTAGAAGTCAACTTTTCAGCACCTAAGCACATTTCTGGACAAGCTTTGACTGCTAACAGCCCTAATGCTTACTGTCTTTGTACCTGATTGAGTTAGTCAGAGTACATGTGATCATTTGAATACCGTCTGATTCTAGTGATAATGGATTGGTGGGGTGTGTTTCCATTTTGCTCACAGATACTTTAAAATATATTTCTGCCTTATGTTGTGGACAATTATACTTTTGTTCAGAATCTGTGAAGTTATTGATTCTTCACATTTCCTGGAAAACTTCCCTTTTTGTTAGGATGAACAAATAGTTATTTGCTCTAAATATAAGGTTCAGAACTGTTGCATTTCTACAGCTAAAGGTGATGTAAAACATGGTTGATTACTGTGCATTCACATGTTTCATGGCACATCAAAATTGTGTTTTTAAGTGCCTTTCCTTATGGCCATCTTCAGTCTTCTCAACCCTCAAGGCATCATGGTGTCTCTAAGGAACAGCAGTAGCCAGAGGTCTGTTGGAAAGGCAGGGGCAACATTCAGGAGAGGAGTCTAGCCCCTAGAAACTGTACACCTGCATTTCCCAGAGAATCAGAGAACAGGAATGTTTCAATTAAAGAAAAACAAGAGGAAAGTCCTACCACCTACCTTGACTCCAGCCTTCCTTCCTCTCAAGAGACAACAGTGACCCATCAGGCAGGGAAATGGAATATACAGTGGCTTCAGACACAGTGGTGCCCAACCAGGTCCTCAAGCCCACACCAATGAGTTCATTCCTAAAGCATTGCTCACTGCCACATACAGGAACCCTGGTTCATCATGGCAGAAGTTTTAAAATTGGGAAATTAACTTGGTCCTGCTTATTCTCAGGCATGAACTCCATTCCAACATCCAGCTTTGGACTAGGTGAAGGCCCACGTTACTAGTTTCATTGTTGATTTCATTTGTGTTTTACTAGTGGTTGGTGATGTTGAACCTATTTTCCTGTGCTTATTTGTGAAATGGTTCTTCACATCTTTTGCCCATTTCCTAATTAGATTTATTTGCTTCTGGATTTGGGGGCTACTTTGTTAACAGCAGCTGCTACTCCTCTGGCAAACAGGTGATTCTCAGATATCTTCTCGTCTCTAGCTTGTCTTTTCATCTTCTCAATAGAGGCTTTCACAAAACAAAAGCTTTAATTTTGATTAAGTCTGACTTACCAAGTTGCCTTTTTATGGATCATTCTCTTAGTGTTCAATCTAAGAACAATGTCCAGCTTTGAATCCCATTTTCCCTAATGTTTTTTCAAAAGTATGTTTTGCCTTTAATTCCATGATCCATCTTGAGTTGATTTTTATATAAGGTGTGAAATTTAAAGTTACCTTTCTTGCCTATGGATGTCCAGTTACTCCCACACCATTTGTTGAAAAGCTCTCATTCCTCCATTATATTTCTTTTGCATTTTTGTCAGTCATCCATTGGGCATATTTGGATGGGTTTATTTCTAGATTCTCCACTCTGTTCCATTGATCTATGTGTCCATCCCCCCCAATACCACACAGTCTTGATTACTGTAGCTATATAGTAAGTCTTCAAATTGAGTTGAGTGAATCTCCTACTTTAGTCTTCAAAATTATTTTACCTATTCTGGTTCTTTTGACTTTCCATGTAAATTTTTAAATAATCTTGTCTATATTTACAAAAATATGGGATTTTGATAGAAAATGTACTTAACCTGCATATCAATTTAGAAAAATTGACATTTTTACTGTGTTAATTTAAGTATTCCCCACTCATAAACATTGTATGCATCTCCATTTATGTAGATCTTCTTTGATTTCTCTCATCAGCATTACATAGTTTTCAGCATACCAATCTTGCACATTCTCTTAGATTCACACCTGAGCATTTCATTTTTTAAGCAATTATAAATGGTATCGTATTTCTAATTTCAATGTCCATGTGTTTATGCTAGTATATAGAAATATAGTTGATTTTTGTGTGTTGATCTTAAATCCTGTGACTTTGCTGAATTTACTTATTAGTTCAGGAATTTTTTTGTAGATTCTTTGGGATTTTCTGTGTTGGCAATCATGTCATCTGCTAATAAGGACAGTTTCATTTCTTCCTTCCAATCTGATGCCTTTTATTTCCTTACTGCACTGGCTAGAACTTGTAGCACTATGTTGAATAAGAGTGATAAGAGTGGATGGACATCCTTACTTTGTTCATGATCTTAGAGGGAAAACATCCAACGTTTCACCGTCAAGTATATGTTAGCTATAGGTTTTTCATAGATACTTTTTACCAAATTAAGAAAGTTCCCTTCTGTTTCCATTTTGCTGAGAGTTATTATGAATAAGGGTTGAATTTTGTCAAACACATTTTCTGCATCATTTGATAGGATCATGTGATTTTTCTTCTTTAACCTATTAATATGGTGTCTTACATTGTTTGATTTTCAAATCTTGAACCAACCTTACATCCCTGCAAGTGGAATACTGCATCAAAGTAGAATACTCTACTTTGTAATGATGTATAATTCCTTATATATATATTGCTGAATTCTATTTCCAATGTTTTGTTAATGATTTTTGTGTCTTTTTGCATGAGGTCTGTAAGTTTCTTTTTTTGTACTGTCTTTTTCTGGTTTTGGTATCAGGGTAATTAATACTAGCTTCATAAGATGAATTTGGAAATATTCATTACTCTTCTATTTTCTGAAAAATATTTTCTACAATTGATTTTAATTCTGCTTTAAAAGTTTAGTCGAATTCTCCTGTGAAACTATCTGACCTTGATATTTCTTTGGGGGGATTTTTTAGATAAAAAATTCACTATCCTTAAGAGTTACAGCTTTATTGACTATTTATTATTGTATGAGTTGTAGTAATTTGTGTTTTTCAAGGAACTGGTCCATTTAATCTAAGTTGCTGAAAAATGTATGCAGCGTTGTTTGTATTATCCCTTTATTATCATTTGATATCTGTAATGATATTCCCTGTTTCATTCCTGATCATGGGAATTTGTGTCTTCTCTAGTTGTCAGGCTTACAAGAGGTTTGTAATTTTATTGATCTTTTCAAATATAAGCTCTTTTTTTCATTGATGTTCTATATTGTTTTCCTCTTTTCAATTTCATCAATTTCAGCTCTTGTCTATGTCACTTCATTCCTCCTGGTTTGAGTTTATTCTGGTCACTTTTTTCCCTAGGTTCATGAGGTAGAAGCCTAATTATTGATTTGAGACTTTTCTTTTCCAATATATACATTTGAAGCTATAAATTTCCCTCTCAGCACTGATTTAGCTGTGCCCCCACAAATTTTGGAACAGTGTGTTTTAATTTTAATTCAGTTCAGTGTATTTTTTAACTTCCATTGAAATTTTCTCTTAGATCCATAAGTTATTCAGCTTTGTGTTGTTTAACTTCCACATGTTTAGAGACACTCTTGTTATCTTTCTGCTTTTGATTCCACTCTGGTCAGAGAACATATCGTGCATTATTTCAATTCTTTTAAATTGGTTAAGGCTTTGTTTTATGGCCAAGAATATGGTCTATTTATGTACATGTTCCATGGGTACTTGGAAAGAACGTGTATTCTGTTCTTGGGTGGACTGGTCTCTAAGTGTCCATTTGAATCTGTTGGTTCATAGAGTTTTAGTCTTTCCATATCCTTGCTGATTTTCTGTAGAGTTGCTCTATCAAATGTTGAGAAGTAGTTATTGAAGTATCCAACTAAACTAGATTTCTCTATCTCTTCTTTCAGTTCTATCACTTTTTGCTTCATTTATTTTGCAATTCTATTGTTTGGTGCATCATACTTAGGATTGCTATGTCTCTTGATGGATTGATTCTTTGATCTTTATGTAATGTTCCAGTCTTTCTCTGGTCATTTTCTTTACCAATAAACTTTACTGATAAAACACCTTTGTCTGTTATTAGTAGAGCCACTCCTTTGATTAATGTTTGCATGCTACATCTGTTTCTATTCTTTTACTTTCAAGTTATCTACATCATATATTTGAACTGAGTTTCTTATAGATGGCATATAGTCGGGTCATGGGTTTTTTAATTCTGTCTACAAATCTACGTCTTTCAATTAGTGCATTTAGAGCATTTACATTTCTTTTATTAAGGAATCATTGATATACAATCTTATGAAGGTTTCACATGAGCAATGTTGTGGTTACTACATTCACCCATATTATCAAGTCCTCCCCACACACCCCATCGCAGTCACTGTTCATCAACATAGTTAAGATGTTAGAACATTTACATTTAATATAATTATTATCTTAGGCTATAAGTGTTTCATTTGTTTTTTATTTGTTTGTTTTCTGTTTGTTCTTTCTTTTTTTGTTTTGCTGGAGTTTTTTTTTCCCTGCCTTCTTAGGAGAAACTTGAATATATTTTAGGATTCCATTTAGATTTATCTATAGTATTTTTCAGTATCTTTTTTACAGCTTGTTTAGTGGCTATTTTAGGAATTACAATTTATCATAGCCTAATGGTATCATTATTTTGCCACTTTGAATGGAGTATAGAATCCTTCCTCCCTTTACATCTGTTTACCTTCTATTTATAACATAATTACCTTAACTACGTCCTATACAAACATTTTGAACCATACCAACAGTGTTGTAACTTTGGATTAAACCATCAAACATAAATTTAGAAAACTCAGGAAAAGAAAGGAAACCTGTCATATTTACCCATATTTATGCTTACCATGTTCTTGCTACCTTCCTGATGTTTCAAGTTTCCTTCTTTAATTATTTCCTTTCTGTTTAGAGAATATCCTTTAGCCTTCTTTCAGGTAGATCTGCTGACAACAAACTCTCTTAACTTGTCTAAGAAAGTCTTTATTTCTTCTTCACACCTGAAGGATAATTTCACTGGATATATAATTTTCAGTTGGCAGCTGTTTTCTTTGAGCACTCAAAAATATGTTGTACCACTTCCTTTAAACATCCATGGGTTTTGAGGAGAAATTTGTGTCATTCAAAATTTTTCCCCTATAGATAAGTAAATTTTGGCTACTTTCAAGATTTTTATTTTATCTTTAATATTTAGAAGTTTAATTATAATGTGGTTCGGCATGGATTTCTGATTTTATACTGCTTGGGGTTTACTCAGCTTCTGGAATCTGTAGGTTCATGTCTCTTGACAAGTTGGGGACATTTTCAGCCATTATTTCCTCAAATGCTTTTTCAACCCCACCCTTCTTCCCCTTTCCTTGCCAGACTCCAATGACATGAATATTAGAGCTTTTGTTGTCATCCAACATGTCCACAAGACCCTTCTCTTTTTTTCTCTCTTTCTCTGTTATTCAAACTGGGTGATTTCTAATGTTCTCTATTTCAGTTTTCTGGCTCTTTTCTCTTTCCCCTCCATTCTGCTGCTGAGTGCATTCACTATACTTTATATTTCAGTTATTGTATTTTTCAGTTATAGAATGTCTGGTTCTTCTTTATATCTTCTATTTCTTTGCTGAGACTATTTATTTGCTGAGGCTTTATTTCTTATTAGTTTCAAGTGTATTCATAATTACTTTTTGAGTCATTGTTATCATGAATGTTTTAAAGTTTTTTTCAGATGGTTCTAACATTTCTGTCATATCAGTGTTGACACCTATTGATTGTCATTTTTCATTCAATTCTAGATCTTCCTGGTTCTTACATGACAGTTGAAACCTGGGCATTTTTATATTGTTATAGGTTATGGATGTTATTTAAACCTTCTGCTTTAGCTGGTTTTCATTTAACAGCACTCCAGTGGGGGCATAGGGAGCACCACCTCATCAGTTCCAGGTAGATGTACAAGGCCAAACTCTCCATTCAAACTCTGTTGACACCTGAGGTGAGTGTTCCTCATTACTACTGGGTGGGGATGGGAGTTCTAGCTCCCCACATGATCTCCACAGATGCTCATCACGGGCAGCCTTATTGCCATTGGGCAATGATGAAAGATTTGACTCTCTACTGGGCCTCTTCTGAATTAATCTGACAAAGAGGGGGAGAGATGCCTCATTATTGCTGGGTGGGAGTGCAAATCCAGGCTCCCCTTGTGGTCTCCACTAACACCACAGAGTAGGGGAATCCTCATGGAGATTAAAGTCCCAACTCCCTATTTGGCCTTCTCTGATACCAAACTTGTGGCAATGTTGGGGTTCCTCATTACAGCCTCATGAAAATAGAGACCTAAGTGCCCCACTCGGCCTTTGCTGGAGTGGTGGGGAGGGTACCACATTTTTTTCTGTGATTTTCAGCTGGAGTAAAGTAGTCACTGTCTAAATGTATTCTGTCTTGTGTGAGATTGGGCTGACGTGTGGGCATATGTATATGTGTAGCCAGAGCCACAGGGCCATGTTAGGCTGGGATCTGCAATCAGTTGTTTAGGTTATGCCATAATATAATAATCTGAACATTTTTTTATTTGAGTTTAGGGCCCCTTTTTCTATTTGTACAAGAGTACTACATGAGCTACTAGCAGCCCTGAATGTCTAGGAGCCATATTTACATTAAGTTGCAATATAATTCCCCAATATACAATAGCCTTTTGAATTTAAATTTAATTGAAGTGGGCATACATTAAGAATATGGCCAACTGCATATGCCCAACCTAGAAGCAAAACCAGGTAACTGCCATAAATAAGAAGAAAACATAAAGAGCCATGAAAATTTAGTTTCCATGTGAAGCGATTCAGATATTATTGAAAAACCACTATTGATAATACTTTAAGACACATGGAAAAAGTACCATTAAAAATATATATATTATCTCAGTTTTCCATAGAGAAGATTCTGAAAATTGCAAGTAATCTAATGTGAACCCTTGGAAACATTCTAGAATGAACTTTTAAACAGATGGTTTGTAATAATGCAGAAAATAGGGAAGCAACATAGATTTACTTGCAAGGCATATATAGAACTACCTATATTTCTCTCTTTAGAAGCTTGAGACAGACATCTAAGGGAAATATAATTGCATTTAGGCTAGCTTGAAACAGTAGATCACAGTAGGCTATCAGGAAAACTTTGAATTGTTTCTTAAAGGAAAGAAAATTTTAAGTGAGAGAAACATGGACTGCATAATATGGTCATATGTGAAACAGCCTTACACAAAGACTGCATTAATAATGGACTGAGCCAACTCAGAAGATCACTGATTTGCCTAATCCTAGTGAAAATTCTATGAGTTACTGGGTAAGAAAATAGATGGCATGCTTATGGAGAAGGTATGAGGTAATTAAGACTATGGAAGTTAGATTTTAGCTTTTGATTCTGAGTATACTAACTTGTCAGCTCAGTTTCCTCATCTGTAAAACAAGAGTAATAATGCTTCACAATTTTTATAGTAATCCATTATATTGGTGTAAAAACTAAATTAGACATTGTAGGTAAAACACATGCATAGGAACTTGTAATACTCACTAATTGGGGTTTTGTTATGTTCACCTCTGTTATCACATTTGCTGTGATATATTAATTGGAAAGAATGGCTGATGTATTTATTGCATATATTGCATGGGGATGACAGGATTACACTTTATTTCAATCTAACAGAAACAAAAGGGTCAAAAATTGGAATGAATTAACAGCATTTGACATGAAGATCTAAAAGTTGTCCAAAGGGGACTTACCAAAGCTAAGAGCATGGTTATAGGCCAACCATCCAAAGATTCTCAGGCCACACCAAGTATTTTCTACAGAACCAATAACCTTTCTGTATTCCATGCTTGTCAACCCACACTTGAAAGTCTTGAGTTTCATTCTGGGTGCTCTGGTGTCAAAGGGAAAGGAATAAATTGGACCAACTTTACAGACAAGTCATCAAGGTAATAGCCTGGTAATTGACATAAGAGGGTAAGATAAAGGGGGTATGTCACCTGGAGAAGAGAGAGCTTAGCTAGGCTGTGACAGCTGTGCTCAAAACAATTGAAGACTGTTGCATGATAGAAATGTCTTTTTTGTGACCTTTTGGCTTGCTAGTGGTGAGTATAGACACAGAACATTGGACAATGGGAACTAGAAGAAAAACAACTTAAAAAGAAATATTTAAAAGTCTGTTTTTACTTCCTTTTTTTCTTCCTAAAGTGAAGTCAGAATATGAAGCACTTCATGAAAAATCTATCAAAATACTTTCACATAGGCTTTAACCACTCCAATTTGTCAGTGTCAACTTATATCTGTGTAAGTATATCTGCTCTGCCCTGACACTTTTTAAATGGGAAGAAAGACTGTATTCAGCTAAAAGCAACATTTAGGTCAATATTTCCACCGTCTCCTAAGAATTAACCATTATAGGCTCTTTACTAATAGTTCATAAATGACACCAATGTCAACTGTCTTTCAGCAGTCTCTAACTGCTTATGGAATTATCTTTCTGGATGTTTTAATCATGGCAGTACAATTTATTCTCAATGATACTGTATCAAGTAACTATAGTACTCCTTTGCAGTTACTAGAGCAGTAAAATTATACTTGAATTTATTACCATACTTTCCACCAAATAAAAGAAATATCATTTTTCAGTTTTCAGCCATAGCAATAATAGTCAGCCCCTGAAATACTACTATATTATTTAGTGTCCTTAAAACTTATCATAAATGATCAATAGAGTGTTTCAGGAGGAAAAAAAGTGACAGTTCATTTTTATTATGTTGGTCCTCAAATTTGTTGGTAGCTTAATTGCTAAGAAATGAAGTAAAAAAGGTTGAGTACGTCTGTTAAAGAAAGATCCGTACTCCTGGGTATGTACTCAAAAGAAATGAAAGCAGGGAACTGAACAGATATTTATACACTCATGTTCACAGCACATTATTCACAAAAGCCAAAAGGTAGAAGCAACCCAAGTGTCTGCCCACAGATGAATGAATAAACAATACATAATATCATAGAGTATTATTTAGCCTTAAAGGAAGGAAATGCCAGCATATGCTGCAACCCAGATGGACCTTGAAGACATTATGCTAGTGAAACAAGCCAAATGCTGAATGATTCCACTTATATGAGGCACCTAGAGTTGTCAAACTCACAGAGACAGAAGATAGAATGGTAGTTGCCCAGATTTAGCGGGAGAGGGGAATGAGAAGTTAGTGTTTGATGGGGACAGAGTTTCAGTTTGAGATGAATGAAAAATTCTGTGGATGGGCACTGGTGATCATTGCACAACGAAGTGAATGTACTTATGCCACAGAGCTGTGCATTTAAAAATAATTGGAAATGGTGGATCTTATGTGTATTTTGCCACAATAAGGGATACTTATTACATAGTAAATTCTCTCAATTCTGTAAGGTGGGTATTGTTATCTGTAGTTTAAAGCAGAGGAAAACATGGCTTGCCCAGTGCCATGGAGCCAACCAAGACTCAAAGCCAAGTTCATCAAATTGCAGAGCCAAGTTCAGCAAAGCAACTCCCCACTGTGAAGCTACTTGTGTTAAAGGCAACGACCCCCCCTCCTACCCCACAGCAAATCACATTTTCTCTGGAGTATTTTAATTGATTTAGTGGTCAATTTGATCTTGAGCAAACTAAAATGAAGGTAATTACAGGAATTATTTTTGAGGGATATGTAAGAATTGTTTTTATAGAACTGGTTACCCTGGAGCAGCAACAGAGAAGGAGCCCCACTCCTCAGCTTCAGTTGTTCAGTTCTAGGTGGTAATTTGCCTAAACATCTATGCACCATGTCCTCACACAGACCCCCTGGGATGATAAAAGCAGGCCAGGGCCCCCAAATTCCTGCATGGGGTCTTTGGACACTATTCTTTGTGTATCAAGCACTGTGTCCTCAGGCAGCCAGCAATAAATCTCTGCTGGGCACATTTAAATATTAAGAAAGATTCTTTCCTTGTTGCTCCCAAAGAAACAGATTCCACTGGGCCTGACTATAGTCTATACATCATAGAAAGGCATCACCACCCTGCTTTCTGTCACCCAGAAATGGAACTCCGCAGGACATTCCTCAGCACCCCCTCAGCCACTGCCAGTTCTCAGAGCTTGGAGGTGGGCCTTCCCCTCCCACAGTACCCTGATTCGTGTCAGACCCTCATCAAGGTCTTCCTGGATCTCAACAAAGTCTCAGGGGCCTTCAGATCCTGCCACTCCTCCCCTCTCACACTTATTCAACAAATATTTAAGGAAGCCTAATATATGTCGGCCACAGTGCTGCGCTTTAAGAATACAGTGATAGATTCTCATGTATTCCCATGACCCCAACATGTGAATGCTGCCTGACTCAGGAGCCCCCAGTTTTATGGGGGAGACTGGGCAGCAGGCAATTACAGCACACTTCCGTAGGTCTCTGAGAGGAGCAGGCTGAGCCCTGTGTTCCCCAGCAGCCTGGGCATCTGCCGTTCCAGACACGCCCTGCACCCTATACCTCCAAGGCTTTGCTCTCACACTTCCCTGGGTCTGGAATGCCTTCTCTCTGTCTCACGCTTACCTGGTGACAATCTTACCATTCAGGGCCTAACTCAAAGCCATCTTCTTTCCGAAGCTCTTCCTAACGACTTCACTCCAGATGAGTCTTCTTTCCTTACCCTCTTCTTGCTGCTTTCTGGAACATTTATTCTAAGCTCAGCAGATTATCTTGAAGTTGGTTCTGCATGTGTGTCTCAAACTGGAGACTGAGGTGCTCAAAGGCAGCAGTCATGTGTCCTCCAACACATCTAGCACAAGCATTAGGAATAGTGTGTATTTGCAGAATGAAAATTAATGTTTAGGGAACAACACGGTGTTGCAAAAAAAGTAAAGTTTGGAAAAGGACTATGTGACTGGCAATGTGAGAATCTGGAGCAAAGGAAGGAAACTCAGGCAGGCATATAAAACCCTGGAGAACTCTCTATATAAACATGTTGGCTAATCATGATCAATGCCACCAAAAAAATTACTAAGCTGAAGCCACCATCATTACAGCATCATAGAAATTTAGAGTGCTCTCATTTTACAGAAAAGAACACTGAATCCCAAGGATTCCAAGTCATTCTTTCCAAGGTCATTCAAATATTAATGATAGACCCAAGACTTGCACCCAGTATCCATATTTCATTAGACAGTTTTTAATATATCAGGGTTTTACTGTGTAAAATATATTTTATTTCTTTTAACTGCCTGTTAAACTCTTGTATGGTATTGAAATGAAGTGATGAGAACAGTAACACTCATGGGGAAGGCCTTCAGTCTTCCACTGTTCTTGGTGAAATTACCTGTAGGTTTTTTGTAGATGACCTTTATCAAACTGAAAAATCTTTTCTCTTTCTTTTTTTTTGTAAGTATCATTGATAAACATTCTTATGTTGGTTTCAAATATACAACACAGTGGTTCAACAGTTACCATGT
Source organism: Smutsia gigantea (assembly GCA_032199065.1). Taxonomy (NCBI): domain Eukaryota; kingdom Metazoa; phylum Chordata; class Mammalia; order Pholidota; family Manidae; genus Smutsia; species Smutsia gigantea. The sequence goes on along the minus strand of JAVSCE010021834.1, from coordinate 211,597 downwards.
TATTAAATCCTCACCCCCCCCAGTGTGGATACTATCAATGTAGTAAGGTGTTACAGAATCACTGACTACATTCTCCATGCTGTACTACCATCCCCATGACCAACTTACATTGTGACTGTGGATTATTGTGCCCCTTTATCCCCTTCACCCTCCCCCCCAATGGGCCCCCAACTCCTCCTCCTTGGTAACCAATAGTCCCTTCTTAGTGTCTATGAGTCTTCTGCTATTTTTTTCCCTTCTGTTTTTATACTCAACTAGTATGTGAAATCATATGGTATTTGTCTTTCTCCACCTGGCTTATTTCACAGAGTATAATACCATCTAGATCCATACATGTTGTTGCATATGGGAGGATTTCTTTTCTTTTTATGGCTGAATACTATTTCATTGTGCATATGTACCACATCTTCTTTATCCAGTCATCTACTGATAGACACTGAGGTTGCTTCCATATCTTGGCTATTGCAAATAGTGCAGCAGTAAACACAAGGGTGCATATGTCTTTTCAAATCAGGGATTTTGTTTTCTTCAGGTAAATTCCTAGAAGTAGAATTACTGGTTCAAATGGTATTTCTATTTTTAGTTTTTTGAAGGAACTCCATATTGCTTTCCACAATGGTTGTACCAATTTACATTCCCACCAACAATGTAGGAGTGTTCCCAGAGAAATCTCTTCTATTTCAAGTGCATTCAGTCTTCATCATGAATGACTGTTGTATTTTGTCAAATACTTTATCTACTTCTATTGATGATCATGTCATGATCATTATGATCCTTATTCTATTAATGTAGCATCTTATATTAATCATTTTTCAGATGTCAAGCCAACCTTGCATTCCTGAAATAAATCTGACTTCATAATAGTGTGTAATCCTTTTTGTATATTATTGGGTTCCATTTGCTCTTGTTTTGCTGAAGATATTTTTGTCTATACTAATGAGGGCCATTAGTCTGTAGTTTTCTCTCTTTGTCTGGGTATTGGAGTTATATTAGCCTCACAGAATGACTCTATGTATATTTCTTCCTTCCCTATTTTCTGGAAGAGGCTGTAGAGTATTAATATCATTTCTTCTTTAAGCATTTGCTTTAATTCAACAGTGAAACCATTTGGGCATGAACTTTTCCCCATGGAAATATTTTTTATTACAAATTCAATACCTTTACCTATGGTAGACTTATTCAAATTTTCTATTTCTTCTGGAATCAGTTTTGGTAATTTTGTTTTTCTAAAAATTTGTCCACTTCATCTAAGTTACTGAATTTAGTATTCTCTTATGATCCTTTTAATTTCTGACAAGATCTGTTATACTGTTTCCTTTTTCTTCCCTAACTAGTCATCAGTTATCTGTTTCTTTTTTATTCCCTTGATTAATCTAGCTAAAGTGTTGGATTTTTCATATCATTAATCTACAATTACATGAGCAACATTATGGTTACTAGACTCCCCACATCATCAAGTCCCCCCCACATATCCAATTACAGTCACTGTCCATCAGCATAGCGAGATGCTATAGAATCACTACTTGTCTTCTCTGAGTTATACAGCACTCCCCATGCCCCACCCTACATTTTGTCTGCTAATCGTAATGCCCCTTTTTCCCCCTTGTCCCTCCCTTCCCACCCATCCTCCCCATTCCCTTTCCCTTTGGTAACTGTTAGTCCATTCTTGGGTTCTGTAAGTCTGCTGCTGTTCTGTTCCTTCAGTTTTCTTATTTCTTTGTATACTCCATATATGAGTGAAATCATTTGATACTTGCCTTTTTCCACCTGGCTTATTTCACTGAGCATAATACCCTCTAGCTCCATCCATGTTGTTGCAAATGATAGGATTTGTTTTCTTCTTATAGCTGAATAATATTCCATTGTGTATATGTACTACATCTTCTTTATCAATTCATCTACTAATGGACACTTAGGTTGCTTCCATTTCTTGGCTATTGTAAATAGTGCTGCGATAAACATATGGGTGCATCTGTCTTTTAAAACTGGGCTGCAGCATTCTTAGGGTAAATTCCTAGGAGTGGGATTCCTGGGTCAAATGGTATTTTGAGTTTTTTGAAGAACCTCCATATTGCTTTCCACAATGGTTGAACTAATTTGCATTCCCACCAGCAGTGTAGGAGGGTTTCCCTTTCTCCACATCCATACCAAAATTTCTTGTTGTTTGTGTTTTGGATGTGGCTATCCTTACTGGTGTAATGTGCCAGCCATTGTGGTTTTAATTTGCATTTCTCTGACAATTAGCGATGTGGAGCATCTTTTCATATGCCTGCTGGATATCTGAATTTCTTCTTTAGAGAAGTGTCTATTCATGTCCTCTGCCCATTTCTTAATTGGATTATTTGCTTTTTGTTTGTTGAGGTGCATGAGCTCTTTATATATTTTGGATGTCAACCCCTTATCGGATACATCATTCATGAATATACTCTTCCATACTGTAGGATGTCTTTTTGTTCTATCAATGGTGTCCTTTGCTGTACAGAAGCTTTTCAGCTTGATATAGTCCCACTTGTTCATTTTTGCTTTTGTTTCCTTTGCCCGGGGAGATAGGTTAATGAAGAAGTCGCTCACGTTTATGTCCAAGAGATTTTTGCCTATGTTTTCTTCTAAGAGTTTTATGGTTTCATGACTTACATTCAGGTCCTTGATCCACTTACAGTTTACCTTTGTGTATGGGGTTAGACAGTAATCCAGTTTCATTCTCTTACATGTAGCTGCCCAGTTTTGCCAACACCACCTGTTGAAGAGACTGTCATTTCCCCATTGTATATCCATGGCTCCTTTATCGTATATTAATTGACTGCATATGTTTAGGTTAATGTCTGGACTTTCTATTCTGTTTCACTGATCTGTGGGTCTATTCTTGTGCCAATACCAAATTATCTTGATTACTGTGGCTTTGTAGTGGAGCTTGAAGACAGGGAGCGTAATTCCGCGTTTTATTCTTCCTTCTCAGGATTGCTTTGTCTATTCAGGGTCTTTTGTTGTTCCATATGAATTTTAGAACTATTTGTTCCAGTTTATTGAAGAATGCTGTTGGTATTTTGATCAGGATTGCATTGAATCTGTAGATTGCTTTAGGTAGTATAGCCATTTTGACAATATTTACTCTTCCTAACCAAGAGCATGGGATGCATTTCCATTTGTTAGTGTCCTCTTTAATTTCTCTTAGGATTTTCTTGAAGGTTTCAGGGTAAGGTCTTTCACTACCTTTGTTAGGTTTATTCCTAAGTATTTTATTCTTTTTGATGCGATTGTGAATGGAATTGTTTTCCTGATTTCTCCTTCTGTTAGCTCATCGTTAGTGTATAGGAAAGCAACAGAGTTCTGTGTATTGATTTTGTATCCTGCAACTTTACTGAATTCAGGTATTAGTTCTAGTAGTTTTGAAGTGGAGTCTTTAGGGATTTTCTGTACAATATCCTGTCATCTGCAAATAGTGACAGTTTGACTTCTACTTTACAAATCTGGATGCCTTGTATTTCTTTGTTTTGTCTGATTGCTGTGGCTAGGACCTCCAGTGCTATGTTGAATAACATTGGGAGAGTGGGCATCCCTGTCTTGTTCCCGATCTTAGATGAAAAGCTTTCAGCTTCTTGCTGTTAAGTATGATGTTGGCGGTGGGTTTGTCATTTTATGGCCTTTATAATGTTGAGGTACTTGCCATCTATACCCATTTTGTTGAGAGTTTTTATCATAAATGGATGTTGAATTTTGTCAAATGCTTTTTCAGCATCTATGGAGATGATCATGTGGTTTTTGTTGTTCTTGTTGTTGATGTGTTGGATGATGTTGATGGATTTTCGAATGTTGTACCATGCTTGCATCCCTGGGATGAATCCCTCTTGACCATGGTGTATTATCCTCTTGATGTATTTTTCATTTGGTTTGCTAATATATTTTTGTTAATTTATTTTGGTATCATAAATCTACAATTACATGTGCAATATTATGGTTATTAAACTACCCACTACATCAGGTCCCCCCACCAACCCCATTATAGTCACTTCCATCAGCGTAGTGAGATGCTATAAAATCACTACTTGTCCTCTCTGAGTTGTACAGCTCTCCCCAAGCGCCCCCCTACATTATGTCTCCTAATACTAATGCCCCCTTTTTTCCCCCTTGTCCCTCCCTTCCCACCCATCTTCCCCAGTCCCTTTCACTTTGGTAATTATTAGTCCATTCATGGGTTCTGTGAGTCTGCTGCTGTTTTTTTTTTCTTTCAGTTTTTTTCTTTCCTCTTATGCTCCTCATGTGAGTGAAATCATTTGATACTTGTCTTTTTCGGCTTGGCTTATTTCACTGAGCATAATACCCTCTAGTTCCATCCATGTTGTTGCAAATGGTAGGACTTGCTTTCTTCTTATGGCTAAATAATATTCCATTGTGTATATGTACCACCTCTTCTTTATCCAATCATCTACTGATGGACACTTAGGTTGCTTCCATTTCTTGGCTATTGTAAATAGTGCTGCAATAAACATAGGGGTGCATCTGTCCTTTTCAAATTGGGCTGCCGCATTCTTAGGGTAAATTCCTAGGAGTGGAATTCCTGGGTCAAATGGTATTTCTATTTTGAGTTTTTTGAGGAACCTCCATACTGCTTTCCACAATGGTTGAACTAATTTGCAGTCCCACCAGCAGTGTAGGAGGGTTCCCTTTTCTCCACATCCCTGCCAACATTTGTTGTTGTTTGTGTTTTGGATGTTGGCCATCCTCACTGGTGTGAGGTGATATCTCATTGTGGTTTTAATCTGCATTTCTCTGATGATTAGCGATGTGGAGCATCTTTTCATGTGCCTGTTGGCCATCTGAATTTCTTCTTTAGAGAAGTGTCTATTCATGTCCTCTGCCCATTTCTTAATTGGATTATTTGCTTTTTGTTTGTTGAGGTACGTGAGTTCTCTATATATTTTGGATGTCAACCCCTTATCAGATATGTCATTTATGAATACATTCTCCCATACTGTAGGATGTCTTTTTGTTCTACTGATGGTGTCCTTTGCTGTACAGAAGCTTTTCAGCTTGATATAGTCCCACTTGTTCATTTTTGCTTTTGTTTCCCTTGCCCAGGGAGATATGTTCATGAAGAAGTCGCTCATGTTTATGTCCAAGAGATTTTTGCCTATGTTTTTTCCTAAGAGCTTTATGGTTTCATGACTTACATTCAGGTCTTTGATCCACCTTGAGTTTACCTTTGTGTATGGGGTTAGACAGTAGTCCAGTTTCATTCTCTTACATGTAGTTGTCCAGTTTTTCCAACACCAGCTGCTGAAGAGGCTGTCATCTCCCCATTGTATATCCAAGGCTCCTTTATCAAATATTAATTGACTGTATATTTTTGGGTTAATGTTTGGATTTTCTATTCTGTTCCACTGGTCTGTGGGTCTGTTTTTGTGCCAATACCAAATTACCTTGATTACTGTGGCTTTGTAGTAGAGCTTGAAGTCAGGGAGTGTAATTCCCCCTGTTTATTCCTCCTCCTCAGGATGGCTTTGGCTATTCGGGGTCTTTTGTGGTTCCATATGAATTTTAGAATTATTTGTTCCAGTTCATTGAAGAAAGCTGTTGGTAGTTTGATAGGGATTGCATTGAATCTGTAGATTGCTTTAGGTAATATAGCCATTTTGACAATATTTATTCTTCCTAGCCAAGAGCATGGGATGCATTTCCATTTGTTAGTGTCCTCTTTAATTTCTCTTAGGCGTGTCTTGTAGTTTTCAGAGTACAGGTCTTTCACTTCCTTCGTTAGGTTTATTCCTAGGTATTTTATTCTTTTTGATGCTATTGTGAATGGAATTGTTTTTCTGATTTCTCTTTCTGTTAGTTCATCGTTAGTGTATAGGAAAGCAACAGATTTCTGTGTGTTAATTTTGTATCCTGCAACTTTGCTGAATTCAGATATTAGTTCTAGTAGTTTTGGAATGGAATCTTTAGGGCTTTTTATGTACAGTATCATGTCATCTGCAAATAGTGACAATTTGACTTCTTCTTTACCAATCTGGATGCCTTGTGTTTCTTTGTTTTGTCTGATTGCTGTGGCTAGGACCTCCAGTACTATGTTGAATAACAGTGGAGAGAGTGGGCATCCCTGTCTTGTTCCCGATCTTAGATGAAAAGCTTTCAGCGTCTCGCCGTTAAGTATGATGTTAGCTGTGGGTTTGTCATATATAGCCTTTATGATGTTGAGGTACTTGCCGTCTATACCCATTTTGTTGAGAGTTTTAATCAGGAATGGATGCTGAATTTTGTCAAATGCTTTTTCAGCATCTATGGAGATGATCATGTGGTTTTTGTTCTTCTTTTTGTTGATGTGGTGGATGATGTTGATGGATTTTCGAATGTTGTACCATCCTTGCATCCCTGGGATGAATCCCACTTGATCATGGTGTATGATCCTCTTGATGTATTTTTTAATTCGTTTTGCTAATATTTTGTTGAGTATTTTTGCGTCTATGTTCATCCGGGATATTGGTCTGTAATTTCCTTTTTTGGTAGGGTCTTTGCCTGGTTTTGGTTTTAGAGTGATGTTGGCTTCATATAATGAGTCTGGAAGTATTCCTTCCTCTTCTATTTTTTGGAAAACTTTAAGGAGACTGAGTATTATTTCTTCTCTATATGTCTGATAAAATTCAGTGGTGAATCCATCTGGCCCGGGGGTTTTGTTCTTGGGTAGTTTTCTGATTACTGATTCAATTTCACTGCTGGTAATTGGTCTGTTTAGGTTTTCTGTTTCTTGCTTGGTCAGTCTTGCAAGGTTGTATTTTTCTAAGTTGTCCATTTCTTCTAGGTTTTCCAGCTTGTTAGCATATAGATTTTCATAGTATACTCTAATAATTCTTTGTATTTCTGTGGGGTCCGTCGTGATTTTTCCTTTTTCATTTCTGATTCTGTTTATGTGTTTTGATTCTCTTTTTCTCTTAATGAGTCTGGCTAAGGGTTTATCTATTTTGTTTATTTTTTCAAAGAACCAGCTCTTCGTTTCATTGATTTTTTCTATTGTTTTATTCTTCTCAATTTTATTTATTTCTTCTCAGATCTTTATTATGTCCCTCCTTGTGGTGACTTTGGGCCTCATTTGTTCTTCTTTTTCCAATTTCAATAATTGTGTCTTTAGACTATTTATTTGGGAATGTTCTTCCTTCTTTAAATAGGCCTGGATTGCAATATACTTTCCTCTTAGAACTGCCTTTGCTGCGTCCCACAGAAGTTGTGACTTTGTGCTGTTGTTGTCATTTGTCTCCCTATATTGTTTGATCTCTGTCTTAATTTGGTCGTTGATCCATTGATTATTAGGAGCATGTTATTAAGCCTGCATGTATTTGTGAGCCTTTTTGTTTTCTTTGTATGATTTATTTCTAGTTTCATACCTTTGTGATCTGAGAAGTTGCTTGGTAAAATTTCAATATTTTTTAATTTACTGAGGTTCTTTTTGTGGCCTAGTATGTGTTCTATTCTGGAAAATGTTCCATGTGCACTTGAGAAGAATGTGTATCCTGCTGCTTTTGGGTGCAGAGTTCTGTAGATGTCTGTTAGGTCCATCTGTTCAAGTGTGTTGTTCAGTGCCTCTGTCTTTACTTATTTTCTGTCTGCTTGATCTGTCCTTTGGAGTGAGTGGTGTGTTGAAGTCTCCTAAAATGAATGCATTCCTTTCTATTTCCTCCTTTAATTCTGTTAGTATTTGTTTCACATATGCCGGCGCTCCTGTGTTGGGTGCATATACATTTATAATGGTTATATCCTCTTGTTGGACTGACCCCTTTATCATTACGTAAGGTCCTTCTTTATCTCTTGCTACTTTCTTTGTTTTTAAGTCTATTTTGTCTGATACAAGTACTGCAACACATGCTTTTTTCTCCCTGTTGTTTGCATGAAATACCTTTTTCCATCCCTTCAGTTTTAGTCTGTGAATATCTTTGGGTTTGAGGTGAGTCTCTTGTAAGCAGCATATAGATGGGTCTTGCTTTTTATCCATTCTATTACTCTGTGTCTTTTGATTGGTGCATTCAATACACTGACATTTAGGGTGATTTTCGATAGATATGTACTTATTGCCATTGCCAGCTTTACATTTGTAGTTACCAAGGGTTCAAGGGTAGCTTCTTTACTATTTAAGAGTCTAACTTAACTCTCTTGTTAATCTACTATAAACACTGTCTGATAAATCTTTATATCTCTCCCTTCTTATTTTTCCTCCTCCATTTTTTATATGCTAGGTGTTTTATCATGTACTCTTTTGTGTTTCCTTTGTTTTTGTGGATAGTTGATTTTACTTTTTGCCTTTAGTTAGTATTTTGATGGTCTGCTTTCTCTGCTATGATTTTATTTTCTCTGGTGTCATCTTTTTAGCCTTAGGAGTGCTTCCATCTAGAGCCATTCCTTTAAGATATCCTGTAGAGGTGGTTTGTGGGAGGCAAATTCCCTCATCTTTCACTTGTCTGGGATTTGTTTAATCCCTCCCTCAAATTTAAATGATAATCATGCTGGATACAGTACTCTTGGTTCAAGGCCCTTCTGTTTCATTACGTTAAATATATCATGCCATTCTCTTCTGTCCTGTAATGTTTCTGTTGAGAGTCTGATGATAGTCTGATGGGTTTTCCTTTGTAGGTGATATTTTTTCTCTCTCTGGCTGCCTTTAATACTCTGTCCTTGTCTTTGATCTTTGCCATTTTAATTATTATTGTCTTGGTGTTGTCTTCCTTGCATCCCTTGTGTTGGCAGATCTTTTGGCTTCCATGGTCTGAGAAACTATTTCCTTCCCCAGCTTGGGGAAGTTTGCAGCAATTATTTCTTCAAAGACACTTTCTATCCCTTTTTCTCTCTCTTCTTCCTCTGGTACTCTTATAATGCAAATATTGTTCTGTTTGGATTGGTCACACAGTTCTCTTAATATTCTTTCAATCCTAGAGATCCTTTTATCTCTCTCTGCCTCAGCTTCTCTGTATTCCTGTTCTCTGTTTCTATTCCATTAACAGTCTCTTGCACCTCATCCAGTCTGCTCTTAAGGCCATCAATCGACTGTTTCATTTCTGTAGTGTCCCTCCTGACTTCCTTCCTTAGCTCTTGCATATTTCTCTGTAGGTCCGTCAGCATGGTTATGACTTTTATTCTGAATTCTTTTTCAGGAAGATTGTTTAAATCTATCCCACCCATTCCTCTGTCTGGGGTTGTCTGAGTGATCTTTGAGTGGACCATATTCTTCTGTCTTTTCATGGCAATGGAAGTGGTCTCAGGCAGGTGCCACATGTGTCAGGTGGGAGAACAAAGTCCCTTCCTGCTGTTGTTCTCCTTGCCCTTCTCTGGAGCCTGTGCCAGTCACCAGCACACCAGGAGGCACTCTCTGGGATAGTCCCCTGAGCTGCCGTGGACGGGGCTGCCCTCACGCTAGCCTAGCGCACTGTGGGCTTTTGCAGCCACGCCGGGTGTGTTCTGTGCCCCTTGATGCCTTCTGGACCTTGCTCCGGCTTCCGCGGCCCTTCCCGGTTAGCTGCGTGCCCGCCCCAAGGAGATTCTGTGTGGTTGCTGTGGGCGGGGCCGCCCCCCCACTGTTCCGCAGGTGTGGCGAATCCGCTGGACTGTTTGCAGCACCGACCTAGGGAAACGAATGGCAGGCTGCTTATCGCTGTGAAGGGCTTCAGTGGGGCTTCCTTACCCGGCAGCCACTTAGCGGGCCCAAAATTTCTCAAGATTCCCAGCCTGCTGGGCTGAGTGTGCTGGGACAATTTTGTTCCGCTGTTGGGCCCTTGTCTCTTTAAGGCTTTTCAAAAAGCACCGGCTTTTCTTTTGTCCCAGGGGAGCCGGCTGTGGGGACCTGTTCGCAGTCTCCGTCTCGGATCCTGCCCTTCCGTTTCTCTATCTCCGATACACCATGCAATGTGTATCTGTGCTCCCTGTGCAGATCACCAGGGATGGTTATTTAGCAGTCCTGTGCTTCCACTCCCCACTCTGATTTTTTTCCTCCCACCTGCTGGGGTGGGGGAGTGCTCGGGTCTCGCCGGGTCATGGCTTTGTATTTTACCCACTTCGTGAGGCACTGAGTTCTCACAGATGTAGCTGTAGCCTGACTGTTGTACTGTATCTTCTGGTCTCTCTTTTAGGAATAGTTGCATTTGTTGTATTTTCACAAATATATATGTTTTTGAGAGTAGATTTCCACCGCCCTGCTCATGCCGCCATCATCCCAACTGTCCTTTTTTTAAAAAAAAAAACAAATTTTGTGTTTTCTGTTGTATTTATTTTCACTCTAATAGCTATTGCGTTTTTCATTCATCTTCCATTAGGTTTAGTTTTCTTATCAAATAGGCTAAAGTGTGAAAAGATGGCAAATCAAGAGAAATGGAGAGTTTCCTTCCATATCTTGGCTATTGCAAATAGTGCAGCAGTAAACTCAGGGTGCATATGTCTTTTCAAATCAGGGATTTTGTTTTCTTCAGGTTTTTATACTCATCATTTTTTTATCATTCTTAATGTGAAAACTTAGGTCACTGATTTGAAATCATTTCTTTTTTTCTAATATATTCATTTATACCTATTGATTTCCCTCTAACCACTACATTAGCTGTATCCCATAAATTTTGATATATCAGATTATTATCTTCATTCATTTCAAAATACTTTCTAATTTCCCTTGTAACTTCTTTGAAACATGGGTTTTTTAAAATGTGTTGCTTAATTTCCAAATAGTTGTGCCAGTCCAAAATTTCCTTTTGTTATTGACTTCTGGTTTAGTCATCTTGTGACTCGAGTACATATTATATATCATGTCAGTCCTTTTAAACTTATACAGACTTGGTCTATGGCCTAATATCTGGTCCATCTAGAGAATGTTTCATGTGCACTTGAAAAGAATGTGTATTTTAATTTTGTTCAGTAGTATATTGCATAGATGTCTGTGAGGTCTGGTTGGCTGATAATGTTGCTCAAGTGTTTTATACCCTTGCTGATTTTTCTATGTAATTGTGTTATCCATTATTATAAGTGGAAAATTGAAGGCTCTACTGTTATTACTGAATTATGCATTTCTTCCTTCAATTATGTCAGTTTTTGCTTCATGTATTTTGGGGCTTCATTTTTAGATACGTATATGTTTATAATTTTGACATTTTTCTTAATGGATTCATACTTTATCATTATAAAATATCCTTCATGTCTCTAGTAACATTTTTTTTGTTTTAATGTACATTTGGTCTGATATTAGTATATCCTCTCCATTTCTCTTGATTTGCCATCCTTTCACATTTAACCTACTTGAGTTTTTGAAGCTAAAATATATCTCCTATAGACAGCACATAGTTAGAGTCTGTTTTTTAATCCAGTCTGACAATCTGTCCCTTTTGATTGGAGTATTTAATCCATTTACTTAATATAATTGTTTATATGGTAGGGTTTAGATTTGCCATTTTTCTATGTTTCCTATGTATTTTATGTCTTTTTTGCTCCTCTGTTCCTTTCTCCATTGTTGCCTCCTTTTGTGTTACATATAATTTTCTCTAGAGTACAATTTAAGTCTCTTTCTTCATTTTTTCAACTATACATTTTTTAATTATTTCTTTAGTTGTAACTCTAGGAATTAAAATATGGATCTTAAAATAAACTAATTCAGATTAATATTAATTTAATTCTAATAATACATAGAAACTTTGCTCCAATATAGCTTCCTTCCTGCCCCACTCCTTTTTTCTATAATTGTTACACAAATTACATCTTTATAATTATAAAATTTTGAAATTATTGTTCATGAATTTGTCATTTTAATTAGGTAAAGAAAAGTCTCAAAAATATGTTTGTACTTTCTTTTGTATTTACCTATATGATTACTTTTACAGTGTTCTTTTAATTTCCTTGTAGGATCTGAGTTGTTATCTAGTATCCTTCTTTTTGATATTGAAGGACTTATTTTAGTATTTCTTAGAGAGGTCTGCTAGTGATTAATTATCTCAGTATGTATCTGGAAATGTCTTAATTTCTTCTTTTATAAAAGACAGTTTTGCTGGCTATAGACTTCTTGGTTGACCAACTTTTTCTTTCAGCACTTTGAATATTTCATCTCAATGCCCTCTAGTTCCCATGGTTTATGATGAGAAGTCAGTAGTTTAATCTTACTGATGATTCCTTATATTTCTCTTTCTGCTTTAAAGATGTTCTGTCCACCTTTGACTTTTGACATTTTGACAAGGATATGGCTAAATGTAGATTTCATTGAGTTTATAGTATTTGGAGATTTTAAGTTTCTTGGATACATAAAGTTTTTGTCAAATTTGAGAGTTTTGACCATTATTTCTTCAATTACATTTCCTACCTCTCCTTCTAGAATTCCAATTACATGTATGTTTGATGGTGTCCCATAAGTATTTCAAGCTGTCTTCATTTGTATTCATTCTTTTTCTTTTTGTTCCTCAGAATGTATAATCTGGTTATGTATGGTTCCACAATTCTGTGAATATACTAAAAACCACGGAATTGTACAATTTAAAAGGGTGAATTTTATTGTGTATGAATTATATCACAATGAGGCTTTTAAAAACTCCTTTATAGGGTCCTTAACTATAAGTGAGAAAAGAAAATTTTGCAATTTAGAAAATTATTTCAGCTCTAGAGTAATAATCAACTAAATTTTGTGGTGATAGATGTTAACTAGACTTCCTCTGGTGACCATTTAGTAATATATACAAATATCAAATCATTATGTTAAACACCAGAAACTAATATAATGTTATATGTCAATTTAAAAATTTTTTTAATAAAAAGATCAGCATATTTCAAGTATACACACATAATAATTAACTACAGTATATTAGATCCCCAGAGTTTATTCATCTTATAAAGTTATATTTTTTTAGTAATAGATTACAAAGTTAATCATTTTTCTCTTTGGGGACACTAGTTTAAAACTTACAATCTGAGCATTATTGCATTTTCTCTTCTTTGCAATGACAACCTTATTGATACACGGGGCCAAGCTTGTTTGTGTAGCTGCCTCACAACAACCTAAAATATCCTGTCTTTGGATGCACTTAAAGGGCATGCTAATGAAGGCTCCACCAGGCCAAAATCTCAGTTCAGTTCTGATAAGCCATGAAAGGTTAACTTAGCATAAATAATTTAGGGAGAAAAAGTAGAAAATGATGAATGTAATTTGAATAGGCCAACATGAGAACTAATATATCTGAATGTACACACTCCCTTCCTTCTTAGCAAATCAACTTTCTTTTGATGTGAAGATAAAGTAACCAATGCACTACATTTTGTTCTCTATTTAATGAGCATTTCTGCATCAGGAGCACATGTACATACTGTACCCTTTTACTGACAGCTGTGGGCTCTGCTCTCTAAGTGAACAAGATGAAAGAGTTCATTTCCTTATATTTTGTGTGTTATTAAAGTATGTGTTGTTTTATCAGGAATGACTCACCAAAGTAGAACTAGTCAATCCTTTCTGAATGATTTTTCACTTTGAAATTTGGTGATTATGCCTTATTTCATAATAAGTGGCCAGGGTGACTGATTGTTGCAATGATGCCTCATTTCCCCATTTCAGTCAATATTCATTTTTCAAAACACTGAACTTTCACTTCTTTCTTTGACTATATGCCATTTATGAAACAGGACCACTCCCATTGCTGCCCTGATAACCATTTGGAATAGAAGCATAATTTATGTTGGCAATATCATTGCTCTGGTCAACTTACAAAATAGCCAAAGAAATACATTTGTCATCTAACTCTCAAGTTCTAATAGGAAGTGAACTTTAAGTTATAAATGCTTCTAGCTAAGGCTCTTTTTTCCTAGAAGAGACCTTAAAAGGAAAATAAATTCTTCAGTTTGTTTGTTGGTTGGAATTTTTGGTATGGGCATTTATAAAGTGACCCATTGTGAGTCACTATAATAGAGCATAGAATATGAAAATATTTGCTGGAGCTGGCAGAGCAGTTTGACAGTTAGTTGAAGGATCCACAGGGAACATTTTTAGAACAATCAGTTTCTCTTTTGTAATAATAAAATGTAAAAGGTTTGCCTTGGATGTTAAATTTCAGATGTTTTAATTTGGTTTCTTTCTCAGTACAGTTGCAAAAAGTGGCTGCTAACCAAATTCTCAGGTTTTAGCATTACTAAGTCTATCTCTTTTGTCCGCTATATTTAAGTAATTCTATGCAAGCTTCCAGAATGGGTACGATCTAATACATTGCTAAGAGGACATTTGGAACGTGGAGAACATCTTTACTGTCTGCAGGCATAAACATGGATGTACATGGATCTGATGTGAAAGTGGTATTTTTATGTGATTACACTGTCAAAATTTTTAGTTGTTTGCATTATTTTCTCATTCATTTTTAAGTTCATGTTAAATATTATGGATATGAACTCTTTTTGTTATATTGTGTGGTGTTGCAAATATGTTCCCTACCCAATGACCATTTTTCTTAACTGTTTACAGTCTTTTGTAGACCAAAAGTTTTAAATTTGTATGTAGTTCTATTTGTCCATTTTTTAAGGCTTTTTGGTTCACCATCATGCTTCTAAAATCTTTCTCCATTGTTCCCTTTTGCATTTCTTTAGGCCTTCTTTATTGCTTTCCATAAGGTTTAATCATTTTTCCCATAAAATTCTGGTAATTTAAAAAATTTTTAAGTATAGAAATTAAGATTATAAAATACATTTATAGAACATACTAGACCACTTTAAACTTGTAAATATTTTTATTTTTCATCTTTTTAATGCCCATGGATAGTAGGAATTAATTTTTTTCCACAAATGGATGCATAACTCATTAAACAGTTGATCTCTTCCCCATTTATTAGAATAACCATCTTTGCAATATACTAAATTCAAATACATACTCAATTCTGTTCCTGGAGTCTCTATATCCCACTGATTTGTCTATTCCATCACTAACACTATACTGTCTTCATCTTTGTAGCTAAAAAGTATATTTGAGATCTGATAAGATATTTATGTCCTTTTAAATTTATTTTTATGTTCTGGCTACTCTTAGACCCCTTCCTCTTCCTCATCTTCCAAATTTAATTTTCATGTGGATTCTCAAACCTATCTGCTTTTCTCAAGTTCTACCAGTAGTTAACTGAGTCCTAGCATTTGTTTAAATTATTGCAATATTGCAACCACCTTGACTAGTTTTCCTTCTCTAGTTTTGCCCATTATAATCTATTATTTAATCCCTTCATAAGAAAATCTGATTATTTTGTCTTCATATCATTGTTAAAACAGCTTTATTGAGATATAATGCACATACCGTATAACTCACCAATTTAAAGTGTACAAGTCAGTGCTTTTTAGTGTATTCACATCACCACAATCAAATTCAGAACATTTTTGTCACCCCAGAAAGTCCATGATTTTTAGGTATTACCCCTAAATCCTGCCGTCTTCCTCCTCTACTGCACCCCCATCCCCACCACCAAGCTTAGGCAACCATTAATCTACTTTCTGTCTTTAAAGATTTGTCTGTTCTGGACACTTCATATAAGTGGAATCATACATTCTGTGGTTGCTTGTAACTGACTTCTTTCACTTACAATGTGTTTTCAAAGTATGGATAGACCACATTTTACTTACCCATTCATCAGTTGATAGACATTTGAGTTGTCTTTACCTTTTGGCTATTATGAATAATGCTGCTATGAACCTCATATCAACTTTAAAATGAATTTGTTACATTCCAATAAAAAATTTATTTGGGAATTTTCACTGTAATTGCATGATATTTAAAGATTAAGTTACAGAAAATTTTATTTTTTTACAGTATTGAGTATTGCTACCCAGGAAAATTGTGTTCTTTTACATTTATTTAGGCATTGTTTATTGCCTTCCATAAAGTTTTATAATTTTCTTTATAAAATTCTATTGCATTTCTTTTTTGTAATTTCTACTTATTTTATGTTTTGACATTTTGAATGGTACTAAATTAAGATTTCTATTTGATTGTGATAGAATTTGGTTGTGACAGGAAAAGCTATTAATTTATGTGTTTTTACCCTGTATCTAGCTACCTTAGTTCTAATAGTTTTTCAGTTGATTTTCTTTTATCTCCCAAATAATTACATAATCTCTAAATACTCAAAGTTTATCTCTTCCTTCACAATATTTATACTCCCTATTCCCTTTTTTTTTTCTAATTTCACTGGCTATGATCTTCAGAATAATGGTAAATAGGAGTAAATAATGATAAATAATAGCAGCTATATTGGGCATATACCTCTCTTCTTATCAACTTTAATTTCTAATTGTAAACAATGTCATAGCAAAAATAAAAGAAATTGAAATAATAAAGAAAAGTCATCCTGAATCCCATGTGAAAACAAACTTTAAAAATTACTAAAAATAGTTTGCCTGTGTCTAGGAAGGGAGGAAGGATATATGTCAGATTAATATAGGGGTAGTTTTTTTGGGGGTGTGGAATTCTGGAGTGGGAATGGGGTAGAGAAAGATACACTTTCTCCTTTATGCACTTTCATATCGCTTGACCTTTTACAATGAGCATTTTCTACTATTATAATTTTAAAATGCATGTTGGAAAAAATCCAAAGGGTACAAAAGATTTGGAGATATGTGCGTTGTTAATGGCTAAAATTTAAGTTTTGTTCACTAAGTTCAATCTCTACTAAATGGCATAGTCAAGATTAGATACATGACAGATACGTAGATGACAAACAAATAGATGATAGAAAGAGACTGATAGAGAAATAGAGATATTGATATCATTACAGTCATAAACCTACTTGCCATTGCTACAAAGTCCAAAAACAAAAGGATAGCCACAGAAAAGAAGTGGGTACCTAAGAGACGCTTATAGCTACACTGGACACAATTCCACAACTATATTCTCCGTCCCCAAGATGCAGAAATTGTTCCATGGGCTGAAGAGAACTTTAATTGCTCTCTCATGTCGTCATGTTTTTCCTTCTGAGACACCGTGGGGGTGTTGAGCAATCAGGAGGGCACCTGTATTATTCACACCAATATTTTGGGTGACACGTCAGTGAGAGTACTGCCACATCTTATTACTGCTTATATTTTGGACTAAAGGCACCCCTTCTGATGTTCTCTTCCAGGATTTCCAATGAACACTCCCCCAAACTCCAGATCCGGAGTCACAGTTACCTGAGGGCAGTCAGTGAAGTCTCCATCAACCGAAGCCTGGACAGCCTTGACCCTGCAGGCCTGCTCACATCACCAAAGTTCCGCTCCAGGAATGAGAGCTACATGCGAGCTATGAGCACCATCAGCCAGGTAAGCATCATGATCACAGGCCATTACTTCACAAGGGTTAGTGGAAACAGCATGAAAAATAAGGAGGTAGCCACTTGCCAAGTAGGCCGTTGATGGATCAGGTAGGAGGTCCAGACTAAGTGCTACATGTGTTCAGCCACGGCAAGCGCCTGGTATCAACCATCCAGCAGCAGGAGAAGGGTCCTCTGTAGATGGATGAAGCACACTGGCAGAGTCCTTGGAAAAACATTAGAAGTCAGTAGGCACAGGCAGATTTATTATTAAGGAGCTGATGGATGAAACTTCAGTTGTAAAGATGCTTAAAGGAGAGAAGGACAGGGTAGACATCACTGGCAAAACCAAAGTAGTGTCTAACCTTGAAAGTACCAATATTAAGCAGGTCATCAAGCCAGGGACCCAGGCACTGGAAGCAAAATACAATCTATTTACATCAGCTGGGTCCTAGTTTAGTGAATAGTGTGCTTTAGTAATGAGACAGAAGCCCACTTCTAAGACCTGGTCTGCAGGATGGGGGATGAAGATGCAATTAGTTAATTTGATGCTGTATCCAAAATATTCAGCTAAAGCTCCTCCAGTCTTTCTTGTCAAAGTCTCAGAGAGTATGGGAGAGAGCTGGGCTGCCTATGATCAGGGGCAGAGAGAACCTGGGACTCTTGGAGAGCCTGAACTTGCAGATTTCAGGGGCCACCAGAGGAGCAGAAGGTGCCTTGGGGGTGCCTCTGCCTCAGTGGAAGACTAAAAGAAGGGTATTTTTTGATATGATGTTTAGGGATTCTAAATTTAAATTTCCATCACAATTTTGAAAATAAGTACCATACTATTAATTCAGCTAATGTTTATTAAGCAACAGATTACACAGGTTATTTAATAACTAATTCATAATCCCTGCCACTAAACACTTACAATCTAATGGAGAAAAACATGGAAGGGCTATCACAAACACTACTTACTTGAACACCACAAAAACATTCTGAAGTAAGCAGGGCAAGAATTAACAATGAAAGCCACTTTTACTGGACCAAACACCATGCTACCTGCTTTATATTTTCGTGTTAGTTTTAAAGCACCCTATAAGACATGTAACTAGACAGATGTTAAGTGGGACTTTCTTTGTGGTCACAAAATTGCCAACACAAACCCAAACCTAAGGAGAAAAAGGTATTAAGTATCCAGTATTCTAATGAGAGCTTCTAGGCATGGGCTCTAGGATATGCATTTTAACAAATCTCCAAGTGATTCTAATAAAGTATTATTTGACCTGAACTTTAAAATATGCTAGCCCAAAGCATATTCAAGGAAGAGTGAATGTCTAGGTTGGTTGAGGCCCAGAATACTTGCAGAGGGAGCAGTGGGAAATCTGTCCTGAATTTTGTCCTGGAGACATTCTGTGTGCATGGCCTTGCATGCCAGGCCCAGGCGATGGGACTCTATTCACTAGGAATGGGATTGACTCAACATTAATTGAAACTTCAGCTTTTAAGCAGGCAAGAGATATGATCAGAAATTTGATGTAGGACAATTTAATCTGGCAAAAAAAAATGTAGGAAGGATTGGAGAGGATAAGAAACTAAAAGCAGAAAAGCTAGTTTGGAAGACATTGTGATCATTAAGGTGAGAATTAAAGTGACAGATGTTGCTGCTAGTGGTGGTGATGATAGTGGTGGTGATTTTGGTAATAATGGTGCTGGTGGTGAGGATGGAGAGGGTGGTGTTGGTTAGCATGGTAGTGGTAGTGGTGGTAGGCTGAACACTGAAGCTGAATGGCAGGCTTAAGCACCTCTGATCCGTCAGGAGGAGGCCCTGAAATAGGGCCACTGCTCTACTTTGTCCCAACCATCAGAATAGAGCTCCACATTTTAAAACATATAATCGTTGAATCACTATGTTGCACACCTGAAGCCAGTACAAAATTGTATATCAACTATATATCAATCTTTTAAATAACAAAAAACAAAAAACAAAAAATGGAGCTCCCTGCTCTACCTGGATTCTTGAGGAGCAAAGACAGGAACCTTAGCAAGGCTCCAAGAGTAGGGCAGGGTGGGTGGGAGTCAAGGAAAGCTGCCATGTGGGATTCCAGTATTTGCCTACTGAACATTTCCTTACTTTAAAGAAGTCCAAGAGCATGCATACCTCTGTGTGCTAGCTAATGCTGTGTGAGGAAGCTCACTATCCCAAGGCTTAGGGCAATCGTTGGTGCCTCATTAGGTGAAATTTGGACTTGTTTCATCCTTACTTTTTCACAATAAACAACATAATATGTAAATTATTAATATTCTTTAAATTTATCTTTATTCTGGACAGCCTTATGGACACATAACCTGGAATTGCAAAGTCTCTAAGTCCAGCTGTCATACATGCAGAATACACCAGTAGGTTTAAAAATCTTTGTTGAAAAATGTTTATACACATTCACTGCTTTCATAATTTTACATGTTTAAGAAAGGAGAACATGTCACTTCCCCCATCAGGAAATTGTGTCTACACAGCTGTTTGCTTTTGCTTCCA
Organism: Smutsia gigantea; assembly: GCA_032199065.1. Lineage (NCBI taxonomy): Eukaryota > Metazoa > Chordata > Mammalia > Pholidota > Manidae > Smutsia > Smutsia gigantea. The sequence goes on along the minus strand of JAVSCE010021834.1, from coordinate 191,836 downwards.
ATGCCACAGATCTGACCTTCCTTGAAACAATATCATGTCCTAGTGACCATTTAGTAAGATATCAACAAATCCCTGAAGAGGTGCACGTAGGCCTTGATGCCAGGGCAGGTCAAGCTCTGCAATTCAGTGGTGTAATCATTTGTCTTAAGTAAAATACAGAAAGAATAGCCATCCTAAATGGATTCCTAATGATACATCATTTTTCTAGTTCCATGTTCAATTTTTGAGTAACACGGTATCTTTAAGGATAATTTCAAGCTTTCTGTTGCAGTACCACTCTGTCATTATTGAAAGGAGAAGAGTTTCTTTTTCAAAGCAATACTACCATATATATGCTAGACTTATCAAAAAGTGGTTAGTTTTGTGATGTTGGAGATATTCTCTCTTATAGATTATTAGTAGCAGATCTAATAGTATGGAATTTAAGTGTGCTGTATCCTATTCCCTTTTAAAACTTGATATATTATTATTCGTCAAAGGCTCCTAGAAAGATCAAAGTAAAATGTAAGCCAAGAAATTGGTCTAACTAAATAACTAAATTGTTTGTTTCTGCAATTTATACCTTATAGAAGTAAAATATACCTAAAAACAGATTTTGTCTCTATCATGCTTTGCTTTGCATGATAGAGAAATGTTTTTATTCATGTGTTCTTTTTCCCTTTCTATATTTTTACTATAGATACATCTAATAAAAATGGGGGCTTTTTAAAGTTAAACTTGAGAAGAAAGAAATTAAGAAAGTCATATTTTTTAAATATTTGGTATAATAACTGTCATTTCCAAATTAGCTTAATTTTTGTCTTAATTTATTTCAAGTCCAAATCTTAAATATCTTCATCTGGAATGGTATATACCCACATATTTTGTCGGGCAATAGATTGGGTTTCTACATCACTTTTTAAAAGTGAATGTAATAGGTGGTTATTATACTCGATGGTAATACCAGCAGTTTGCCATGACTTTTGACATCAACTCTCCCTTCACTGCACATATGCGAAGAACTGAAAACACAGATGAAGTTAAGTGTCTCTGAGTATAAAGCTAGTCAGTGACAGAAGCTAGAAAAACCACATTTCTTAACTCGTAACTGGTTAGTTTCTTCAATGCCTGCAGGTATTGGTGTATTGGTGGCAATAAATTGTTAATAGTAGTAGTAGTAATAGAAATGATAACAATGGAATAGTTACCATGTATTGCTTATCTGCTACATGCTAGAAGCTGTGCATTTTCTCATTAATTTCTTATCAACTATAAGAAAGATCATTTTTTAATTTATGAAACTCAGTCTTAGAGAATTGGAATACTTTGTCTCATTCTTCCCCTACATTGTCTCACAAAGTAATATCCACTATTTATGAAGTACCTACCATGTGCCTAGAAACCTAATATGCATTTGTTTAGGTCATTTTATTTTTGTCCTTAAAGCATCCCTATAATAATCCCTAGGTATTTCTATACCCACTTTACAGATGCAGAAAGTGAACCTCAGAGAATTCAAGCAAATTGCCCATGATATAGTAGAAAGAGCATTAAACTACCCCTTCCCCTATAAAAAAATAAATCCAAATGAATTTAAAATCTAAGCAATAACACAAAATGACAAAAAATTTAAATGAGGAGAGTATGTGGTGAGATTATAACTTTTAATAAAATGAGGATTCCAGAAAGCATAAGTAGAAGACTGACAACTGTTCTAACTAAAAATTAAATATTTCTGTGTGACAAAAGACATCATAAAGTCAAAATACAATTGATGAGGGGAATATTAGAAAAAGATGGTCATACACACTGATAGGCTGGTAAAGACAAAATGAAATAGCAAAATATCATTTTGACCTATCAGAGTGGCAAACAGTAATATCCAACTCTGATGCCACTGAGAAGTGAGCTCTGACTTACTTGCTGTTTGGAGTGAATTGCTGCAATTGGTTTAGAGAGTAAGTTGGTAAAATCTACAAAGAGGTAAAACACATCTTTTTGGAGCTCTGTAATATAGAACTAGAAACACCAGTATATAAAGAGAAATGCACAAGGATGTTGATCATAGGATGGTCTCCAAGAACATACCTGACTCATTATCCACAAAGAAGTGGTCGAATAAATTATGGTATGATCATACTTGCAATATTATTGTGGTAGTGCAATGTCTGAACCTCCCTGAGTCTCTACATAATAGCGCAATTACATAGAAAACCCAAAAGCTCATGAACAACATTTACAACAAAATGAAGTGACAAGATACCCCATGAACCCAAATATAAGTGAATGAGAACAAACCCCCAGTAGCCATTAGCCTGTGTTGTATTCACACCTGTGTAGGAGAAATGGAGCAAAACAACTTTCCTGATGGACTTGAGCATAGCAGAACAAAGCAAGCAGCAGGTATTCATCGGAAAATTCAGGCACCTATTTGGGGGCAGCAGCTGAAACTAGGAAGGATTTGCCTTCTCCAATCACAGGTAAATTCAGGGACCTGCAGTAATGTCAGAAGATGGTGGAGCAATCTGAGCCTGTGTGTCCACTGAAAACCAACCAACCAGCATTTCCTTCCAGAACAGGGACCAGTACTAAGAAGATACAGTTGGGAGTGGAATCAAATATGACCAAGATAGAGACAATAGCAAAGAAGAAAAGAAAAGGTCCAGGTAAAAGTTTGGGGGCAGGAGCAAAAGAAACAGGAAATCTCAGAAAGCAACACTGTGCTGAAACAATAGAAGAGGGAGCCCTGTGAATTTAGGGGGGAATTCTGAATGTATCACCCTCTTAAGGTCAGAAAAGCTAATTTTACAAAAGAATGGGGAACAAAAAGTTCCCATTTTAAGTCTTATTTAAAGTCACTATAGGAAGAAAAGAGAATATGGAGCAGAATAACATTCCTACAGAAAATGAAAACATACCATAAAGATATAACCACAAAATAGGTCACTATTTCAAAATGAGCTAAAGGACATTAAGAAAATTATATAAAGACATAAAAGAAAAAGATATATCTGAATTTCAAAAACTTAAAAGTAATGTCATAACAGGGAAGAATTAGAAGAAAAAAATCATTGCAAAAGAAATGAAGATTAGACTAGAAGAAATACAGGAGCAAATGAATGAGACCTTTCACACACTACAAAAAAAAAATAGAATTTAAACAGAAGGGACTTTTTAAAATCCTCTTTTTAGAAGAGGTAAAAAGGATTCGAGAGAAATTGATAAATACTAAAGATAGGCAAAGATTGAATCTACAGATAATAGAAGTCTCTGAAGAAAATCAAAGCAAAGGACCAGAACAAATAATTTTAAAAAGTATAATTAAGGAAAACTTTCATGAAATAAAAAGATGCTTCAAAATTACATACTGAAAGAACACACCATATAACTGAGAACCTGAACCAAAATAATAAACAAGACACAGTCCAGCAAAATTATAGGACTTTGGAGAATTTAAAAAAAAACAACCATTTGGACTAAAAAAAAAGAGCACATGACTTAGAACAAAAATTAAATTATCATCAGACTTTTTAACAATGACAGTTTATGCCAAAAGAAAATTGAGTAACATATTATACTCTAAGCAGAAAAATGTGAACCAAAGATCTTATATCCAGCAAAACTGACTTACAGGTATTGAAGGAAGAACAAATGATTATAAGCATGGATGAATGCAGGGAATGTTGTTTCCATGAGCCCATGATGAGGAATACATTAGACAATGAGCTAGACTGATTCCAAATGACCAGATACAAGAACTAGTGAATAGACATATGGGTTTATTTCTGGATTCTTGATTCTGTTCCGTTGGTCTGGTTTGTCTGTCCATATGACAGTGCCAAACTGTTTTGATTCGTGCAGCTTTGTAGTAAGTTTTGAAATCAGGAATTGTGAGTCCTCCGGCTTTGTTCTGTATCAGTATTGTTTTGGAAATTATGATGTATCAATGTAATTTTCATTGTGTTTCTTGTTTGTAATTCTTTGAGTTCATTGGATTCCAAAATCTGACTAGTAGGAGTTCCAGAAAGAAAAAAAAAAAGAAGGAAGGAATTACTAATGAAATAAGAGATCGCCCCAGAACTAAAAGACATGATTTTGCAGATTGAGAGGGCCCACCAAGTACCTAGCACAATGGATGGAGTACAGGCATGTTATGGTGAAATGTTAAATCATTCGGGACAGGAAAAACCCCAAAATGCTTTCAGAAGTGGGTGAGGAAAACCAGCTCACATGGAAAGGCTCAGGAATGAGAAAGGCATCACCTTCTCAATCTGTCATACAGGGTGGCTAGGAGACAAGGAGCAAAGCCTGAAAACATTCTGAAAGAAGAAGAGATGTAGGCTAGAATCCTAAATGCAAGCACACTCTCCCCTAACAGTGGAAGTGGGATACAGGCATTGCTATTGATGAAAGGTGGCCGCCTTGCCAAGAAAGCCCTGGAAGATGGGCTCTACCAAAATGAAGGAATAAAACAACCACATGCTAGATAATGAAGGGCACCCCCAAATGCTGGGAAAGGGGATCCCAGGATAGCAGTGGGTTTGGGAGCCACAGATGGCAATGGAAGGAAGGACACTTCCAAAAGTCATACTTCAAGGGCAGGAAGGAAACTGGAAGTCATCAGGGGTCTATGAAGGTATCCAAAGATTCGCATAAGCAAGTTTTGTGGAATATGGATGCAAATACCTTAAGATCCAGCTGGGAGAACTGAAGGTGGTTGTCTCTGGAAAGGGAGAATATGGGGTGGGGAGGCTTGTTCAGGATTCTGCTCTGGTTCTTTATAAGCCATCAAGAACTATTTTTTTGACCTGTATTTGTCTATAAGTTTGATAAGGAATAACCTTTTTATATGAAAAAAGTAGTGAAACATTTAATATGTAGTTATCTGTAAAACTAAAACTAAATGAGGAACAAAGCAGTAGAGAGCATACAGGTCATGTGTTCTCACAATGTAAATACAGCACAAGTATTTTAAATGAGGAACGAATGGATAGAGCAGAAGCAAAAAATAGAAATGTTAGCTCTGTTCATTAATGATATGGACATGACAGAATTATTATGCTATTCTGAGACTGTTGTGCATAAACTGTGGAAGAAAAAAATGAATAATTATAGAATATCTCATTCTTATCATCTACAGTGAGAACCAGAATTTTTAGCATGGAGTAGATACATAAGTAATAAAGATATAAATAAATGCAATACAGAAGAGGTTACATTAAAACCCTGCTCTCTGAATTGGAATTGGATATATTCATAACCTAGTCCCGCCCACTGAACAATGAACAGCCCAGTAATGATGACAGTGAAGCTTCCTGATGTTCAGAGTGTATTCGTGTTATACTACCTCCCACTAAAAGAAGAAGAGGCTTTTTGGAAAAATACTGATTCCAAGACTGGGCAGAAAAAGTGTAAGATGAATGTGAAATACCTTGGCATACAAGACATCAGAAGCTATCAAAGACTACTTGTTTCACATCAGGACTCAGGGGCCAGCCTAAGAAGTTCCTACTGACCAAAGATGAGACAAATTTGAGTTCACTAAAAGAATCACTGAAATAAATTTAAAGCCATCAAATATTTTTTATATCTATGAGTTCATTTGATATTTTTTAAGGTATTATTGATATACACTTTTATGAAGGTTTCACATGAAAAAACAATGTGGTAACTACATTTACCCATATTATCAAGTCCTCACCCATACCCGAATGCAGTCACTGTCCATCAGTGTAGTAAGATGCCACAGATTCACTATTTGCCTTCTCTTTGCTACACTGTTTTCCCCTTGATCCCCCACACCGTGTGTACTAAACATAATACCCCTCAATCCCCTTCTCCCACCCTCCCCATCTGCCCTAGCACACCCCTCCCCTTTGGTAACCACTAATTCCTCTTGGAGTCTCTGATCTGCTGCTATTTTGTTCCTTCAGTTTTGCTTCATTGTTATACTCCACAAATGAGGGAAATCATTTGATACTTGTCTTTCTCCGCCTGGCTTATTTCACTGAGCATAATATCCTCCAGCTCCATCCATGTTGTTGCAAATGGCAGGATTTGTTTCTTTCTTATGGCTGAATAGTATTGCATTGTGTATATGTACCACCTCTTCTTTATCCATTCATCTACTGATGGACACTTAGATTGCTTCCATATCTTGGCTATTGTAAAAAGTGCTGCAATAAACATAGGGGTGCATATGTCTTTTTGAATCTGAGAAGTTGTATTCTTTGGGTAAATTCCAAGGAGTGGGATTCCCGAGTCAAATGGTATTTGTATTTTTAGTTGCTTGAGGAACCTCCATAATGCTTTCCACAATGGTTGAACTAGCTTACATTCCCACCAGCAGTGTAGGAGGGTTCCCCTTTCTCCGCATCCTCACCAGCATTTGTTGTTCTTAGTCTTTTCAATACTGGCCATCCTTACTGGTGTGAGGTGATATCTCATTGTGGTTTTAATTTGCATTTCCCTGATTTCCCTGATGATTAGTGATGTGGAGCATCTTTTCATGTGTCTGTTGGCCATCTGAATTTCTTCTTTGGAGAACTGTCTCTTCATATCCTCTGCCCATTTTTTAATCAGGTTATTTGCTTTTTGTGTGTTGAGGCGTGTAGGTTCTTTATATATTTTGGATGTTAACCCCTTGTCGGATATGTCATTTACAAATATATTCTCCCATACTTTGGATGCCTTTTTGTTCTGTTGATGGTGTCCTTTGCCATACAGAAATTTTTAGTTTGATATAATCCCATGAGTTCATTTTTGCTTTTGTTTCCCTTGCTTGAGGAGATGCGTTCAGGAAGAAGTTGCTCATGCTCATATTCAGGAGATTTTTACCTATGTTGTCTTCTATCATTTGATATTTTTAAAAATTAATTGACCACCTTTGGTAGATATGTTTTCCACACAGAAGCAGTAACTCCTTTCATGTTTCTGAACCCAATTCCAGCCTGTGTGTGTGGCAGGGGGACTCTTCCCATGCTCCATCCTACAAGACTGCCCTCTACCCCCAATTCCAGATGCCAATCACAAGCCCCAGACTATTACCTGTGCTTCTGACCAAACAGCTACAGGTTAGAGGTTCCAGTGATCTCCCCCTTAGGTTCAGTTAATCTACTGGAGCAGCTCACAGAACTAAGGAAAACACTTAACGTTTAGCAGTTTAATGTAGCATACTGTGAAGGTTACAAGTTAACAGCTGGATGAGGAAATACATAGATAGGGCAAGGTCCCAAATAAAGGAGCTCCTATCCTTGTGGAACTTGGGGCCTGGCTCAGTGGCACATAGAAGCATTCTTGTTCCCCAAGCATGGAAGCTCTTTCCAACAGAGAAGCAGGATTCGAAAGAAGAGATATGCTCTTCTCATGGGTTTTTGTGAGGACTTCATTGCATAGTCATGATTGACTAAATCATTGGCCATTGGCTGAATCAGCCTTCAGCCCCACCCTTGGGTGGTGTCCAAAAGTCTCTCATTAGTATGACAAGACACTCATTTCAGCTTTAAGGCTCTGAAGTGTTTTCAGGAACTGTGGATGAAGACCAGATATCCCTGGGAAATATATGTTTCTTATAACTCATTATATTGCAGTAGATAAGAGGGAAAAAAATTGTTATCTTGAAAATTAGGAAAAAAATTTTAAATCATTCTGCTATTCCTATATGAACTAAGCCCTTGAGTAACCAAATAATGGGAAAGGAAGCATTTCTTTATAAAAATTTTCCTACTAATGACTGCATTGGGGTATGGGTGGGGACTTGATAATATGGGTAAATGTAGTAACCACATTGTTTTTTCATGTGAAACCTTCATAAGAGTGTATACCAATAATACCTTAATAGAAAAAAAAATTCCAACTATTAACCAGAAAGTAATCATGGAATTAGAATATCACCATTTTGCCACCCCTAATGAATTAATGAATCTAGCCATTGAGCACAAAAGACTCCTAACAACATAAAGAGAAAGACCACCCAGACTTAGTGAAAGAACACATGACCTCTAGTCTTGCTAAAGGATCTAACCAGAGTCTTACCTACTCCCTGATTCAGCTTACACTCTTCAGGAAACCCAAAAGACAGAGGAACAGGCTAAATCCCACCATAAATGTGAAATTAGCAAGTTCAACTGTGGGAATATTTACAGATCAAATGACCAAGATGCATCAATAAATGTAATTTTAAAAGTGGATGGAGGGACATTGTTAAAAATGAATTTAAAATGCCCATTAAAATGGGTAAGACTAAACTATAGAATCCAGGAATGCACACTTGGGTGAATCTGTTTTTGTTTTGAGTGAAAATGCACTTTTGAGCTGAAAACCCACATGAATTTTCATTTGGGTGAAAAAAACAAAGAAATGATTGAAACAAAACTCGGTAGTAGTTACTTTTGGAGGGAGGGTGGGGCTTGTGGTTAGGAGGGGCGTCTGAGGTACCTGGGAAAGTTCTGTTTCTTTACCTGGGTAGTGGCTGCAAAGGTGTTTGCCTTATTACAATTCCTTAAGCTATACATTTATTTTGTGTGGTTTTCTGTATCTGTGTACAATAAAAACAAAAGATTAAAGGACAATAAAAAAGGAGAACCCTATTAAGATATAAGTTTAATATTGAAAAATAGGGGAGGGGACATAGGTACCCTCTAGAAAGATAGTCATCCAACTTTAATAGTTGTTACCTTGACAGGTATAGATATTTTACCATTTCTTTGCAATGTTTGGCATGTCAATTAAAAAGGAAAAAATCAAATAAATGATACATATATATGTGTATATATGTATATATGTGTGCAAAATACATAGTTTGTTTTACTTGTTACTTTGAAATCATTTCAAATTTACCAAAGAGTTGCATGTAAAATACGAAACACTGTACATCCTTTACTGAGATTTGTATTTGTTCATTAAGGTTTTGGTTCATTCATTCACTCTCTCTCTCTCTCTATTTGATAATTGGTTACAAATATAATGTTTCTTTGCATTTAAATGCATCTCCAAGTATTTCCTAAAAAACAAGGAAATAGGACATGCAAGATGACGGCGTCAGAGGTGAAAAGATCTCCTCCCAAAACCACAAATTGTACAAAAATATAGTTAATTAATACACTAACCTTAAAACAGCAACAAGAAAGACGGCTGAACCAGACTGCAAACAGACGTCATGAACAGAGAAGACCTCATGAAACAGGGTAACGTAGGAAAGCCTTAATCTGGTGCAACCCAAGCCCTACCCCACACCAGCTCACCAGCAGGAGGAAGAGAAATGGAGTAGGGGAGGGGGTGGAAGCCTGGGACTGCTGAACACCTAGCCCTGGAGATCTGCTTTGTGAGCAGAATCTTCTAGGGTGTAGTGCTCTGGACATTGGGGAGCTCGAACAGGTGGAGTGCTTGAGAAATTGACATTCCAGCCATTTGTGGAGGAGGGGGTCCACACCTGGCCACTCTGTTTCAGAGGAAAGGCAGGGAGTCTGAGAGGCTTCCTAGCAGCGAGAGGGCTGCTGAAGGGGCGGGGTTTGCACAGAGCTTGCTGTGCGGGAGAAGGGAGAGCTGGACAAGGTTGCGTGGGCACACTCTGCCCCACTGGTTGGGAACTTTGGGGATCTTCAGGTGCTCCATCCCCCTGGCTGCCTACTCAGCTCTGAGGCCCCCCACTGTGACACACAGCCTGCCAAACCTTCCTACTGGCCTGCAGGAACCTGCTTGCAAAATGGTGGTCATGGCACAGGCATCAGGCCAGCCAGAGAGAGGCCCCACCTACACCAGCTAGAGACGCAAAGCCCAGAGGTTTTTACACGTGTGTGCTTGGCTCACTGGCTCTGACACTGGAGACAGGCACCGCAGACGGGAAGCAGGAAACAGATCTTTCCTCCCCCCCGGCACCAGGTCCGCTCCCCTATGACCCCCAACCTCACTCTAGGGGCTGAGCAGCTCCAGAGACTGGAGTTTCTGCACACTAGTGGGCACTACACAGAAATATAAAAGGACAAAAGAACATGGTTCAGACCAAAATCTCACAAACCCCAGAAAGAGGGCCAAATGAAACTGAACTCACCAATTTTCCTGAAAGAGAGTTCAAAATAAAAATTATAAACATGCTATGGAGGTACAGAAAAATATTCAAGAACTCAGGAACGAATTTAAGGTGGAGATTCAATCATTAAGAAATTCCATATCTGCAATGAAACATACAATGGAGGGATATAAAAGCAGATTAGATGTAGTAGAAGAGACGGAAAATGGAATAGAAATTAGAGAAGAAGAATACAAAGAAGCTGAAGCACAGAAAGAAAAAAGGATCTCTAAGAATGAAAGACTATTGAGAGAACTGTGTGACCAACCCAAATGCAACAATATTCACATTATAGGGGTAGCAGAAGACGAAGAGAGAGAAAAAGGGATAGAAAGTGTCATTGAGGAGGTAATTGCTGAAAACTTCCCCAATCTGGGGAAGGAGATAGTCTCTCAAGCTATGGAGGTGCACAGATCTCCCAACACAAGGGACCTCAGGAAGACAATATCAAGACATATAATAATTAAAATGGCAAAGATCAAAGATAAAGAGAGACTTTTAAAAGCAGCCAGAGAGAGAAAAAAGATCACATACAAAGGTAAACCCATCAGGCTATCATCAGATTTCTCAACAGAAACCTTACAGGCCAGAAGGGAGTGGCATGATATATTTAATGCAATGAAGCAGAAGGGCCTTGAACCAAGAATACTTTACCTGACAAGGTTATCATTTAAATTTGAAGGTGAGATTAAACAATTTACAGATAAGCAAAAGCTGAGAGAATTTACCTCCCACAAACCACCTCTACAGTGCATTTTGGAGGGACTCCTACAGATGGAAGTATTTCTAAGGCTAAAAAGATGTCACCCAAGGGAAGACACAGAGTACAGAATATGATTCATAACATACAAAGAATGGAGGAGGAAGAAAAAGGAAAAAAAGAAAAGAACCTTTAGGTTGTGTTTGTAATAGTATACGAAGTAAGTTAAATGAAACTGTTAGATACTAAGGGAATTGCCCTTGAACCTTTGGTAACCACAAATCTAAAACCTGCAATGGCAATAATTACATACTGAGTGATAATCACCCTAAATGTAAATGGTCTGATTGCACCAATCAAAAGACATAGAGTTCCTGAATAGATAAAAAACAAGACCCATCTATATGCTGCCTACAAGAGACTCACTTCAAACCTAAAGACATGCACAGACTGAAAGTGAAGGGATGGAAAAAGATATTACATTCAACTAATAGTGAGAAAAAAGCAGGAGTTGCAGTACTTGTATCAGACAAAATAGACTTCAAAACAAAGGTCACAAGAGACAAAGAAGGACATTACATAATGATAAAAGGGCCACTCCTACAAGAGGATATAACTATTATAAATATCTATGCACCCAACACAGGATCACCTACATATGTGAAACAAATACTAACAGAAATAAAGGGGGAAATAGAATGCAATGCATTCATTTTGGGAGAGTTCAACACACCACTCACTCCAAAGGCCAGAACAACCAGACAGAAAATAAAGAGACAGAGGCACTGAACAACGTCATTAGAACACATGGACCTAATGGACATCTACAGAACACTCCATCCAAAAGCAACAGCACATCCTTCTCAAGTGCACATGGAGCATTTTCAAGAATTGGTCATATATTAGGCCACAAAAAGAACCTCAGTAAATTCAAAAAGATTGAAATTGTACCAGTTTCTCAGATCACACAGGTATGAAACGAGAAATAAATTACACAAACAAAACAAAAAAGCACACAAACACATGGTGGCTTAATAACATGCTCCTAAATAATCAATGGATCAATGACCAAATAAAAATAGAGATCAAGCAATACATGGAGACAAATGACAACAATAATTCAACACCGCAAAATCTGTGGGATGCAGTGAAGGCTGTGCTAAGAGGGAAATATATTGCAATAGAGGCCTACCTCAGGAAATCAGAACAATCCCAAATGAACAGTCTAAACTCACAATTAATGAAACTAGAAAAGGAAGAACAAATGAGGCCCAAAGTCAGTAGAAGGAGGGACATAATAAAGATTAAAGCAGAAATAAATGAAATTGAGAAGAATAAAACAATAGAAAGAATCAATGAAAGCAGGAGCTGGTTCTTTGAGAAAATAAACAAAATAGATAAACCCCTAGCCGGACTTCTCAAGAAAAAAAGAGAGTCTACACACATAAACAGGATCAGAAATGAGAAAGGAAAAATCACAACAGACATCACAGAAATACAAAGTATTATGAGAGAATGCTATGAAAAATTATATGGTAAAAAACTGGATAACCTAGAAGAAATGGACAACTTTCTAGAAAAATACAACCTTCCAAGGCTGACCCAGGAAGAAAAAGAAAATCTGAATAGACCAATTACCAGCAAAGAAATTGAATTGGTAATCAAAAAACTACCTGAGAACAAAACTCTTGAACCAGATGGTTTCACTGCTGAATTTTATCAAACATTTAATGAAGACGTAATACCCACCCTCCTTAAAGTTTCTAAAAAGTAGAAGAGGAGGGAATATTCCCAAACTCATTCTATGAGGCCAACATCACTCGAAGACCAAAACCAAGCAAACACACCACAAAAAAAGAAAATTGTAGACCAATATCCCTGATGAACATAGATGCAAAAATACTCAATAAAATATTAGCAAACCGAATTCAAAAATACATCAAAAAGATCATCCATCATGATTAAGTGGGATTCATCCCAGGGATGCAAGGATGATACAACATTCAAAATCCATGAACATCATCCACTACATCAACAAAAAGAAGGCAAAAACCACATGATCATCTCCATAGATGCTGAAAAAGCATTTGACAAAATTCAACGTTCGTTCATGATAAAAACTCTCAACAAAATGGCTATAGAGGGGAAGTACCTCAACATAATAAAGGCCATATATGACAAACCCACAGCAAATATTATACTTAACAGCAAGAAGCTGAAAGCTTTTCCTTTAAGATCAGGAACAAGACAAGGATGCCTACTCTCCCCAACTTTTATTCAACATAGTTCTGGGGGTCCTAGCCACGGCAATCAGACAACACAAAGAAATAAAAGGCATCCAGATTGGCAAGGAAGAACCCAAACTGTCCCTGTTTGCAGATGACATAATATGGTACATAAAAAACCCTAAAGAATCCACTCCAAAACTACAAGATCTAATATCTGAATTCAGCAAACTTGCAGGATACAAAATTAATACACAGAAATCTGTTGCTTTCCTATACACTAACGATGAACTTGCAGCAAGAGAAATCAGGAAAACAATTTCATTCACAATTCCATCAAAAAGAATAAAATACCTAGGAATAAACCTAACCAAGGAAGTGAAAGACCTTTACCCTGAAAACTACAAGACACTCTTAAGAGAAATTAAAGAGGACACTAATAAATGGAAATTCATCCCATGCTCTTGGCTGGGAAGAATTAATATTGTCAAAATGGCCACCCTGCCTAAAGCAATCTACAGATTCAATGCAATCCCTATCAAAATACCTACAGTATTCTTCAATGAACTAGAGCAAATAGTTCTAAAATTCATATGGAACCATAAAAGACGCCGAATAGCCAAAGCAATCCTGAGAAGGAAGAATAAAACGGGGAATTACACTCCCTGACTTCAAGCTCTACTACAAAGCTACAGTAATCAAGACAATTTGGTACTGGCACAAGAACAGACCCATAGACCAGTGGAACAGAATAGAAAGCCCAGATATAAACCCAAGCATATATGGTCTATTAATAAACGATAAAGGAGCCATGGATATACAATGGGGAAATGACAGCCTCTTCAACAGCTGGTGTTGGCAAAACTGGACAGCTACATGTAAGAGAATGAAACTGGATTACTGTCTAACCCCATACACAAAAGTAAACTGAAAATTGATCAAAGACGTGAATGTAAGTCATGAAACCATAAAACTCTTAGAAAAAAACATAGGCAAAAATCTCTTGGACATAAACATGAGCAACTTCTTCATGAACATATCTCCCCGGGCAAGGGAAACAAAAGCAAAAATGAACAAGTGGGACTATATCAAAGTAAAAGTCTTCTGTACAGCAAAGGATGCCATCAGTAGAAAAAAAAAGACTTCCTATAGTATGGGAGAATATATTCATAAATGACATATCGATAAGGGGTTGACATACAAATTATATAAAGAGCTCACACACCTCAACAAACAAAAAGCAAATAAGCCAATTAAAAAATGGACAGAGGAGCTGAACAGACACTTCTCTGAAGAAGAAATTCAGATGGCCAACAGGCACATGAAAAGATGCTCCACATCACTAGTCATCAGAGAAATGCAAATTAAAACCACAATGAGATATCACCTCACACCAGTTAGGATGTCCGCCATCCAAAAGACAAACAACAACAAATGTTGGTTAGGATGTGGAGATAGGGGAACCCTCCTACACTGCTGGTGGGAATGTAAATTAGTTCAACCATTGTGGAAAGCAGTATGGAGGTTCCTCAAAAAACTCAAAATAGAAATACCATTTGACCCAGGAATTCCACTCCTAGGAATTTACCCTAAGACTACAGCAGCTCAGTTTGAAAAAGAAATATGCACCCCTATGGTTATCACAGCAGTATTTACAAAAGCCAAGAAATGGAAGCAATCTAAGTGTCCATCAGTAGATGAATGGATAAAGAAGATGTGGTATATATGCACAATGGAATATTATTCAGCCATAAGAAGAAAACATATCCTTCCATTTGCAACAACATGGATGGAGCTAGAGGGTATTATACTCAGTGAAATAAGTCAGACAGAGAGAGACAAGTATCAAATGATTTCACTCATCTGTGGAGTATAAGAACAACAAAAAAACTGAAGGAACAAAACAGCAGCAGACTCACAGAACCCAAGAATGGACTAACAGTTACCAAAGGGAATGGAACTGAGGAGGATGTGTGGGAAGGGAGGTACAAGGGGGAAAAAAAAGGGCTATTACAATTAGCACACATAATATAGCGGGGGTGTGGGTGGGGTGGGGGGCTACGGGGAAGGCAGTATAACACAGAGAAGACAAGTAGTGATTCTATAACATCCTACTACACTGATGGACAGTGACTGCAATGGGGTATGTGGTGGGGACTTGATAATAGGGGGAGTCTAGTAACCATAATATTGCTCTTGTAATTGTATATTAATAATAGCAAAATAAAATTAAAAAAGGAAATAGATAATATGTACTTTTTAAATATGCACATATATAATTATTATCCTCCGAAAGCTACAGGACTTTATAAAAAATTAGGTATGTGAAGATACTATTTTAACTGTAAAGCATCATTATCAAGAAATGCATGTCTCTTTTCAACTTGATGTTACTTGAAGTAATCGGTCACTTTTATCTGAAGTTTAAAGAAATTAGCCCTTATTGTATTATATCGTCAAATAACACAAAATGACAGTCAAAAATTGCAATTGTTTTTGGTATGTGCTCTAAGCTTAATTGTAGTTTAATCTGTTAAAATTCTCAATTACTCATGAATTTTATATCAGGGAAATTAGACATATAAAGTTCTAGAAGGTAGAGGAAATTTGAAGACTACTCTGGGAGTAGTCTAGGCTTATTTTTTAGGTGGTGCTCAAACCAATGTAAATTTTGTACAGAGGAATATAAGTAAATACAAACTGATTCCACAGAAAAGTGAAGACCTCATCTGGAAGATTTTAAAACACATTTATAAATAATTTGTAGGCTAGATCAGTTTTTTATAAAGAAGAGTGGGAATTTCCTTAGATAGTATGTAGATAGTTGAAAAAATCTTTATAGTGCTTCTCAAGATTTTTACATAACTGGGTTTGGTCTATCTGCGCAGAATGTGAATATCCTGCCAGAAAATATAGGGCTTATTTCCATACTTTACAGTAAATTAAGCTTCAGTTGACACAAATTATTTGACAAACCAGTCACCTCCGGTAGCACAATAAAATTACTAGTTTCCAAAAGGTTGGTGCTAACAATGGTTCCAGTGAAATACAGCAACTCTGACCACGGACCAATGAAAGTGTCCCAGGTTTGATTTTTAAATAAGGAGAATTAGCACCTGGGCGAGCCCTGGAATAAGACACCCCAGCCCCGCACCTCTTTCATTCTAAAAACAAAGTTATTTTCCTTTAGAATTTAATGGGCTATTCGGGATTATAAACTGGATGCCACTCGATTACAGTCTGTACCGTAGGGGAAATAACAGGCCCTGGAGCTCAGTGCAGTGGAGCGAGCCCGGCTGCTGCGGGGTTGGAGTCGGGCCCTGCGGAGGAGGTGACGGCGCCCTGTCTCTGCCCGCAGGTGAGCGAGATGGAGGTGAACGGGCAGTTCGAGTCAGTGTGCGAATCCGTGTTCAGCGAGCTGGAGTCGCAGGCGGTGGAGGCGCTGGACCTGCCGGTGCCCGGCTGCTTCCGCGTGCGGAGCCACAGCTACGTGCGGGCCATTGAGAAGGGCTGCTCCCAGGACGACGAGTGCGTGTCGCTGCGGTCCTCCTCCCCGCCACGCACCACCACCACCGTGAGGACCATCCAGAGCAGCACGGGTGAGTGAGCAGGAGGCTGCCCCGGGCCCGCCCCGCCCGCAACAAAATGCCACCCAGGCCCGCCGAGCAAAGAGGCCTCGCTGCCCGGCCCGCCTCTGGCCACATTCACACCCTTTCTCCCAACCCCCTCTGGTACCAACAGAGGAAACTGCAACTGCAGGTCCAACACGGACAGCCTGGGGTGCGGGGTTGGGGGGGCTCTTTCCCAGATCACACAGCTCCCTAGGAGCCAGCGAACTCATCCAACCAACTCCTACTGTCCAAAATCAGGCTCTGACCTCGAGGGGCCTGACCTCTACGTGAATCAGACACCCTAATCGTTGACCGTCACAGAATTGAAATGCTTTTTTAAAACTTCCAAGATACCCAACAAAATGACTACCCCAAAAGACCTGAAATGTCACTGTGAGAAAATAAGGAAGAAACCGGTGAGCCGGTAATACTGATTGAACATTTTGAGTTTTCTTTCATTGTAAGAGAAGGCAGATTTCTTTCAGTAATTTAAAACCTTCTGACTGATATGTGTACACAGCACCTCCTTTTCCCTCTAAACTGAATTTGGATTTTAGACAGAAAGACACAGAAGTGCTTAACTGGTCTCCATGACACTGGAACCTGCATAGGAATATAGCTGTGGGTTATACAGGACACTGTATGTGTTGGGTTTTTTATAACATTTGGTCCAAGAAGAAAAACCCCTTCATCTTACCAAGGTTTAACTTTATGACTGAATTCAGCATAACTCCAATACAGAGTAGTTCTTCAAAAACATCATCAAACCTAGAGTCAAGATAATGATGAATAAATTCGAAGGAAAAGCCTGTGCTGAATATTTGTATTATTCTATTTTAGTTCTAGGTACATCAAATATCAGGAATTATCATTCTGCCTAGAACTTTTGCAGGCTGGAGAAGTAATAGGTCCTCAAACCTGTGCTCCTACTAACTAGAGATGCAGGTTTGTGGTTAGGAATTTGTAAAAACCATTAGAGGTTAAACAATAGGAGTTCACTTGAGAGCAGTGAAAACTAAGATCTCAGGACGAGGGAAAGGATGCTTCTAGATGTTGCAGCTGGCTCTGCAGCTCTGCAGGGAGTCTGGCAACTCTGGCCCTGGCTGGCTGTCTCCAACCAGAGACAGCGAATGTGCATCCTTGCTCACTAGGAAATTCTACAAGAACAGCCATGGACGGGGTTAATAAATAAGGTTGATTTATGAAATGAAAAAAATATTTTTTAAAAAATCATCCATGGGCATATTTATGTGTGTGTTTACATTCATGCAGTAAGTGCAGTTTGAAGACACTGTGCCTGTAGCATCCCACTGTGTCTTGGTGTTTCCCCATTGTTACCACCCAAAACCCTTTCCCAGTGTCGGGGTCCATTCATTGCTTAATCTCGTCGCCTGCTAGCTGCTCTTCTGTGCTGTCGTCCTTGCCCAGAAGTGTCAAGGGAAAGGAAATTTGCGTCACTGGCTGACTCTTTCCTCTCAGGGAATAGTGTGGATAAAGTGGCTAGAGACTCCAGGGTGGCTTTTTTCTGCTCACCTCTCAGAGGACTTTGTGTTGTCATTTAAGAGATAACTTACTTCACTTCTGGCATTAGTTCTTGCACCAGGCTCTTCACACCAAATACCCAGATGTCTGACAATCCTAAGACCCTTCCCAGAAACTCTGAACATTCCCAGAGTTTAAACAACTGGGTTATCAGATAAAATCCAGGTTGCCCGTTAAATGTGAATTTCAGGTAAAGAGTGAATAAATTTGTAGTGTTAAGTATATTCCAAATATTACATGGGTCACACTTTTACTGGAAAATTATTTGTATCATTTGCTAAATGTGACAAGCCTATCAGAGAAGGAGATGAGTGAGGTCTGGGAGGGTGTCCTGTGTTGTTCCTTTTAATATAAATTGAATCAGAGGGTAGCTTTAGCTGGAGGCCGTTTGTGAGAAAACACCAAAAAACAAGGAGAAGTAAATAAAATCCACAGACTAATTCTCCACAAGGAGCCATCTGTTGGGCTCCCCATGCCTCATCCTAAGTCCTGGGCCACAGCTGCCTGCCTCTCTCCGGGTGGGAGGCTCCAGGCTTGGCCGCAGCTGCAGGGGATTCGGGGCAGGAAGATGTGACTTGCCCCCGGGACTGGTAAGCCTGGTAACTTCCTGCTTAACCATCAAACTAAACATGACTATGTATCAACCCTAGAGTCATGGAAAACTAACAATTTAGGGACTAAACCATTGTAGGAGATTCTCAGTTAGCCCATCAGATATTTGAGAGTGTAACATTAAGAATTCTGACACCACCTTTCACAGTTTCTCTATGCCATAGACTCAGTCTTGTATTTTAAAAAGTCATTATTATGGTTTAATAAGGTTCTGTGCCCTTCATTCTACCCCTTCCAATAATCCTGTGCGCTCTTCTCTCCCACCCCATTCACATTCATACACACACACACACACACACACACACTCCTTTCCTCTCTCACATGATCTCAGTGCTTATTAATTCTCTTCTACTGGTTTCCTTCTTACATTGATTAAAATACAATTTCCTGTAGAATACACAGAAAATCCATTCTTCACAGGACATACTAATTTTTGAAATAATGTGCTCATTTGTGATAATCAGGAAATTGCTTTGCTCTAATTTTGGCCATTCCCTCACCACCACCGATGTACACCAGTCAGACGTACACCCGTGTTCAGTAGGACATGCATAGATTTCTTTTTTTACTTCTTTTCCTTTGCTCATTATTCTTGCATACTCAGAACACAGTACATTTTTTCCTACACTTCCCTTTGCCTGAAAAAAAATCTATTTTTGTCAATGGCAGCTGTAAGCTTTTCCCCACAACAGTCCACATTCTGAGTCTTTGGCTTTTGTTTCAGTCCATTTTAACTGTTCAAATCTTCAACAAAATATATTGTGCTCTCCTCTTCCAACCTTATCCATTCTTCATATTAGCAAGATGAAATCACAGCCCACAGCCCACCACAGTGTCTGGTGCATGTGGGAGGGCCGTGAGGATGGGCTTGCCTCTGAGTGGCCCTAAAGGCCCCCTAGCATTGTGAGCAAGGGTTTATGGAGACTCATCCAAACAACTCAGGGCAAGTGGGGAACAGGGTTAGAGAATGACTTACAGCTATGCTTCCTTTGGTTTATGGACATTTTGGTTTATCTAACTAAGAATCTTGTATTCTCTAAGCCTATAATCTCCTTCAAGCACCAGCCTCTCTCCATCTCATAGAGTCAGCACGTATTTATATAAACCACTGCATGTGGGACTCTTAGGTTAAGATTAGAACTAGTGTGAGAGAATAAAATTTTAAAGTAGAGCAATTAACCTCATGAGTGTGAGAAACAAACACCCTTACCTCAGCCATCTGAATACTTTAGGTAAAAGAATTTGGTGCTGGAAATATACCCAAACCTCCACTTCAGAGCATTGGATTAAACCTGCCCCATATGGGATATACCAGTGCAATTGTATGCATTTAAGGATCTTTTCTTTTTACTTCCTACACTGAGCCTCTAGGATCTACCAAAAGCACTACGCCAACATTGTATCTAGATAATCTTGTATCTGGTGAGGCCAACAGCCTGAATAAGCCAAAACATTGTATAATAATCATCAATAGATGCAGCAGTACAGATACACAGTGGTCAGAACTGACACAAAACAGCTTTCAGTGGTTACCCAGCAAGCAGTATGTGAAAGGGTGAGGTGGTATGGACAGGCGGAGATTTTTAGAATAGGTATTTATTACTTTAAAAGCCAATAAAATATTTGAATTAAAATAGTACTCTTCGATAGAAATAGACAAACTATTGTGATACATGATTCTCTGGTCTTTTAAAAAGTTTTCACCTTGAAATTACAAGCTTCTCAAAGAAGCTTTATGTAACAATAATGTAATTTTATAAAGAGTAAGTTCATTTGCCACATGGTTGCTCCTGAAGTTTGGTATCATATTCTTTTCTTAAATGTTGATGGAGTTAACTGGTCCCCTGTCCTTCACCGAGCCCCCAGGGAGGACAATGAGGGCCCAGGACAAAGTGTCCCCCAGGTGAGCAGCCAGAGTCCTCCAGCCAGGGAGCCGACACAGTGGGCCCTCTCAGGTGTGGCTTGGGGTCACCGTGACAGCAGTATTTGCAGTTTGGTTTTTTTCTAATAAGAGATCATATTTTCCCTTAAACTAACACATGTTCTTCTGTAATCCTACTTGGCACTCTCTCCCGTGGCTATCAGCTCTGGCACACTTACTGAGTCTGGCTCCGTGGAGCACAAGCACCGCCCCTTTTTGTCATGTGATCAGGGCCAACATTCCGGGGTTTGTCCCTGGTTTGGGTCTCCACTCCCAGTCAGCCATCCCATCCAGGAGATCACACCGAACTACCTTCATGTGCCCTACTGCAGTCCCGTATACCCTGCTCCCCACCCACAATACAACAAAAAACCCTAACCACATGAGGCTTGAGCAGAATAACATTAAGCCGATGATTCTTATTTACAATACACATAGCAGGCATTCAATAATGGAGGAAGCAAGAGAGGATCCAGAAAAATACTTATTTTCACTGTGATGTAACTGACATATTATGTAAGTTTAAAGTGTATAATGTGTTGATTTGATACATTTATATGTTGCAATATGATTACCAACATAGATTAGCTAACATGTCTATCATGTTACAGAATATCATTTCTCTTTTAAGATCTGTCTCTTAGAAACTTTGAAGTATATAATACAGAATTGCTAATAATTGTGATGCTGTACATTAGATCTCCAGAACTTATTCATCATCTAACTTGTTTGCAGCTTTGACCACCATCGCCTCACTTCCCCTGTCTCTTAGCCCCCAGTGACCACCATTCTATTCTGTTACTACAAGTTCAGCTTTCTTTAGATTCCATGTGTAAGTTAAATCATACAGTATTTGTCATTCTCTGACTTATCTCACATAGCAAATGCCCTCAGGCTCCATTCATGTTGTCACAAATGACAGAATTTCCTTCTTTCTCATAGCTAAATAATATTCCTTGTGTATACGTATATTATACCACATCTTCTTTATCCACTGATAGGTACTTAGGTTGTTCCCATATCTTGGCTCTTGTGAATAATAATACTGCAGTGAACAGCAGAAAAATACTTAACCACTTCACAAACTGCATATTCAACAGATGTTTGAGAAATGAAGGTGACTTTCCTAAGGAAATAGCATGCTACTAATACGAGTTGAATTGTAAAGTATTAGCAGTAGAAGAAGCTTCTACATCATCTAGACTAGGGGTCTGCAAACTACAGCCTATGGGCCAAATTCAACCTGCTGCCTAGTTTTATAAATAAAGTTTTATTGGCACAAAATCACACCCATTTGTTTATGTATTAGCTGTGGCTGCTTTCACCCTCTAACAGCAAAGTCGGGTGGCTGCTGTAGAGACTGTACAGCCCAGAAAGCCAAAAGTATTTATTATCTGGCCCTTTACTGAGAAAGGTTGCCACCCCAATCCAATCCACTGCACCCACTTTACAGCAAAGAAAACTGAGGCCCAAAGTGGTGGGCCTCTAACTGGAAGCAAAATTGCCCAGCCAGAGCCCTTTATTTGGGTCCCAGCTCTACACATTATTTATTGCATGATTATAAAGTTAATCTGAACCTCATTTTCTTCATGTGTAAAATGAAATTATAATTCTGCCTCTCTTATTAGCACTAATTAATGACCACTTTTGGAAAAGCCTTAGAATTCAGAGAAAGCTCAGTTCTTTCTACCAGGCACTAACTTAATTAATAGGTTGTTTTTATAAAGCAATGAAGGAAAAGTTCAGAAGTCCAAGGGAATAAACATTAATCTGAAGTGTTTTGAACAAAGAAACTTTGTTTTTCTATTCAAGATAAGATTAAGTAATAAATATTTAGATTTTGCCTGAACTGGTTCCTTGTCCCTCTGCTAATGAGGTTCCCTTCCTTGAATTTCTCCAAACATCCAAATAGAACTAGAGACATCTAGCTAATTCCTACCTAAGGAGACTCAGACCAAACAACAACAAAAAAAGAGCTAGATTTGTGATACAACATGCATCTCTTTTGAGGGAACTTGTCTGGTTTTTATAGCTGAGAAAACTGAGAAAAATTATAGTGATAATTTTTGGAAAAAATTGGCTATAACTTTTCTTCTTTGGGGCATTAGAGGTGTCATTCCTCTGTACTCTAAAACAAATATTATGAAGTCATAACATGGAACAATCCTGTCAGACATAGAGAAAGATACGCAACCTGAAGAACACTGGAGGCTTTCATCTCCCCCAGTTGTCTTGCCATATGTACATCACCTCCGAGGCACGGAGTGCCAAGCCTCAAGGTGCCATGCTCTGTAGACAGCCCACAGGGCCACCTCTGCCCAGCTGAGGGGGTGTCATATGGCCAATAGTGAAGGGGATCTAGAGTCTTCTGGCCTTTGGGTTGATAAGATCATTAATAAGGAAGTACTATGTAAGTTACACATTACAATGCCTCTATCCTGGCTTTCATTTTAAAGCTTGCAAATCTGGCTTTTATTAATAATAATAATAACTAACTTTTGAGCACTTCCTATTTGACAAGCATTATGAACCAGCTGCACAGATTATCTCATGCAATCCTAACAAATACTCTATGACATGTACATCATATATTATCATTTTCATCATACAGGAAAAAAATTAAGGCTTTGAGAGTCAGCACAACTCAGCCAAGGCCCTACAGCTAGTAAGTGACAGAGCAGGCTCACAGATTCTCTTGAACGTCAATCAATACTTAGTGAAGTATAGTATACCCTGAAATAATTTAATACAAATCTGTCTACAGAATAAGAGGCCTGGGAGCTCTTTTTTTCATTCTTTCTCCCACAAATATTCATTTAGCTCCTGCCAAACCTGTTTTCCATAAAAATATCTGAAAATACCTCTTTTTAAAAGAAACTGTTTTGTTCATATCTTAGGGACATGGGTTTTCATGTGAGCTTGTCTCATTGTGGAATATCCTGTTGAAAGTGAAATTAAAGATGTAAAAACAGGAGAGGTGGTTCAAGATGGTGGCATAGGAAGATCCTGAATCACCTCCTCCCACAGACACAACAAATCTGCACCTACATTTGGAAAAATTCCCTCTGAAGAAGACCTGAAAACTACCCGAATAAACTCTTCCAGGACAAAGGATAAAAGAGCCACACTGAGAAGGGAGGGAGAAGCAGAGATGCCAACCAAGCCACCTCTGACACAGCGACCCTCAGTCAGAGGGGATCTCAAAAGTACAGAACTCCCTGATACACCCCACCCCATACACCACTCTACTACACCCCTGCCAAAGCCAGATGACAAACACAGCCCATACAGGGAATTTCCCTTCAGTGCCTGACTCTGGTGGCCAAGTGGAACTGCATTTCTGGGCTCTACATCTCAAACAATTGGCGAGACAGTTCTCGACAGGCTGCCACCACCAGAGGACTGTCCAAACCACAAACCAAAACATACCCCCAATCTTCCTGTGCAAAAGAGCTGTCTGCTGCACCTGGAGCTCCATCCTAAGGGCAGGCTGCAGGTTTCCCACACAGGGGATAGGTCAGGGGATACCACCTTTGAGCTCTCCCTTGGCCTCACTACAGCTCACTGGTACTTCCCAAAAAGGAGCTCATACTCTCATCTGGAATCCCAAATTTTGCAATTGTCACTAAGAGAACACCTCCAGATTGCTCAGTCTGGAAGGCAACAGATTCTACAATTGCAGTCCCACAGGACTATATATATCTGAATACTTTAAAAGCTGCAGCCTGAGAATCTAGAGCCTAAACCTAGGTACTGACTGACATCCCTCCCTCACTGACATCAGTGAGCTGGAAGAATAGGAAGTGGAACTAACCCAATACAAGTAGCAAAAAGAATAAAAGGCATCCAAATTGGAAAGGAAGAAGTTAAATTGTCACTGTTTGCATGCATTTCAATTTTATATATAGAAAACCCTCTTGGGGGGATGGCACAGGTCCTGGCACATTTTTAACAACTGGAACCTATCAATTAAAAATAAGACTGCTTAAACAATCACAAAAGTTTAAGAGACAACCAAGAGTTAAAGCAAGTCTCTTACACAAGACCATGCTGCAAGGCTGGGAGAGACAGATGTTTTACTGAATACATAGGGGGGAAAAAAAACAGAGACTCAAGCAATATGAAAAGGCAGAAGAGTATGTTCCAAATGAAAGGTAAAACCCCAGAAAAAAAAATCCTTAATGAAATAGAGATAGGCATTTTACTGATAAAGAGCTCAAAGTAATGGTCATAAACATGCTCACTGAACTCAGGAAAAGAATGGATAAACAAGTAGGAATCTCAGCAAGGAGACAGAAAATACAAGAAAGTACCAAACGGAAGTCACAGAACTGAAGAATACACCAGAGGAGTTCAACAACAGACTAGATGAAGTAGAAGATAGATAGAATCAATGAGCTGGAAGACCGGGAAGTGGAACTCACCCAATAAAAGTAGCAAAAAGAATAAAAGGCATCCAAATTGGAAAGGAAGAAGTAATATTGTCCCTATTTGCATGCAATTTTATATATAGAAAACCCTAAAGATTCTGCTAAAAAACTGTTTGAACTAACAAACAAATTCAGTACAACTGCCGGATATACAATCAATATACAAAAATATGTAGCATTTTTATACCATAAAACTATCATAAAAAAAGATATTAAGAAAACAATCCCCCTTACAAATGCATCAAAAAGAATGAAACACCTAAGAATTAATTTAGCCAAGAAGGGAAAGACATATACACTGAAAACTATAAGACATTGATAAAAGAAATAGAAGACACAATAAATGTGGAGGTAGTCCAGATTCATGGGTTGGAAGAATTAGAATTGCTAAAATGTCTTTATTACCCAAAGCAATTTATGGATTCAATGCAATCCCTGTCAAAATTCCAATGGCATTTTTCACAGAAATAGACAAACAATCCTAAAATTTGTATAGAACCACAAAAGATCTCACATATTCAAAACAATCCTAAGAAAGAAGAATATAGCTGGGGACATCATAATCCCTAATTTCACACCATACTACAAAGCTATAATAACCAAAAAAGTATTGTATTGGGATAAAAACAGACACATAGATCAATGGATCAGAAGAGAGTCCAGAAATAAACCCATATATGGTCAATTAATTTATGACAAAGAAGGCAAGAGTATACAAGGGGAAAAGGAGAGTCTCTTCAATAAGTGGTGCTGGGAAAACTGGACAGCTACATGCAAAAGAATGAAATGGGACCACTATCTTACACGATACAGAAAAATTAACTCAGAATTGATTAAAAATTGAATATAAGACCAGAAACCATAAAACTCCTAGAAAAAAATGTAAGTGGTAACTCCTGGACATTGGTCTTAGGAATTACTTTTGGATCTGACTCCAGAAGCAATGGCAACAAAAGCAGAAATAAACAAATGGGACTACATCAAACTAAAAAGCTTCTGCACAGTGAAGGAAACCATCAACAAAATAAAAAGACAACCTACTAAATGGGTGAAGATGTTTGCAAATCATATACCCCAATAACAGGTTAATATTCAAAATATATAAAGAATTCATACAACTGAATAACAACAAAAATTCCAATTAAAAAATGGGGAGAGGATCTGAATAGACATTTGCCAAAGATGTACTATGTCCAACATCAGGCACATGAAAAGGTGCTCCACATCACTAGTCATCCGGGAAACGCAAATCAAAACCACAGTGAGCTCACTCCCATCAGAATGGCTCTTACCGAAAGGACAAAAAATAAGTGTTGGCAAGGATGTGGAGAAAAGGGAACCCTCATGCACCATTGGTGGGAATGTAAATTGGTGCAGCCACTCTGAAACACAGTATGGAGGTTCCTCAAAAAATTAAAAATAAAGCTACCATATGACCCAGCAAGTCCACTTCTGAGTATTTATCTCAAGAAAATGAAAACACTAATTTGAAAAGATATATGCACCCCTATATTCACTGCAGCACTATTTATAATAGCCAAGAAAAAAAAAGAACTCAAGTGTCCACGGATGGATGAATAAAGAAAATGTGTTTAATAAACACAATGGAATGTTATTCAGCATAAAAAAGAATGAAATCTTGCCATTTGTGAGATAATATGGATGGGCTTTGACAGTTTTATGCTAAGTGAAATAAATGACACAGAGAAAGACAACTACCATATGATTTCACTTATATATGGAATCTAAAAAACAAAACAAGTGAACTAACAAAATGAAACAAAACTCATAAATACAGAGAACAGATTGGTAGTTGCCAGAGGGGAGGAAGGTTGGAGTGTAGGAGAAATGAGTGGAGATCAAGAGATATAATCTTCCAATTATAAAATAAGTAAGTCGTGGGGATGTAATAATGTACAGCATGAGGACTATAGTCAATAATATTGTGTTGCAAATTTAAAAATTGTTAAGAAAGTAACTTAGAAGTCTCATTACATGAAAAAAAAGATGTGAAAATGGAGAGAAATTAAAATGGATAGAGAAAAACCCTATAAAAAGAAAATACTCTATGGGTTGCAACTTCATAAGATCCTTTGTTATTGTGATATGACAGATTTAAAAGATCAAAATCCAATCCCTTGATCTAGTTATGGTGGTATCATACAGCACTGAACGGAAATAAAAAATTTTTGCCAACTCATGGATAAACTAAGCAGGTGAGAAATTCTGTTTTGTAACTGATGAAATGGTCAGAGTTCTCTGCCTCAGGCTAAGTAATAAAAAAACTGCATAAATTTAATTATGATCTGACTGGTCTCTTGATTGTGAGCATTTACAACCCAGTTACAAAGGTCAATACAAATTAGAAAATCAAACTCCTTTCATGTAAATATTTATTACATGGGAAGTTCCTTTTAAAATCTTTTTAAATTTCTCACAAAAAGTTAATCAACATAGAACCTAAAAATTCAATTTTTTATCTTTATGATACCTCCAAGGACACTGTCATGGTCCAGAGTTGTCTGATTCAATTCATGTACAACTTGAACAAATATAGCAAAGTAATAGCCACTGAAAACCACACATGTAATTAATTCCGGCAGTTTGGTAGCAGCATTATTTAGCTTCAGGTGGTAAATCCAACAACTGAGGTTTTGTACCTCTGCCTATTATTTTTACCTATTATTGACATTCTGTCAAGATTTCAGTGCAACCCTTACTACTGCCAAAAGTCTTTATTTAAAAACAAAGAAGATCGAGACAAATAGTACCGTGATGTTACTATATTGGCAAATAAGAAATGCTCTCATATTTACTGGAATGATGAATCAATGATCATGTAATTATTAACACTCTGAAAGTTTTCTTTGCCATCTACTGGTCTCATACTGGCATGCAAATTCCACCAACATACAAGATAATTGGTAGAAAAAGGTCAAGAAAAACAAAAGTTATCAGTATTTTCAAGAATACTAATTCAAATAATTTAACTTATAAAAGAAAATAACTAGTCTAAATTATCTCTAAAACTATGACAATCATCAAAATTTAATTCATTTTTATCCTTACAGTATTATACAGTTTTATGATTTCAAGGGTAAATGTAATATTATTAAAATTAACTTTGCTTAACCAGTGTCATACTTCAGAGGTCTCTCCCTGACAAGCAATCTGATCAAGACAGAAACTCAGCCCTAATTTCTAGGTAAAGGCCATCCTGCCTCACCTAAAGGCCAACCTTGAATTTCTTTTTCATCTGATATTCTTATTCCAGCACATATTATCTCCCACAATTAAATTTTAAAATTTAGGAAAATCAGTGAGTTCATATCATCTACTGCTTTGCTTATGAAAAAACTTTCTCTTTTCCAAAAGTTGATCATGGCCAGAGAATCATAATAAGACATCATTAAGTGTTTGTGTTTATCATTTTCAAGGAACTTCTTTCCATCATCTTTTACTTTTACTTTTTTATTTGAAGTAATTATAGATTTACAGGATGTTACAAAGATATTACAAAGAGGTGTCGTACCCCTTCCTCAGTTTCCCCCAAGAGTTACATGCTGGATAACCATAATACAATATCAAAAACAGGAAATTGACATTGGTACTATGTATGCAAATCATTCATATTTTGTCACATGTGTAGATTTCTACAACCACCACCACAATCAAGATACAGAACTATTCCATCACCGCAAAGATCTACTGTTGTCCACATTTTACCAGTTTGAATGAAGTATAGAAACCCTGCCACCCTTCTAAAGCCTTTGCCCTCTCCCATTTAAAATAGAATTATCCTAAATATTTCCTTCACATACACTGAGAGCCACATCATGCAATGTTCTCCTTTTTGCTTCAAATGTCAAATATAATTTAGAAAACTTAAGAGGAAAAGTCTATAGAATTTACCCATATTTTTTGCCAAGTTGCCAAATTTGGGAACTTTTCAACCGCTACTTCTATGACTGTTTTTTCATTCCCACCCTCCTAGTGCCATTCTTGTGGGACTGCAGTGACAAGGTAGCCACAACTCTTGCAGTGGGTGGTTTGAGGCCACAACTCAGAGGAGGAGGTGGGGAGGCAGGCACTGCTTCATCTGTATCATGTGACCTCTTCTGCCTGTGAAACACAATCAATTCTTAGCACACAGAGACTACCCCACCTAACACAACCCAACTTTCACAAATGGGAGACCACCCTAAGTTATGTTTAGCTGCTCTACCCAGTATGCACTGCCTCTTAGTACTATCAGAGTCCCTTGTCTTCCTTTCTAATCCTGTCCAGGTATTATTTCTCACCTTTCTGTAATTTATGAGTTATATTATATACTCAATAAAAATATCTGACTACTCAAAACAAAACTCAACAAGCTTGATTTAGAAAAAGGAGCAAAGAATCCTCAAGGACAAGCAGTATCTATTGTCCTTCAAATAATCTAAGATGATGTCAGTGGCATATCAAGTCATTGATGAAGTTTAATGGAGCACAACCTGTCTTTAAAAATAATATTAATACCAGGCATTCTCTGTCTATATAGCTTATGGAATTGCCCTGTATTTGTTAAATTCAGACGGCAGCTACATCAGTCTTTTCTAGTCTCATTGACAGCACATTTACTGTATTCCATTAAATATAATGTTGATGTAAAATTGACAGGTAAAATTGACACAAATTAAAGGGACTTTTTTTCATTTAAATACTAGCTACCTGAAACATGAATAGCTGTCCACCAGAACAAAGATAGAAAGAGAAACCCACACTCCAAAAGCCCTTAATACTTTCTCTTCTCAATTGCTTAAATGGAAAGAATGAATGCTCTTGGCTTTGGCCTATAGCAGTCTTGAAGTCTCTACTACTGTAAGGTCTCTGTTAGTAATTTATGGCCCAAACAATAAAGAGTTTAAATGCCACTTAATTATTAGCTTTGCAATGGATCAGCAATTAGCCATCAGAACACCAACCTACAGTCCTCACACATAAAGAACTGCGTTGTGAATGTTTGTTGGTCATGGCTCAGTGGGTGAAAATGTAGGATTTCGTCAGGAAATTTTCTACTTCAGTGAATGCTGTAAGTTTCTAGGGTGATTCTCACATCTCCACAGAAGCAGAACATTATAAACTTTTTTCTCATGCACATGAAAAATAAACCACTTCATTTTAGAGAATGAGATAATCACATGTCTCCCCCAAACCGTCTTAAGGAATGAAGTTTCAATAATTTCTTATTTGGGGAAAGAACTTTTAGAAATGGATGACAGGGATTAAAGATGGCGGTGTGAGAGGTGAGACAGAGGCTTCCTCCTAAAACTGCATATAATATGAAAATATAACTAATACAACTACTCTTGAAAGAGCAACAGGAAAGAGGACTGCAACAAACTGCATACACCTGGAAACAAGAGCAGACCCCACAGAAAAGGGTAACGTACTAAAGCTGTGGTCCTGCGGGATCCAAGCCCTTCCCCCACCCCAGCTCACCCACAGGAGGAACAGGAACGGAGCAGGGAGGGAGTGGAGATCTGGGACTGCTGAATACCTAACTCTGGAGATCTGCTCTGGGAGCACAAACCTACATTTCATGGTGCTTGAATGATACTCTCATAATTAGGGGGTTGGAAAACTAAAACAGGCAGAATTCCTGGAGAGACTAAGATTCCAGTTGCTTGTGGAAAGCAGCAATCCATATACAGCTGCTCTGGGACAAAAGAAAGGCAGGAAGTCTGAGAGACTTCCTAACAAAGAAGCCCTTAGCAAGGGGGCTGCTAAAGGGGCAAGAATTGCACAGAGCTTACTGCTCAAGAGAAAGGACAGGTAGACAAAATTGTCAGGGTGCACTCGACCCAGCAGATTGGGAGCTTTCAGGATCTTCAGGTGCTCCAGTTCCCTGGCTGCCGGCACGGCTCCAGGAACCCCTTCTGTGACAGGCAGACTGCTGCACCTTTCTCCTGGCCAGCCCCACCAGGTTTGCAAACCGGGAAACCCTACCCTGGCATTAGGCCATCCAGAGGGAAGATCTGTCTACAGCAACTAAAAACGCAAAGCATAGAGGCTTACACCTGTGTGCTCGGCCCACTGGTTCAGGCAGTGGAGACAGGTATAGCAGCCAGGAACCAGGAAACGGCTCTTTCCTCCCCTGAGGCACCAATACCACTCCCCTGTAACCCCCGACATTGCTTCAGGGGCTGAGCAGCTCCAGAGAGTAGAGCTTCTGGGCATTAGAGGGCGCCATATGCAAATATGAAACACCAAAGGAACCTGGTCCAGAGTAAAATTATGAATGCAACTCCTGAGAAAGATTTAAATGATATTGACCTCATGACTCCCCCTGAAAGGGAGTTCAAAATAAAAATCATTAGCATGCTCATGGAGGTACAGAAAGATATTCAAGAACTCAGGAATGAATTACGGTCGGAGATCCAATCATTGGAGAGCACAATGGACGGTATTACAAGCAGACAGGATATGGTGGAGAAGATAAGTGAAATAGAAACTAGAGAAGAGGAATAAAGAGAAGCTGAGGCACAGAGAGAAAAAAGGATCTCTAAGAATGAAAGAATATTGGGAAAACTGTGTGACCAATCCAAACCGAACAATATTCGCATTATAGGGTTACCAGAAGAAGAAGAGAGAGAAAAAGGGATAGAAAGTGTCATTGAGGAGGTGATTCTGAAAACTTCCCCAATGTGGGAAGGAGATAGTCTCTCAGGCCATGGAGGTACACAGATCTCCCAACACAAGGGACCCAAGGAAGACAACACCAAGACATATAGTAATTAAAATGGCAAAGATCAAGGATAAGGACAGACTATTAAAAGCAGCCAGAGAGAGAAATAAGATCACATACAAAGGAAAGCCCATCAGGCTATCATCAGACTTTTCCAAAGAAACCTTACAGGCCAGAAGGGAGTGGCATGATGTATTTAATGCAGTGAAGCAGAAGGGCCCTGAACCAAGATTACTTTATCTGGCAACATTATCATTTAAATTTGAAGAGGGGATTAAACAATTCCCGGATAAGCAAAAGCTGAGAGAATTTACCTCCCACAAACCATCTCTACAGTGTATTTTGGAGGGACTGCTATAGATGGAAGTGTTCCTACAGTTTAATAGCTGTCACCAGAGGTTATAAAACCACAGTAAAGAAAGTAGAACAGCTAATTACGAATAAAATGCAAAATTAAATTAACTATCCCCAAAGTCAATCAAGGGATAGACAAATGGAGGAGGAAGAAAAAAACAAAAAAAGAACCTTTAGATTACGTTTGTAATAGCATATTAAGTGAGTTAAGTTAGACTCTTAGATAGTAAGGAAGTTAACCTTGAACCTTTGGTAACCACGAATCTGAAGCCTGCAATGCCAATAAGTACATACCAATCCATAATCACCCTAAATGTAAATAGACTGAATGCACCAGTCAAAAGACATAGAGTCACTGAATGGATAAAAAAACAAGACCCATCTATATGCTGCCTACAAGAGACTCACTTTAAACCCAAAGACGTACACAGACTAAAAGTGAAGGGATGGAAAAAGACATTTCATGCAACTAATAGGGAGAAAAAAGCAGGAGTTGTAGTACTTATATCAGACAAAATAGACTTCAAAACAAAGAAAGTAACAAGAGACAAAGAAGGACATTACATAATGATAAAAGGGTCCATCCAACAAGAAGATATTACCATTATAAATATCTATGCACCCAACACATGAGCTCCTGCATATGTGAAATAAATACTAACAGAATTAAAGGGGGAAATACAATGCAATGCATTCATTCTAGGAGACTTCAACACACCACTCACTCTGAGGGACAGATCAAGCACACAGAAAACAACTAAGGAGACAGAGGCACTGAACAACACATTAGAACAGATGGACCTAACAGGCATCTACAGAACTCTACACCCAAAAGCAGCAGAATACACATTCTTCTCAAGTCCACATGGAACATTTTCAAGACTAGATCATATACTAGGCCACAAAAAGAGCCTCAGTAAATTCAAAAAGATTGAAATTGTACCAACCAGCTTCTCAGACCACAAAGGAATGAAACTAGAAATGAATTATGCAAAGAAAACGAAAAATCCACAAACACATGGATGCTTAATAACATGCTTCTAAATAATCAATGGATCAATGACCAAATAAAAACAGAGATCAAGCAATATATGGAGACAAATGACAACAATACTTAAATACCACAAAATCTGTGGGACGCAGCAAAGGCCGTGCTAAGAGGAAAGTATATTGCAATACAGGCCTACCTCAGGAAAGGAGCACATTCCCATATGGGCAGTCTAAACTCACAATTAATGAAACTAGAAAAAGAAGAATAAATAAGACCCAAAGTCAGGAGAAGGAGGGACATAATAAAGATTAGAGCAGAAATAAATAAAATCAAGAAGAATAAAACAATAGAAAGGATCAATGAAAGCAAGAGCTGGTTCTTCGAGAAAATAAACAAAATAGATACGCCTCTAGCCAGACCTATCAAGAAAAAAAGAGTCTACTCACATAAACAGAATCAGAAATGAGAAAGGAAAAATCACTACAGACACCACAGAAATACAAAGAACTCTTAGAGAATACTATGAAAAATCATATGCTAAGAAACTGCATAACCTAGAAGAAATGGACAACTTTATAGAAAAATACAACCTTCCAAGGCTGACCCAGAGAGAAACAGAAAATCTCAACAGACCAATTACCAGCAACGAAATTGAACTGGTAATCAAAAACCTACCTAGGAATAAAATCCATGGACTAGATGGCTTCACCACTAGTGAAATTTTATCAAACATTTAGTGAAGACCTAATACCCATCCTCCTTAAAGTTTTCCAAGGAGTAGAAGAAGAGGGAATACTTCCAAACTCATTCTATGAGGCCAGCATCACTCTAATACCAAAACTGGGCAGACACCACAAAAAAAGAAAACTACAGACCAATATCCCTGATGAACATAGACGCAAAAATACTCAACAAAATATTAGCAAACCAAATTCAAAAATACATCAAAAGGATCATCCATCATGATCAAGTAGGATTTATTCGAGGGATGCAAGGATGGTTCAACATTCGAAAATCCATCAACATCATCCACCACATCAACAAAAAGAAAGACAAAAACCACATAATCATCTCCATAGATGCTGAACAGCATTTGACAAAATTCAACATCTATTCATGATAAAAACTCTCAATAAAATGCGTATAGAGGGCAAGTACCTCAACATAATAAAGGCCATATATGACAAACCCACAGCCAACATTATACTTAACAGCGAGAAGCTGAAAGCTTTTCCTTTAAGATTGGGAACAAGACAAGGATGTCCACGCGCCCCACTTCTATTCAACAGAGTACTGGAGGTCGTAGCCCCGGCAATCAGACAACACAAAGAAATAAAAGGCATCCAGATTGGAAGGGAAGAAGTTCAACTGTCCCTGTTTGCAGATGACATGATATTGTACATAAAAAACCCTAAAGAATCTACTCCAAAATTAATAGATCTAACATCTGAATTCAGTAAAGTTGTGGGATACAAAATTAATGTGCAGAAATCTGTGGCATTCCTATACACTAACAATGACCTAGCAGAGAGAGAAATCAGGAAAACAATTCCATTCAAAGTTGCATCAAAAAGAATAAAATACCTAGGAGTAAACCTAACCAAGGAAGTGAAAGAACTACACTCTAAAAACTACAAGACACTCATGAGAGAAATTTTAAAGAAGATAGCAATAAATGGAAACACATCCCATTCTCATGGATAGGAAGAATTAATATTGTCAAAATGGCCATCCTGCCTAAAGTAATCTACAGATTCAATGCAATTCCTATCAAAATACCAACAGCATTTTTCAACGAACTAGAGAAAATCATTCTAAAATTCATATGGAACCACAAAAGACCCCTAATAGCCAAAGCAATCCTGAGAAGGAAGAATAAAGCTGGGGGGATTATGCTCCCCAACTTCAATCTTTACTACAAAGCCACAGTACTCAAGACAATTTGGTACTGGCACAAGAAAAGCCCCATAGACCAATGGAACAGACTAGAGAGCCCTGATATAAACCCAACCATATATGGTCAATTAATATATGATAAAGGAGCTACGGACATACAATGGGGAAATGACAGCCTCTTCAACAGCTGGTGTTGGCAAAACTGGACAGTTACATGAAAGAGAATGAAACTGGATTATTGTTTAAACCCATACACAAAAGTAAACTCAAAATGGATCAAGGACCTGAATGTAAGTCATGAAACCATAAAACTCTTAGAAGACAACATAGGCAAAAATCTCCTGAATATAAGCATAAGCAACTTCTTTCTGAACGCCTCTCCTCGAGCAAGGGAAACAAAAGCAAAAATGAACTCATGGGACTATATCAAACTAAGGAGTTTCTGTACAGCAAAGGACACCATCAACAAAACAAAAAGGTATCCTACAGTATGGGAGAATATATTTGTAAATGACATATCCAACAAGGGGTTAACATCCAAAATATATCAAGAACTTACACGCCTCTACACCCAAAAAGCAAATAACCCGATTAAAAAATGGGCAGAGGATATGAAGAGACAGTTCTCCAAAGAAGAAATTCAGATGGCCAACAGACACATGAAAAGATGCTCCACATCACTAATCATCAGGGAAATGCAAATTAAAAACACAATTAGATATCACCTCACACCAGTGAGGACGGCCAGCATCCAAAAGACTAAAAACAACAAATGCTGGCGAGGATGCGGAGAAAGGGGAACCCTCCTACACTGCTGGTGGGAATGTAAGCTTGTTCAACCATTATGGAGGTTCCTCAAAAAACTAAAAATACAAATGCTATTTGACCCAGGAATCCCACTCCTTGGAATTTACCCAAAGAATACAACTTCTCAGATTCAAAAAGACATATGTACCCCTATGTTTATTGCCGCACTTTTAACAATAGCCATGATATGGAAGCAACCTAAGTGTCCATCAGTAGATGAATGGATAAAGAAGAGGTGGTACATATACACAATGGAATACTATTCAGCCATAAGAAAGAAACAAATCCTGCCATTTGCAACAACGTGGATGGAGCTGGAGGATATTATGCTCAGTGAAATAAGCCAGGCAGAGAAAGACAAGTGCCAAATGACTTCCCTCATTTGTGGAGTATAACAATGAAGCAAAACTGAAAGAACAAAATAGTAGCAGACTCGGGGACTCCAAGAAGGAACTAGTGATTACCAAAGGGGAGGGATGTGGGAGGGTGGATGGTGAGGGTGGGAGAAGGGGATTGTGGGGTATTATGTTTAGTACACATGGTATGGGAAATCACGGGGAAAACAGTGTAGCAAAGAGAAGGCAAATAGTGAATTTGTGTCATCTTACTACACTGACGGACAGTGACTGAATTGGGGTGAGTGGGGACTTGATAATATGGGTAAATGTAGTTACCACATTGTTTTTTCATGTGAAACCTTCATAAGAGTATATATCAATAATACCTTAATAAAAAATAAATAAAAGAAAAAAAAGAAATGGATGACAAACATTAACATCTGTACATAAAGGCTTCCACTTTATTCTCAGGCCAATTCCACTTCACATTCTTTCTCCTCATTTCCAGCGAAAATCCTACGGACACTGCCTCCCTACCTCTTCCCTCTCAGATCCATAATAAGTAAAGGAATTATGCTAATAATTATGTTTAATAATTATGCTAATAATTCAAATTATGCTAATATGTAATTATATAATAAACTATGTATCTTCAGTCCTGATCTTGTCTCATATCTCTGTTTATTCAGAGATTAAAGAAGACTACATGGACTGCTAATCACATCTCTGGAATGGATATTAAAATTTGAGAAAACTGATAAAGGATTTGCATCAACATTTATTCTATTTTTTTCTAGCTTTCTCTTAAAATGCAGCAGATTCTTCATCCTTTGAATCACTAGAGTATTATGAAAGGGCAGCAAAAATACTGATAAGCTCTAAGGCTGCCAAGAACAGGGCATCTCTTTCCATTTTGAATCTCCTTTTAAAACCAAAAACAGCCTAACTCTTTGCACCCATCCAAGCCATAACAGACAACCCAAGCTGTGTTGAAATCTCCAAAAACTTCTTAAATGCTCATTATTTTTTGCTTCTAATTCCCTTCTATGAATCTGTTCTGCAGAAATAATCTGAAATAGAGAAAAATGTATAGACCAGGATGTTTATAGACCTCAGCATTATTTATTATGGTGACAGATTTGAACAACCTTTGTTGGTGGTGAATATCTCTCTACCAGTCCAGGAAATGTTACACAAAGTATGGAATGTCCACTTCAATGGGCTATTAAGCCAGTGGTAAAAATTGTGCTTAGAAAGAGTTTATAATAATATAGAGGGGGAGAACTTCTGACGTTATATTAAGCTAGAAACCCGCAGTACCTTGAAACACTCTGTAAAATTGTGTTTGCGTGTGTATATACATATGAGCATGTACACATAGTTCAGAATTATGTCATCGTATTGTGCCCAGAAAAACAAACTGGGAGGAAATGCACTAGAATGTTCAACAGCAGTTATCTTTGGCATTGGAACCAAAGATGGTTTGGGTTTTCTTTGTATTTATTTTCCAAATATTCTGCAGTGGTCATGTTTTACTTTCGCAATAAAAGAAATTGTTTTTTAAAAAGACATGGTTAACGTTTCATGGTAAGGGTCCTATTAGGAAATGATGGTACATCTCGTATCAGCATAACCTTCAGATTTCACCTTTTTTCTTTTTGCTTTTGTGATTAAACGAAGTTGAGGTCAGTGGTTAGACTGGATAACCAAAGGTAATGTCTAGAAAGATGTTGCTTGGTGATTGTTGTTATTCATCTTAGCATGTATCTCCTTCTAGGAAGGAATTCTAAAACCATAAAATAATTTCTTTAAAGCTCCTTTCTTTTGTCTTCCCTGATTCTCATGGTGATAGCAGGTGAGGTTTTTGGAGATTTTGCAATTTTTTCCTTTTTTCCCTTCAGGAGTCAGAGGCAGTTAATTTGCAAACGACAGTTGCAGGTGTTTTTCAAGAAGGGAGTTGAGGACAAAGGAATAAAAACTATATAAAACCAGCTTATGGCATCTTTAAAAACATAAATCCACGTCTTTGTAGCTCTTACTCCAACAAAGCTCGGCTCTCAGAGGCATGCTTTCAGCTCTTACTTCTGTTCCAGCCAGAAAAGCTCCCAGAGCAATTACAGCAAAAGAAAAGCTTTCTGCCACAGCCACAATCTGATATAATAGAATAAGCAGGCCACCTGTGCTTTTAGAAAGGTGGGAACTCTTTAGAAAGCAGACAAAGTGAAGTGCTGAATGGAATTGTGAAAAGTCATGGAAAATACTCATTATCCTTATTCATGAAAAAAGAGATGTTGACAAATTTGCTGTAAAAAAGTATTAGGAACTCTTGCTTCACGGGAAGTGTCAAGCAGCAGATCAAAGGACAATGCTTTTTGGGATTCCTGTTAACAGCACAGCCCTCTGCGGGCTCCGCGGATATCTCAGACTCATGGTGACATTCCCCACAGCATCTGCCTTTCTCCCCCAAACCTCTTTCCTCATTCCTTTCCCTCCCTTTTCCCTTATTCTTTTCCAGAGAGAACTCAAAGACACTTGGCCATCTTTCACCTATTCCAACAGCTCTAGGGGAAACTTTAGGAAAAGTAAAAATGGCCAGGCTAACCAGTTCTTGCTTTTCTCACATTCATTCTTCTGAAACTCTGCTTGAGGGACCATGGCATGAATGGGACCCCAGAAACAGGTAGTTGAGTTCTCTTCGATCACACAGTCACACTGCCCCGGACTAGACTACTGTGGGCTGGCATCTCCCAACCAACCACCTTATGGACATGTTATTTCAGAAGCACTGTGAAGCCTTCATCTAAGAGAAAATATACATGTGCTGTGTGGTCTGCTGAATTTCAAAACCTACATATACATCAGTTAATACTTTCATACCTGCTAAAACATCGACAGCATTCAAGCTGAGTGTGTGTAACAGGAGGATTTCAGCCAGAGAATGATGAGCAAATGGAAGCTCGTTTCCTGCCTTGTGCTTTAGGATCTTGCCATTAACCTTAACTGGAACAGTATGTGTTAATTCAGAGCCATTCTTCTGGAGTAGTACCTCCATCTGCTCATATACAACCTCTGGTTCCATTTGAAAAACAATTGGCTATTTGAACCTGTGTGTAGTTTGTAATAATCCTTTCCACAAATAACTCTTCCTGGTTTCAATTCCGTAGTGGGGAAGCCTGACACCACCTTAGAAAAATCAGAAAATGGTTTTGTTTTGCTTCACAAAGAAAGACTTAATAGGATTATATCACTACAGGACACCCTCACTTCTCTCCCATCAAATTGGTTCTGAATCAGAATTACAGTTTTTTTTTAAAGGGGGTTAAGAAGCCTGTGGTTCTCAGATAAAGTTCTTCCTTAATAAAGGAGCTATTCCTGGTGTTAAGACCATACATCCAGAAGTTTCAGAATAGGACAGAATTTTGATAGTGTCCCCCTAACTTGTCCGTGTTCTTCTGTATAACTCAAAATGTTAAGTCACCCTCAAAACTTTATTTTTGGATTTCCCATATGTTAGTTTTCTCTGCACAGAAGCTGAAGAAGAGGCATGGGCAAATAGGTAAAGCATTAATGAAATAGACATACTGATCGATTCTGTTTCCTGGGCACTTCCTCTGAATATGCCATGAGGGAATGTGGGTCCTCTGCACAAACTTTGGATACCTGGAAACCTACTGAATATCTGCTGCACCAGGCTTCCCTATGTGCTTTTCACAAGCAGTGTGTTTTTTATGCTGCACACATGTCACACTGTATATCAGAGGGAGGACCACCAAATCCTTAAGATATACTAAAGGTTATGGTCAGGTGAGAGACTTAAAGCAAACCCTGGGTTTTGAGAATAGAACTATAAGCACAAGCACAACGCATCAATTTGCTGCTTATTCCTTCTCCCTCCACCAAGATGCTTCTATTCTGCCCCATACCACATGACTTAATCTCACCCCAAAAGACAATTTACAGATACTCATGCTTCGAACTGCTACCAAGCTACTGGAACATTACCTCATCTCTCCTTTCCAACTAAAGCCTCCTCCAGCATGACAAATCTTTCCAATCATGGCATCAATCTCGACTGTCTATCTGTCCACACCCATCCCAACCCCATCCATCTTGGATTTGCCCATGAGAGGGGAGCTCAGACCTGCCCATTCCTATCATACCCAGAATCTTCTCCACCTCTTCACCCACAGCCTTCATTCCTTCTGGCACTGCCTCGTGGCCACCCAGTGCCACCCCATATCACCCACCTGTCCCTTGCTATGCTCTTTTTCTTCACGATACTTATTGCTAAGTGTCATGAAATCAGATATTTCCTTGGGTATTTGCTATTCAGTTATAGACAGGGAATTTTTCTGTCTTACTCACTACTGTGTCCCCAGCTCTTAGAACTGTGACATCTGTAATTGATGTCTTAAAAATATTTCAGAATGAGTATGTGAAAGAGAGCTGTGCTGTGCTCCCCACACTTAATGGCGCGGACCCTCATGAGCTTCTCTGGGAACAGCGTGAAGCCCATCAGACCAGAGTCTTCAGCGTTTTTAACCCATGCCTCCTTTCGATAAAGAAAAAAACAGAAAGAAACTCATGCCCCTCTGCAGGGTCTCGAGCTAGGGGTAGGATGGAATAGGGTGGGGAGTGAGGCAGGAGACCCATCAGAATTTACAAGGGCAGGTACGAATGGTCAGTTTGTTGACGTTAGCAGGAGTCACCAGCCCGCCAAATCACCTTCCCTAAATATAGCTTCTCTCAACCAGGGACCTGGTACGGTGAGATGCAGTTTGAGAAGGTCTTGGTTTACGGTAGTTGGCCTTTCCTAGTGTAAAATGAAGGCCATTTAGGGTGTTACTAGGGAGAGCCCATTGCACAGGGAAGCATAAAACCATCCATGTCCCACTCTCTCTGAAACAGCCACACAAGAAGAGTCACTCCCTCCACCACAGAAAAGAGCTGCTCCCTATTAATGTTATTTCGGAGCAGCTTCTCATTGCCTGGAAGGATAGCAATGATTCACCTGCAGTGGCCCTACGCTTTAGTTGGGGCACCAGTCTACAAAGGGAACCAGATTTGGGCCTATCCTGGGTAGCTCCCCTTGGATCTGAGGCAGGACAGCATACCTGCTATGCCCACACCACCCACTTCTGATTTCTGTATTAACCAAGCATGGTGGCAGTGGGAAGGAGAAGAAAAGAGGAAAGTCAAGTATTATCCAACCCTTTAGTCTAGTGAACATTGAACACTTC
This sequence comes from Smutsia gigantea, assembly GCA_032199065.1. Classification (NCBI taxonomy): domain Eukaryota; kingdom Metazoa; phylum Chordata; class Mammalia; order Pholidota; family Manidae; genus Smutsia; species Smutsia gigantea. The sequence goes on along the minus strand of JAVSCE010021834.1, from coordinate 150,397 downwards.
TCTGTGTCAAACCCGAGTTCAGGGGTGAGAACACTAACCTGATAAGAAACCATCCCTGTCCAGAGGAGTTCCCAGTTGCAGGGAAACCAACACTTTCAATTTCAACACCATTCACTAAATTCTCAATTTTTGCACTGCTTTAATAGTGGCAGAGTTCTCTAGGACCCGGTGGCAAATGTACATATTCTCTACAGACTGAAAAGGGGCTGAAAACCGTGGTGTAATCTGTCTCCCTAAATTACTACGGGATTTCATACAGTTGACCCATGCAATTACTTTCAGCTCCACAAGTGTCTTGTTAGGATCTCCATTCCTGCTCCAAAGTGCTGACAGTACAGTTTACATTCAGATCAAAGGAGCTGGCTCAGTACTCCTGTGGTTTATCCCTGTGCAGTGAAGGGTTCTTAAAATGCATCCAAGTCTTAGGTGGACTTCGGAAGGGGTGTCTTTTGGTGGCTACCTGGAGGCTGAATGGACCGGCACAGAGGGAAGGAAGGTGTCTAGGGTGTTGGCATGAATGTTAGCTGGCTCTGCAGGTTTTCTCGTTTTATATAGGGCAGGACTTGGATTTGAGTTTCTATGTCCTTTTCCTTCTTAACACTTACCATCGTTTGTAAATATGTATTTGTAGAACACCTGGAAGAGCAAAACAACCTGCATTGTCTGCCTCCCTGAAGTTTCCTGAGAGGTATTCCAAAAAGTTTTAAATGTTCCTATCCAAAAAGTAAACTGAATGTCTTGCAAATGAGTTTCAGCCCCAGGCAAGTTCGCTATAGATTCACTGTGACCAAAGAAATTTACAGCAAAGGGTTCTTGGGGTGAAAAGGTTATACCCAACTTCATTTCCAGGTGGCAGGTCAGTCACTAAAATCCCGTTCACTCAGAGCGAGTCTGTGTTATCACTGCTGCTTCGGATGCAGCAAGCCGGTCTCTACCTCTGGGCCTCTCTGTACAGTCGTCCCGCACAGACGTCCTCCCTCTGGGCCTCTCTGCCCAGCCGTCCCGCACAGCCGTCCTCCGGGCCTCTGTCCTCGGTACTGCCACCACTCCAGCCCTCCGCTCCGCTCTCCTACAGCCTTGCAGCCCCGCCACCCAGTCTCTGGCCAAGCACTGCGCGGAACTCCTTACATTAACACAATAATGTCTTATTGCCTAAAGGTGTGGAAGCAGTAGCATAGCAACAGACCAGTTACATTTAAGTTCAGTGAGGATCCTGGCCATAGGAACCCCACTTTATCCACCCTCCACCCCTCCAGGATTCTCGCCTTACAATCTACACGCTTTCCATCTTCCTCAATGGTCCCTATGTGAGAAAGCTGGAGCACTGTAGCCAGATTCCACAACAGCAGCAGAGGATAACAACTCAGAGATAATAAAAATTAAGATACAGGTAACAAAAATTATAATAATCCTCAAGCCAGAGGATTCAGCTAGGTTCAAAGCACCATGCAGATCAAGTCCAAAGCATGTCCATTCCAGCCATCATGTGGTCTCCAATTCCCCCTGGTCCCTCAGGGCAGATACCTTGACCTTCCCCTCAGTCAAACCACGTTCCCCAATCATCTTCCTGTGTGGTTTCAAGTGAGGTTGGCTCGCTCTCCAGCAGGAAGTCTTGCAAACACACAGGCCGGACTCGTGGCTCTGTCTCTGATCTCTGCCTCTTTGGTCTTAATGGCTGGACTGCTGCTCTGGTTTCAGCTGTTGCCATAGCTCTAGTAAGATCCTATTTGACTTCCCATCTAATTTCCTTCCATCTGCTCCTGCCCGTATTAAATCAACCCACATCTGGGTCCTCATAACCTTCAAAGGGCCCTGTAAATTGTTCTTGTGAGCAACAGGTCTTACTTCTTTCCGAATTCTCGTGGCTTCAGCCTCTCCTAAGTCTGCTACTGTATGTGTCACCTCGCTTATGGGATGCACTAAGTGAGGGGAAAGAATGGCCACTAGAGACCCAAAGAGCGATGTAGGAGCCATTTGAAGTACAATATTCCTCATCCCAGTAGTGAAAATCTCTTCATCTGGGCCATAATTCTCTGGACTATAGATGGCATTTCTCATGCCTAGCTCTCGTAGCACCTGTTGGAGTTCAGCATATGTCTGCCATCTAACAGGAGAGGATGGTAGATCACCCGGATTGTGCCACACAGCACGAAGTGCAGCCATGAGCCAATCGAGGAGGGAGTGACTCCCTGGGGTCTTATGTGCATTTTGTAATTGCTGCCTCAAGGCAGGCTGCCCTGTCAGGGAAGACAGCTTTCCCATCTCTGACCATGACAGAACAATTCCATCCACCCCTAAGTCCCACAGATGCAGGAGCCAAGCTGATATTGACTCCGAGGGCTTCTGCCTAAACTGGGAGCCCAAATCCAGCAGCTCAGCCTGAGTATAGGGGCGGAGCATAGAGTCCTCCAAGACCTGGGGAGGGGGCTGCTCCTCTCCTTGGGGAACCTTCAGCTGCTGGGTCTTTATTTTCTTTATAACCATGGGGCGTGCTTTCAATACAGGATGGGTCAGTGCCTCTGGCATCACCCCTTCATCTTTCTCCAGCTCCTCCATTTCTGGGGCTGATGGCACCTTTCTCTCCCCTCCCCCAAGGGCCTCCCCTGCTACAACCTTTACCTTTTCTAGTGTACCTCGCAGCAATGCTACCTCAGTCTTCAGAAGATCTCTTACCTTCAGCTCAATGCTTCCCAGCTGACGTTCTCGGACCACGTCCTCCTGTGCTTCCCTCAGGAGTTCAGCGTTTTCCTTGATGGCCTCTTCCTCCTTCAGAACACCTGGCAGCGCTGCCATCTCGTTTCCAATGGCTCCTTGCTGCCGGCGCCTCCGTGCCACCTCCTCTCGCATCAAAGCCATCTCCTTCCTCAGGGAATCCACGGAAGTTTGCAGCTCACGTTCTCGTGCTGCCTCTCGTATCAATGCCATTTCTCTCCTCAGGGAATCCACAGAAGTTTGCAGCTCGCCTTCTCATGCCGCTATTTCTTGGGTCTCTTCTGTAGACCTTTTTAATACTGTGAGAAGCAGCCACCCCACAGTCCCCGCTGCCTCACGGGCACTCTGCTTCCCAAAGGATCTACTTACTATACAAAGGGCCAATCCTACAGCCTCAGGTGTCACCTCCACTTGCCTCCAGTCCTGGGGTAGGGCCCAGTCCTCTAGAAGGCAAGCCACCTCAGACCACATACCCACTGGGGGACAATCCACTGTCTCCCCATTCACAGGGGCAACCGGCTGAAGCACCCCTCCCATAAGGGCAGCTTGTCTTTTTCCTTGGTCAACAATGAACCCTGCCGACTTTGCCAATTCTCTTGCAAATGAGTTTCAGCCCCAGGCAAGTTCGCTATAGATTCACTGTGACCAAAGAAATTTACAGCAAAGGGTTCTTGGGGTGAAAAGGTTATACCCAACTTTATTTCCAGGTGGCAGGTCAGTCACTAAAATCCCGTTCACTCAGAGCAAGTCTGTGTTATCACTGCTGCTTCGGATGCAGCAAGCCGGTCTCTACCTCTGGGCCTCTCTGCTCAGCCATCCCGCACAGATGTCCTCTGGGCCTCTCTGCACAGCCGTCCCGCACAGCCGTCCTCCTGGCCTCTGTCCTCGGCACTGCCACCACTCCAGCCTCCGCCCCGCTCTCCTACAACCTTACAGTCTCGCCACCCTGTCTCCGGCCAAGCACTGCGCGGAACTCCTTACATTAACACAATAATGTCTTATTGCCTAAAGGTGTGGAAGCGGTAGCATAGCAACAGGCCAGTTACATTTAAGTTCAGTGAGGATCCTGGCCATAGGAACCCCACTTTATTCACACTGAAATACCCCTTCATTTATTTTAGATTTCTTTCAGATAGCCTTGCAGATGGCTTGCTGAAATCATCACCACAACAAAATCTCTTTGGCACAAAAATTCACATGACCCTACCAAATCATCTGTATTTCTCTGTAACAAAAAGCAGAATTTCTTATTTCTATCTATTGTAATGGGTTCCCACTCTGCATTTTTCTAAGCTGAACTACAGAAACAATTCCTGGAAGATCCACACATGTGTCCTTTATTATCTAATTCTAGAACCCAAAAATACAGTGTTATAAATGCTGACTTCTCCTGTACTCATGTCTTTTCTCTTTACACAAGCCTCCCATCAAAAATACTCAAGAGACATTAAATACTAATACTAATCAATCCTAGAGGTGTTCCTTCTTCCCCTAATTGCGTGCATTCCAGCCAGTTTCCATAACATCAGCTCAGTAACAAACAGATAAAGCTCAGATTTAAAATACTTTCCTCTGGGTAGGACACCATGACACAATGGTTACTGTAGAAGGGCAGGGAGGTGGAGGGGTGTGAGTCACTCTGTGCTCTCAGAGGTTCTAAGTCAAAGTTGTTTTGAGATTTGAAAGAAAAGTCTCTCAATGCACTCTCTAAATGACTGTTTCTCACTTAGTCAGGAAGTTAAATTTTTTCTTTAGTGAGGGAAACGGAATTGCCTTCTCCGCAGGAAGAGGGCCTGGTCTCTGCAAAGTCTAATCTTCCCAGCCTCTCAGGCACCTCGGCTGCAGCACACAGCCCTTTCTAAGGGCTCTGCCGAGCTTCCTCCCCATGAAAGCGACGTGGAGAAATGCATCGAGGTGACTCAGCTTCTTCAATCCTGATGCTGTCATTGCAGTCTTGTTTTTACATTTTCTACAGCATCTGTTCCCAGGTGCGTGTGATTTTACAAAGCAGTCTTAATGTCACCAGTGGTATAATTGCCTAGATATAGCCATGCCTGCTGCTCTGGGAGCTGTGGAGATTAGAGGCTCAGCTTGTAAAGGCCAACTTGGGAGGAATTTATCTAATGTAGGAGCATCGATCCGCACGGGAATGCTCTCTGACCGAAAGCTGGTGGGGAACGTCTCCCTCTGGTGGCCGCTGAGCTGCACCCAGGGGCAAGGAATGAATACCAGCCGTAATGCATTCCAGGAAGTTTAGTTGTAACTCAGACATATCAAGGTAAAGAAAGGCTTCTATATCTAGTGAACTTTTGAACATCCCTTCATCTTCTAAGAGGAAATAAGTTAATAACAGCCACTCACTCTCCTTCCACCATGTGACCGCCTTACAGACCCATTTCTTCACCACCATCTCACAAGTAAGAAGTTTTGGTAATTTTTCTCTTCTGTCAGTCTAGTTTACTACCAGCCCCGATTATATGTCCCCTATAATATTTTTCATGCTTTCTGCCCCTCTCACCAGCCTCCTCAGCCTGCAAATATACAACTGCCCAATAGAGTTGAAGTAAATGTGGTAAAAATCCAAGCACATGAATCAAAGGCTCTTGCAGACGGGGAGTTCTGATTCCTTGCCAGGCAGCTCCAAACACTGATCCCAGAGACCAGGCTATTTCCAGTGATCCTAAGCCACAGCCTTCACAGCATTTTGAAGAATATGGAATCTGGAGGGAAGGCTTTCTAGTGCTGTAATGTACTCTCATTCTTGACCCTTCGTTTCCCTGAATGGTCTTGTGACCAGCCAGCACCAGCCGGCTCCCCACCTGCATGAGCACTGGGCAGGTCCCACCTTCATGGAATTTAGGTCATGCAAACGCCCTTGCTTCCCTTTGCCCTAGGAAGTAAGTTTCCTTCCTATTTCTAAGACCAAATTCTTATCTCGTACTCTTCCCTGGACTTGGATCCCTGTCCTCTGGCTTCTTACCCTCTGGCTCATTGCTGCCTGGTCCAGAGTGATTGTGGGAGTGAGAAGCTACCTTTCCCTTCCTGTCCTTTCCCTCAACCCCAGTGGCAGAGGCCTTGTCCATGAGCATCTCTGACTTGTCAGTTATTTCTTGGTCCGAATCTAGCAGGTGTGTCCTTCCTCCAGCTGCCCATAGAGCTGGACCTAAATTCTTCCAGCTGAGATTTGCTCAGACATCAGCTACCTTGTTGAGCCAGTTGTTTGCAGGATGGTATATTTAAGACACCACAGCCTGCCTCACCCCACTGGTCCTCAAATCCGGAAGAGAGTTAGAGACCCAGCACCTCCAGAGCACCTCTACACAGAATTCCATTCCCCTGCCAGATTCTAGCTTAGGAGTCCACTGTGCCTCTCTTGGGAACATTCCATAGGGAACATAAAGAGGGGGACAACTTGCCCAGCCCTGTTTTGACTTCTGGGGTAGCCTTTCCCCTTCACTCCAGTGAGGAACTCGCCACTGAGCACTAGAAGGCACCCCTGCTGTTTTACATCCAAGCACTCTGAGGTTTCTTATCTATTGAGAATAACACAAATGTATACATCTCAACATTGCCCTGGCATCCTGACACACACTTAAAATTTTAAAGTCACTTGCAGGAACTCTGTGTCTCTCTGTCTCTGTACACACAGCTTTCCCATGACTCCTAGGATTTTTGAGATTGTACTGTGTTATCTCTATAACCACCTGTCACATCCTGGCTGAATTACTCCATTTATCCTAGAGAAACAGATTCCCTTTTGCTCGGGGCCTCAAATATACCAACATGGCTTCAGATGCAATCTTTTCTTCATCACCTGAAGTCCAAACTGCCACCTGGACTCAGCCCTCCAGAGCTTTTCCACCTCAACCTCCTCCCTACTCCAGAGCTAAGTGGCCAACCACAGTGGTCCAACAACTTCCAGCCCCTCAGGATCCCCCGCTCAAGCATCTGGCATGGAATTCATCCCATAAGCACATTTTGAATCCTTATTGCCACCTTGCCCTGCTGTTTTCTTTGACTGTGCACCATTGTCATTCTCCTAATCCCATAGTATGATTCTAACATTCTTTAGAAAACAGAGTCCTCATCAACTTGTGAGGTGGGAGGTGGTATTATTTCAGGAGCCCCAACACAAGGGCCCTGCCCTACCTTTCCACCATTAACCAGAGAACCAGGCACTGACATTACAGAACGAGGAATAACTGAAGAATGTCTTTACCCTGGAGATCCATGAGGCCGATGTGGCTATTTTTCCCCTCTTCACATCCTATTTTGCTCCTCTGATGAGATCAGATGACTCGTGCCCTTAAAAAAGCCATCAGCAGCTTACATCAGCAGCTGGCGCTGGCAACCCAACACAGAGCTCTGATCAAACATGCCCCCAGCAGCCTGCTTGCCCAGCATATACTCTCTTTTGTCCTTTTCGAATGAACAAGTTTTCAATGGAGGAAAGTACTTCCATTTTAAATTTATTGGGACATTCTGACTTCAGCTGTGAAATCACAGAAGACTGTGGCCCTGAGTCTTAATAATATACCACGTTGCACTGAGTCAGTTGCCCTGGACAGCTGACTTTCCCTTTACTCTTTACCTAATCCTATTAGGCAAGAACAATGCCACTCATCCAACAGACACACATCTATGATTGATTGCCTTCATATTAAAATAGGTTTTCAGACAAGTTTCTGCCTGTGCACAGTATAAATATTTTGCATTTCTTCAACCTATAGGTTAGTATATGTATGAAAGAGAAAGTCAAGTGTTAGAAAACACAATTTGCCTCATGTTTGTTCCTTGAGATTAGCAGTACAGAGACATGTAATGAGTTTATATTGAGAACTCCCACTCCCAAAAAACCACCTTAAGCAAAGAGTTACTGAGCTTTAATAGTTACCTGGAGAGCTGGCTTCATGAAGTCCATGCCCGCTGGCCTTTCATCAACGTGAGCAAGTCCAGAATGAGTCACCTAGATCCTAGCTTCCAAGGCCTGCAAGCCCACCTCACATGCTACTTGTGGACCACTAGAGAAGCTGGTTGAATTTCCAGGGGCACAGCTTCTTGATTTCCTAATGAAAGAGAAAAATTAATAAAGAGGGTTGGTTGATGACAGTAATTCAGAGCTAATGAGCTAATGTCCATCTCCCGTCGAGTACAACAGGAGAGCCCTTTAAAACTTTAAAGTACTGAGTAGTTAGCAAACAGCTGCCCTATGCAGAGCTCAGCCCAACTTGATCGTCCGGCCCTTGCTTATAGAAGCCAGGTTGCCTTCTGAGGGTCTGAACCATTGCCAATGGAAATAACTGGTGAAAGGTATCAGGTGACCTTGGAGGACTGATGCCTTCCTATTCCACAGTAAATTGGGAATGAGTGGGGCTTATAGTGTACTCTGTTGCCTAGTTAAAGAATAAACTGCTGATTAAAATGATAAAATTGCACTTGAACTCTGGAGACCAGGAGAACTTTATAATTGGCTCTTGTAAAGTGTTTTGGATGCTCACACACAGTTATTAATGGCTTGCAGGGGGATAAGAAGTCCATTTCATTTTGTAATAACAATAATAACACCCCCAAAAAATATGCATAATGGAAATGATTACTTCACTCCTCTCTTAAGAAGCACTTAACCTTTGATCTTGAGCTAAATTACATTACCAGGGGCAGCTTTAAGCAGCCAGGAATTTGTTTCCCTTGATATTGTTTTGATGAGATGTTAAAATAATTAGTAAATTTCTCAAAGTTTTCCTAATGATAACTCTTTATACAGTAAGATGAAGTAAAGAAAATATTGACTTGAGCAAATACAGAGTAAAATATGGGCCCCCATTTTGTCATTTTCAGGATTTCCTCCTTAACTTTCCTTATATGAAATCCTCAACCTTTTTTAAAAGTATTATTATATGGTGGAATTATGGAATTCCATTAATGATAGTATTTACCATTATATTGTTACATAAGAAGTGTAAACACAGGCCACTAAATTTAAAGATTTCTTTAAAAGTTTACTTGCTCACTAATGACTCTGTAGCATCTTAGTGTGCTGATAGATAGCGACTACCGTGGCGGGGGCAGGGTGAGGACTTGATAATAGGGGTAAATGTTGAAACCACAGTGTTGTTCATGTGAAACCTTCGTAAGATTATATATCAATGATACTTTAATTAAAAAAATTTTTTACTTGCTCAAAGCCATACTCATGTGAATTTAACCTTTCTGAACAATTTTTGTTCATCTGACTCATGTTTTTTCAAATTAGCTTATTAGCTATGGAAATCATCTGGCCCAAATATAATAGAGAGCTTCCTTTACAAGGAATGATGTTTATGCAGGTGCTTTTGAGGGTCCCTACTAAGCCAGACCCTCATATGTGCCTTTGATCTCTACCAAACCATATCTTGTATGGCATGTCCATATGTGGTCCTGTTTTCTTGAGATACATTTTCTTCTTCATGGTATTAAAAGCCAGCCACCCCGAGTACACCACTTGGTCTCAGTGAATAGTGGCATGAGATGTACAGCCTAATTCTGTTGGTGGTGGGGAGAAACACCATAAATTAGGAAACTGAAGGGGAAAAATATGAAAACTAGAAAAGAATAGACATTATAAGGAAATTCCCTTAAAAAGAAATACTTGAGGAGGAAATGGGGACACTGAAAGATTAATCTCTCACTTTCCTCTTTCCTTCTGAAAACTCCCTTCATCTCTAACATGTGTCTATCAGCCTGCACCTCCTCTGGGTCCTCAGGTTACTTCATCCCATAACACACCATCCAAACTCCTGGACTAGTAGGCCGGTCCAGGCCATTCAAAGACCATGGTGCCACAGAATCCAAGGCCCTAAGGCATCTTGGAACTCCCAAAGGCTCTTCCAAGAGCTAAACCAAGGCCAAATAAATGTCTCCTTCCGTGGTACTGCCCGCTGAAGTCCTGACCCAGGCCTTAGGTCAGATACCACTAGTAACTGTAGAGATTAGAAATTCTCAACAATGCTCAGGAATTTCACCAAAAGAAAAACGTGGGGGAAGAGGTTTGTCAGCATTTCTAAAACTATATCCCAGGCTTCTAGAAAATAATTTTAAAACTACATATATATATACATATGCCACTGAGATATACTTGAATATACCTCACATGTTGTAAGCGTCTTAGAACTCTTAGAAAGTTACACAGTGCCACAGTCAGGAACCGCAGTGTGCCAAGGAGACAGAAAACAGGGGTGAGATCTTAAAATCTTTATGATCTGGAAATACATAAAACCTGGGTAAAGTTGGGAACTGGCTAAAAGTGCACTGGGTATGAATGAGCTAAACCCAGGGTTCTAAATTGCAGCATTTCTGTTATCAAATCTGTGTCTCATAAGTACTTTCCTGCAGTGGAGTCAATAGCAAAGGGCCTTGCAGGGTTCTGGGGACCAGAAAGGAGGCTGGATGAAAGAGGACACAGTTTCACATACTGATGAGGTTCATGCAAATGTATAAAGAATCCACAGGGGAAGTAGGTGGGGAGAGATATTCGCAGATGTTTCCAAACCATCCCAGTCTGCCCCCTAACCCATTCCTAAACCTGTATGCCATCTTTAAGTAGGACAAATATTTGGTTCTTACTTTTGTTTTGTCCTGCCTTTTTTTTTACACACCTAGAATATAATATCTTAAACTAATAGGAGAAAAGCAAATAATCTCAACAGTAACTTCCTAAAATTTGTTCCAAGACATTTTAGTGGCCTTCCATGAACAGCTATTTCACTTTTTTTTGTTGTTGTTCGTAACTTTCCAGGATTACACTGATGTTTCCCTCAGGGCACCAAGATGTCACGGGAGTTGCATCAAATCCATTCCGAGGACAGTCTTTTCTCTGCTTCCCTTTACAGTGTGGGATTTCTACCTTGCATTTCCTGCCTCTGTCTGATTTGCCATCACACAGATTCTTTCACGTGAATCAAGAAATTTACAGTTGATACCATTAACCGCATACATTTTGGATGGAAAATTAGACTCTTATATTGTGACCAAATTTTAAATCAGTCTTTGAGATTTGGAATAATTGAATTCATTGTTAGAGTTCTGCTATTTGTTCATAATTTCTCTTTCAATATTATAGGTTGACCATTTGTTTTCTTGGCCATTTTTATAATTGCTGCACATATTTCACTTCTTAGTATAACATTTGTTTGGGATTCTTTTTGACATTGAGTTCCCAGTTTTGTCAATGAGCATATTACATATGCTGTTACAAATCATGTTTTTATTATTCACAATACTTCCAATACTTTCAGTATTTCTAAAAGCACTTTTCCATTGTGGTGACTTTATATAATTAGCTAACAATCTCAAAGCCTGAGGTATTTAGAGCTCGGTTACTCATTTCTAAGAGCAAATGTTCTTATAATTCTTGATAATTATAAGTTTGGGGGCCAATTTCTTATCAAATCTGATAAGATCATCATACATGTTTAATCTATAAATTGATTAATGAAAAGCAATAGCAAAGTAAGTCAATTTGCTTTTAAGTTATTTGCAAATGCTTACATTATTAGTATTATCCATAATTTTTTAAACTATCTGTCCATTTTATGAAGGCTAATTCAGTGAAAACTAGATAATATAATCGGAAAATCCTCCTAATTGGGCACCCATCAACTAAAGTACATGAAAGTGTACTGAATACAATGACTTGAGGGATGGAGCCTGTGTCCATTTCCTGTGGCTACAATAATAAATTATCACAAATTTGGTGACTTAAAACAACATGAATTTATTATCTTAGAGATCTGAAAGATTAGAAGTATGAGATAGGTATCCCTAAGCTAAAATCAGATGTCTCCCCAGGCTCTGCCTAGTATATCTCAGAGAAGACCTGTAACTGCCCTGAAGTGGGTATGTCCTGGGCTCCCTATTATCTTTCTCCAGCTTCTCAAAGATAGTTACTCTAGTGCATCATAGACTCTTGGGTGAAGTACTTTTCCTGGTATGAATGAGAAAGACAAAGTGATTCGTGCAATGAAAGTGGAAGATCTCCAACTTGCAAGAAAATCATGACTTAAAAACATTTTCCTTGATCATATTGTTTATGTATGGTATTTTAACAGGCTATCACCTCTTGTAGAGAATATCTTTTGTATCTATGGTAGAGTAACAGTTATTTGACCAGCTGGATCATGCATCACCTTGTTTTGATTCTGAGGTAAAGGTAGGCATCAATTATTGACCCCTTTTATGTTTCAGAAACATTCCTATGTGCTGTATATTCGACCTTATTATATATGACCTTATTTAATCCTATGGCACTCCCACAAGGAATATATTCCTTGCTGCATTTTACAGAGGAAAATTAAGAATCTTGAAGAATAAGTAATTTGCCAAAAATAAATAAACTTAGTAATAGGTTTGATACCACACTCTCTCCCAAATACTAATCTTATTTCAGTCACTTTTTCTTACCACCGTTTCTCAACAAAATGGCTACCAATGTTTGCCTTTTACAATCTTACAAGTATTCTCTGAGATGACTTAACATTCATTACATTTGCTTAATGCCGCATTTCCTCTCTACAATGATTATCCTTTGTCTGATCCTCATTATTGCTGTACATTCCTCATATGAGGAAAGCTCTGGCAATATTTATTTCTAGCCACTTAAGTACTTACTGTTTCATCCTTGGTTTTCAGTTAGACCTCTAGAACTGAAATGCATCATTTATCATCCCAAATAGTGATGAAAAAAAAAATCTCTTAACAGATTTAGAGCCTTTCTAATTTCATCTTTTCTCCACAAAACTTTAATCCAAGTTTCAATAAAGCTATTTCTCTTTATAGGGTTGTATCACAACAGTTCTTGCTTATATACTGTTGATATTTTTAGTTTTATTGTTTATGATGAGGACAAACTCAATTGATCTCAATGTTTTCTATATATTTGTCCTTTTCTCACCTGATTTTGGCTAACATAAGCATCTTCATATTTTACCAAAGCACTCGATAAGAAATATACACACATATATTTTGCCAAAACTTTGAACACTAGTCTTTGATCAAATAATGCTCATAAATAAGCTCTCATATTCTGAGAGCTTTTTCTAGAACTCAGAAAGAAGTCCTGTGTTTAAACATCATACCAGTGCTCAGAATTAGAATCCAAATTCTACAGCTCAAAGGGACTTAGAATTCATCTAGAGTGGCTGCCTTATTACAGATCAGGCAACAAAGATCAAATAACTTAACAAACACCTTGTTAGAGAAGAATCACTGTTCAAGTCCAGACCTTCTGACTCAAAAATTAATACCATCTTTAGAAAAATTAGAAACCTAGAGAAGATTGGACCAGCCTCCTTTTCTCATGGATCTTCTTTGCTACATATCTAAAAATTGGTCATCTGACCTTGGACTTTAAATGTAGAGCTTTTTCTGAAATATTGTGATCTCCTAGTAACAACACACTGACTTTTTGAGGAGGAAAGAAAATAAATATGAACCCAAGCATGGGGAATCTGCAATTTATGCAGCAGTATCAATGTTTGTAAATATTTATATTCTATTCTTAGAGGAGACAGATAAGCATTTCATTTTATCATTGTCATTTATCATGTAAGGTAACTAGAGAGCAGACTCTTTCAAGAAGATGGTTATAAAAACTACCCTTGAATATTTTAAATGACTCACCCTTTTCTCAGCATCATGCAGTAAATATGTGTCAGTCTGTGAAGCTGGAAGCATAGTTTTCTTCCTGAGGTCCTGGTCACAAATTAATGTGAGAAATTCCCTTTGATTAATCCTTCCAAAACATCATCTCTGACCCTAACAAACAAATTGGAAAAAAACGAGAAGATCGTGTTGCTTTCAAGTCCATTTAAACCTCTTGAAATTTCTCTAGAATAGTGCCAATTCTTAGCTCTACTCTGGTACTGAAAACAGTGGTTGGATTGAATCCGGATCAACTTCTATGTCATGTCAGAGATGTTTGTGCCTGTAAACTGAGATGAAATCACCCTTTCTTCTTTCATCAAGACAGCTGATTCCACATTTGTTCAAGTCTCACCAGATAAGCTGTGATTTCGGACGTGGTCTCACCCCACTGGGATGAGGCGTTCTCGGCCTGCTCTGCTCATCTTTCAGTAGGACTATGGAAATCAGAACGAGTAGCATAGGCTCCCAGTGGACCTTCTCCATTCTCCCTAAGACCCAAACGTGTAAACAGCAGCATTTCTTTGTGGAGAACAGTACCGTGGGTAAATAGTAATTTTTCCCCTCAATTTTCAATGACGAAGCTTGGAGGATAAAAGGACAGGACACATCTGACAACAGAATGTCGACAATCAGGGCTTCTCAGATAATGTGGAAGTTGTGATTGCTGTACCCACTTATCCTGCTCTCAAGCCTGTGGCCATCACTGCCACTCTTCCCGGATCCCAGAGAGGCCCTGAGGACAGAGTTCACCGCTGGTCATCTCGTGGTTTCCTTCATTTAACCCTGAGCCACTGGAGTGACGCTTTTGGTTTGGCTCTGCTGTCACGCTCAGATAGAGATCACAGACGGGCAGCTCCGGCCAGTCTGTCCCGTTGTGCTACTGGCCTGCCACGGCCAGAGAGCATGACTATTTCACCATGACTAACAGACATAAGCATTTCATGGCTAGAAAAGGGAAAGCCACAAATATTTTACAACCTCAACCAAGATGTCTTGGGAGAGACTCTGCTCTTCTCTTGCAAAATAGTTCCCACTCTCTGCTGTTCTTTTAGGCCCCAGCTCCACAACCTAATAGAAGTCAGAAAGCCATTATGATACCTGTGTCCCTAAGTTGGCCTTCTTAAAGAGCCAAAGTGGCATAGAGCTCATCGGTCCCTCCCATATAGTCTCTATTCTTCCCATACAGTCTATAATGCCTGGTGCACATACATTGTACTGTGATCAATAAGGGGCCAAGTATGGGGTCACTGTGGGTGTGATAAAACTGTAGATGGCCATAACATGCTCTTTCCTGGTGGTTGAAATTTAGTTCTTCCTCATGTGATTCTATATGTCAAGTGCTTCAATCCAGAGCTGTGTTTTTCAGGAAGTAAAGTTGATATTCATTCTTGCAGCAAAAAAATAATAATAATGTCATACTAGCACTTTTATGATTAAAGAGACCCCACTCTTGTTTATGTTGGAAAGGCCAACTAGTAGAGAATTAAGAAATAATTACAGGAGAATGGAGGTCAGCAAGAGCTTCTGTGAAAAGGCAAATATTCCTTCAGGAGAAAATGAGGAAATGACATCTACAACAGAGGCCTGGGGCCTTGATGATCAAGAACACAGCAGTCACAACTGAAGGGTGGACCGCCAGCGATATCATTGCTTTTCTTGTTCATTGACCATCCTCTGTGAGCTGGGGATTGCCCTCAACATACAGAAAGGCAGGAGACATTCCACACCTGGATTCACCATGCAAAGATCCTACACATTGTGATGTATAGCAGAAAAAAGGTGCTTACACTGCCATCTTCTGGAGTTTTGTTCTAAATTTAGGTAGAAAGGAGCAGCTTATAAGGTAATTGGAGGAGGAAAATATCTTAAGTTTTCTATAAAATTTGAGAATGAGGTTTAGGGGTAAGAACATTGCAATGCCGATTCTGCCCAGTTTTGATTTCAGATCTTTGCTAGTTCTTACTAGGAAACAAAAAAATGTATTCTATACAAATTTGTAAAGCAATTATTTAATGTGGTAGGGACTATGGTGATAAATGCAAGAGTCCTCAAGAATCTCAGTCTATCAGGAAAATAAGACACAAAAATAACTGTCATATTAAACATAATGTGCTTTGTTTATGAAAGAAGTAAGTTTACACAGGACTTTGAGAACTTACAGGGGGGTGGAAACAAACAAGACTTGGTGAAGGAGGTATTATTTGAGCTGGGCCTTAAAGAAGCTATGAGACTTCAGTAGCCAGGAATATGGAGATAAAGCCATAAGCTGATTGAACATAAGGAATAATAACTGAACAAATGGTCTGAAGATGGGAAAGTCCAGGGTATGTTAAAACAAGAGCAAGTAGCTGAGTTTTGCTGAAGTGTGGGTCCTGAAGTGGATGCTTACAGACACACCAGAAACATGGGCCTCCCCAGATTGTGGAAATCACTAGCTGTTTAGCTGAGAATTTTGAATTGAATCCCTGAGAAGGCACTGAAGGATTTTAAGCATAGAAATGTCTTCATAACTGCCCCAGGAATATAAAGGGGATGAATAATATTAGAACAGATGTAAGTAGTGTTTAGGGTGGAGAATTTTCTTGTTGAATGAGGTTCTAGGCCAGGTAGGACAAGAGATGAAACCCCTAGAGAGCTGATTCACTGGGCAAAATAGAGAAGAGCTAGAGTTCACAAATGGCCCTCAGGCAGATTCATGCTCACCAAAGAGGAGATTAAAGTGTAAAATAAAGGGATTGTGGTCAAAGGAGCACTTTTATTTATTCTTCATGAAAAGATAAAGATCATGAAAGTTGGGGAAATTTTGTGAGGTTGTAAACACGAATGTTGAAATCTCAGAGAATGAGATAAAAAGGTCAAGGACACAGGCTAAAGTCACTACAGAAGATGAGGAATACCCTGGAAGTTAGTAGATATGGACTGAAAAAGTGGTGTAAGTGGATTTAACCTCAAAACAAGAGCGTCTGTAGGATGGTGGTAACAAATGGTGGCATTGGGAATAAAGAAGCATGGTAATTAATACACTGTGGAAACTGAGAACGTAGGTTACATTCAGGGACAGGCAACACGGGTAGGAAAGAGACTTTTCACTGGCTACCTTGCTGAATTTTGACTTTTAAAGCATAAAAATATACTTTTTCTCATTAATTCATTAATGTATTTTCTTATGTATGCTGACCTTACCATCTCTTCTCCTGAAAAGGTAAGGAAAGGTGCCTCAAATTGGGAAGGGCTGGAAGGCAGTGGGATAAATCAAGGAAAAGTGGTTAAGACGGAGGAATGGGAGGAGGGAGTCTATCAAAATAGAAAGGGTTCTCAGAGTAACCGTGGTGGCCTGGGGCCAGCTCATCCTGACTCACAAGAACTAAGTGACATTGTCCTGAGTTTTTCCAGCTGGTTGATGTCAAACCAAATAGCTTCCAAATAACCATGAAGCAGAGTTTACGTGATGGAAATTGACGAATGTTACAAATCAGAAGTGCCGTCTCCCTTCATTCAAAGCGCCTATTGTTCAGCCGTAGCAGCACACCCCTGGGAGGCATAATGGAAGGCCCTCCGAGAGAGTAACTGGTGGAGTGGGTCCCCGGGAGGCAGAAACAGGCAGCGTGAGACAGCTGGAGGGGATGGGAGTGAGCAAAGATAATGGGAACACAGAAACAAGAAATCTGGAGGTGAACTGTGCATCTTATTAGCAACTGGGAAGAGCTGATTTGTTAGTCTGAGTTCCCACTGAATGCTGGTATTCTAATCAAGCCTCTGCAAATTTGCCTTCCTAGTGTGTACTTTTGTCTGTTGGTGACTTACAGCTTGGAAAGTCAGACAGGTGATACAGTTCTTTGGAACAGATTTTCTCACTAGAGTTCTAAATGAAAAAAAAAAAGCACATAAGATTCCTTTTGCATAAATTTGTCCCATTAACTGGGCATTAGGTGACATATGCAGGACTCACTATTTTCTCTTCAACTCCTTCCTCTTTGGGTCGTTTTTTGGAAGACTTTTGGTCTTCCCAATAGTCTTCTTTTGTGTTACATTTTTAGACGTAGACATAGGTATCTTCAGTGTTAACTGAGATTACCCTTTCTCTTGCCCTGCTATCTTAAACCAAAAATAAAATGTCTTAGATTTAATAGGAGGAGAAAAATAGATTAAAAGGCAGGTTATTATTTTTGACATGGAGACTGTAGGAAGAGTTTCCAAACCAGTTATTCCTAGTATGGCGTATCTTTTTAGTGAAAACCCACAGTCAGGAAGCAAACTGGGTGTTAATTAGGCTGCCCACTTTTGCATCCAGTGTTGAATTTCAATATTTTTGTATTCTTACCATGTGAGAATCCCAAAAGAAGAGCTGTAAAATGCAATAAAATGAATGGCCCTCTGGCCCCAGGGAATTTGGAATATAGGAGACCCTTTGCGTAGAGATGAAGAACTCAGACCCTGAGCTCAGAGAGCTCCAACTTAAAATCCAGACTCCCCTGGAGCTGTATAGTCACAGAATGTTACTTAATCTCTCTGGGCTTCCGTTTTCTCATTGTCTTAGTCCATTCAAGCTGCTCTAACAAAAA
This sequence comes from Smutsia gigantea, assembly GCA_032199065.1. Classification (NCBI taxonomy): domain Eukaryota; kingdom Metazoa; phylum Chordata; class Mammalia; order Pholidota; family Manidae; genus Smutsia; species Smutsia gigantea. The sequence continues at coordinate 132,443 of JAVSCE010021834.1, read as the reverse complement.
TACCACCGACTGATGGCCTAAGAACCACAGAAATTTATTTCTCACAGTTCTGGAGGCTGAGCTCTGTGATCAGAGTGCCCACAGGTCTGGTGAGGCCCATTTCCCAGGTCACAAACGGCCTCGTGTGTAACCTCACCTGGCAGAAGGGGCAAGGGAGCTTTCTCAGTCCTCTTTTGTAAGGGCACTACTGCTGTTCATGAGGGCACCACCTCATGTCCTAATTACCTCTTACAAACCCCATCTCCAAATTAAGCATTAGGATTGCCATGGTTACGTTTTAGGGGGACACAAATATTCAGACCATAGCACTCATTTTTATTCAGATTGTGGAGATGAAATGAGATGATGCATGTAAAAGCTACCCCAGTGCCTGGTATGTGGCCATGCTCAATAAATACTAATGCATGAGGATGGTCATAGAGGTGGACTTGGTGGAAATGATAAAAGTAATGGAAGTAGTGGGAGTAGGAGAGGTAGAGGTGGGGAGGTGATGATGGTGGGGGTGGGAGGTAGTGGAGGTGATGGTGGTAGAAATGTTGATGGAGACAGTGATGGTGGAGGTAGCAGTGGTGGAGGCGATGGTGAAGATGGGGATGGTGGAGGTGGTGGTGGTGGTGGTGATGGCCCCACAGTTAATTGTAACAATCATTCTCTTTATCATAACAGTAATTGGCATAATAACAGTAGTTACTACAATAATTTTTTAATAGAATTCCTCTCTGTTTATGAGTATCCTATCAACAGGGATTTTTCTATCAAGTAGTACTTCTATTATTACTCTACTAGCAGAGCAATAGTGTAAGATAACCAATGGGAGTGGTGTTGTAGTGGAATGAGCAGGTCACCAAAGGCAACAGGAATATAAATAATTGAAATACAGTGTACTGAACCCCATACCAGAGAGTTGCAGAGTGTTAAAGAATGCACCAGAGGGTAGATTTGGGCCTATGGGGATTGGGAAAACATCGCTGTGAAAAGCAGTGAGTGGAGCCCAAAAAGGGAAACACAGCTGTTCACATGGAAAACTGGAGAAGGATATCCAGGCCACGAGGGGGGCTGTGCAGAGGCATGGAGCCACAGAAGCACACGGTGTGCGAAGGGAAGAGGGGAGCCAAAACACAGGGTACGTGGTGGACGTGATGGGAGAAGAAGCTCTGTCTGGGCTGAGATGGGCCTTGAACTTTATGCTGTGGACAGCAAAGAGCTATTAGCTGTTTTTAGGTAAGGAAGTCACTCACGGAGAATGAATTTAAGAGGGAAAAGGCTGACGATGGAAAGACCAGTTGGAATGCAACTGAAGGGCACAGATGAGAGGACGTAAGGGCTTGTGGCAGCAGGGCATTGGCATTGGGATGGAGGGAGGAGACCCGTGCGAGAGCCCATCCTGGGGATGGTGAGGAAACAGCAGCTACAGGAGCAGGAGTGAACTGGTAGTTAGTTCTTCCAGTCTCTCTGCATTTAACCTGCCCCAACATGGGAGGTGTGTGGCCATACTATTGATAAGCACACTATTGATTGGGCCAAAAATGAGGGAGAACCCAATGGCTTCAGAAAAACTACAGAATAAGAACTAGTACTTAGAAGCCAGTGGTCTCTAAAAGCCTGCAACACTCCCTAGTATTCTCTAGCTCTCATTAAGTTTTAAGAATAAGAATGCAGAAGTCAAATTCTTTCTCGTGTCTGCATCTCTCTAATCAACAATTGAGTAATTAAATAGTGGTGACCACACTTCCCCATTAAAAAATTCTTCTGGAAAAATCCAGAATCTTCATAACTGATCTTTAATGGGAATGAAACAAGATATGAACCTACCAAAGCTCCTTTCTGAATGTCACTGTTCTCTTTTTAATAATGGTTCGTTTTTCTTGAACAAAAATATATGCCTCATTGTAGAAAACTCTGAAGAAAAAAATAACATGTAATTCATTGAATAACATGGATTATGCAGAACTTTGTTGGCAGTTGAGAGGATCTGGCTTCTATTCTAAGTGAAATAGGAGCCTTTTCAGTCTATTACCAAATGAGTTACATGATCTTGGATTTTCAAGAATTATTCTTGTTGCTTTGCTGGGAATACATTATATGGGGACAAGGGTAAAAGTGTCTATGTTTATCTTTAAAATAGAGTCTAAAAAATGAAAAATAATTATCAAGACTATTTGTTTAGTTTCTCTCATAGATTGTACTTCTATCAGCTGAGCATGAGTATGTAGGGGACAAAATATTTGTTTAGAAAGTTAGCTCCTGGGGAGTTCAAGTTCAAAAGTCTGATTTCCACCTTTATGAAAATAACCGGCTCCATCTCAGACTTAAATAATCAACTTTGATGACGTGGTTATCATTTCCACCCAAGTACAGCCATGAAGCAGGAAAACATGAATTGCCAATTTAAGAACAGGTAGAATTAAGAATTTCTTTCCTTATTTATCAGGCATTTATTGGGCACCTACTGTGTGCCCGGCCCTGGGGTCCTCCTGAGGATACAGCAGTAACACTGAGCCAGGCTCTGCCCTGACTTCAAGAGGCAGATAATCTGAGATCTTTTTTTGGTAACACTTATGGATATAATTGTTTACCATGTTTATAAGTCCTATGAACAGAGAAGTAAGGATGTCAGGATCCTAGGGCAACCGTGAAGTGTGTGGTCTGGGAAAATTCACTGCCCCTTCCTCAAGGAAATCTTCCTTGACTTCCAGGTGAGGAAACAGCAAAGGGTAAAGGGCAAAGGCCGGAGGCAAGAATGAAAAGAAAAACTTTAACTAAAAATCTTGTGTGGTTGGAAGATAGAGATTGGGGGAGGGAAAGGGAGGCGAAAGATTTGGGAGTGATTTAAGATAAAACAAGAAGTCAGAAGGGCCCAGTAACCCAGAAGACTGCACACCATAGCAAAGATTTTGAAAGTTTTGAAATGGAGGCTGTTCAGTGGTTTCAACCAAAGGTCAAGCAGCTCACCTTCTCAGATGCTCTTTTTTATTTTTTTCTCAAGGTATAATTGACACATAGCATTATATTAGCTTCAGATGCACAGCGTAATGATTCAATGTTTGTTTATATTGCAAAATGATCACCACAGTAAGTGTAGTTAACATCCATCACCAAGCATAGATGTTCTTAATAAACTAAAACTAATAGGTTGAACTTTATCTCAGTGTGCTTAGTCATGGAAAAGTTAATGTGATGATTTATCAGCCAAATAGCAACCATTTTGCTTACCTGACAGTTGTCAAATATTAATTTCAGGATATGGTTAATATTAATGCAGGCATGGCTAATCAGAATTGTTATTTACATTGAGAGACACTGAGATAGAAATTACTTAGAAATCCCTCATAAACAACACAATGGTATGCTTGATTGCACTTGTAGAAAATACACCCTTGCATTTTTGCTTTAGGCTTAGAGAATGACAGTCAACATTTTTGCAACTCATTTGCCAAATAAAAAATGAAAACTTCTAAGATGAATTTGCTTCTGTAGGGTGGATGTTACACTCACATAAAGATTTAGCTGACAACTAACAAAAAAGAATTTGGGGGAGAAATAGAAGAAACAGCTGTCCAGGAAGTTATTAGTTGCCAGGTTTGCTTGGAATGCCGTGGAATTCCCAGAAAGCCAGAGCATGCTCTGCCAGACCAATTTAACCCATTGATGATTGTACGCCTTTTGAAATCACATCGAGAGCCCAATTTTCCAAGTGTCAACTCCTTTTGAAAAAGACTATGTATTTCCAAGCTCCCACAGGATGCATAATCTGCACCATTCTTGGTGGTTATTACCACCATTTATGTCTCCAGTCATCCACCCATTCCATTTCATATAAGTCTGAATATATCCTGTACACGTTTAAAAGTTCCATTCCTAGTTACACTTCAAAAGGCAGAAGTTATGTAAAATGATCTCACTTTGATTATTTTGATTATGTTATTCCAACAATAAAAAGTTTTACCTTTCTTAACAGTATTCACATTTTACATCATCATATATGCAAGATTATATCTAGAAGATTTGGAACCCTAAAACTAGTCTACATTGTTTTGTCTTAAAGATTGGGTTTGTACAAGGTAGTGACTAATATTAACACCTCAAGTATTACATGGGGCATTCTATTTCTGATTTATAGTGGACTTAAGTTTGCCACAACTCCTTCAGTTGAGGATATCGTGTTTGCATGGTGCTGAGCTAGTGCTGGGGACCTGAGCAGAGATTTTGCACTGGAGTCAATATTTGGACAAAGCCGTAAAGGAATGTGTTGGGAAGGAAAAATGTTTCTTCAACCCATTTATGTTCTTTCTTTGAGGGCCTGTGAATTAAACTGACAAAAGACAGATTAGCAAAAACAAGACAGATTTTTATTCATGTGCACATGGGAGTTCACAAAAAAAATATGACTCAAGGAAGCTGCTAGAATTTGAGGCTTATGTACCATCTTAATAGGGAAAGGGGAGGGAGAGAAAGATACTCATGAATGACTCCTAGGAAGCATACGTGGGCTCTTAGGGGAATAAATAAGCTTTATGATAGTTTTGTGACAATGTCTATTTAAATGTGGTAACATTTCTCCTCTCTGGCTGATAAGAATCAATCTTCCCTGGTCGCAGAAACTCCTGGGAAGTAGATTTATGACAGTTGAGCTCCTTTGGGAGTCCCTGGTTTCAGGCAGATAAGGGAGTTCAGAAAAATGCCTAGTCTCAAATGCTGTCAGCTCAAAATACTTTTATGTCTCAGTGGCGTATTCTGGACCCCTGCAGAAGGAACTAGGCCAAAGAAGACTGCCCTTGACTCCATTCCAAGTGGCTGTTCACGCTCTGAGCTCGCCCTGAGGGTGGAGCTCTGCCCTGGAAGAGTGAGGATGGACCCTCTCAGCCCCAGCCCACTCTTGGAGGTCTGCTCACACTGGTCTGGAATTATCAGAGACGTGCTTACTTTCATGTTTACACTGAGAACAGCCCCAGGGGCAAGGCCAGCACAAAGAAGCCCCACTACTTAGAACATTCCTTTGTATTTTGGGTTTTTATTTACTGTCAGATAGAATGGACTAGGCCAAGAGCCTGGCTCTTTCAACAGTAAAATTTTTTTATCTCCGTTAGTCCACCATAGTGGAAAACTCACCTGGTTCTCCTCATCAGCAAACATTTATAGAACATTTCCTGGGTTCCAGACAGTATATGCTATTAGTGGCATTTTCACTGTGTTGAGGAAACTGAGGCACAGAAAAGTAGTGACTTTTCTAAGGTCAAACGGCTGGTCAGTGGCCTGATGAATATTTGTACCTGTTCAGTTTGACTCCATAGTTCGAGTTCTTAACAACAATAAACTGTGCCTCTACTATATGGGCCTTCTTCCCTGAAATATTTTATTTTAACTAAATCAAAGCATGACAAATGGCTTCAAGAAGTTCTATGCATAGTATCAATGTGACATGTTATAACCTAGAAAGCAGTCTTGGTAATCATATCAACCTCCTGATCTATCCTAATGCAATAGGTTTTTCAGATTTGGCCCTTTCTTTTGCCCTAAGGTAATATTCAAAGCAGAGTAACACTGTATACCTTATACATAGGGAGGCTGCCCTTGAGTCACAGTTTCGTTTCTGCCCCTCAGTACACATAACCTGCCGCAGATGCCTGTGTCTCATGCTCATGTCACTCAGCTCAGGGTTGATGGCCTCAGGCAACACGCCACGTGAAATAGCATCACTCAGAAGCTTTTCACTCACTGCTAGAAATATCTGCCCCAAAGAAATTTGTAATTGAAGTGGTGATAATGAACACACTCATCATCTCTCTAGAGTAGAGGTTCATTTGAGGAAGACATGGAAGTTTGAATAGTGTTAATAGATTCCTAGATTGCTAGAGCTAGATATATTCCAGTTTTCAGTTAGTCTAACCATTCTCCCCTGTAATTGGACATGATGCCAAATGGTTTCAGGGGGTTTAAGGACCCCCTAAGTTCCATCTACCAGGGACCATGTTCTCCAGTCACCAGTTCTCTTATCATTTTGACTTTCAGCTGCTGTTGATAAGGAAATATATTTGATCCTTGTATGAACAGCCTTGTTATATGCTACCAGCAAACAATACATATTTGTTAGATATATACCGTCTATGAGGCACCATGCTAGTCAGAGTAGATACAAAGATAAATCAGGTATAATCCTCACTTTCAAGTTTCCATCCAAGATGAGCATATGTACAAAAGGCTGAGCTTAAGTCAGGAAAAGTTTTACAGAACAGGGCAATTTTGAGTTGCTTCTGAAAAATGGGTAGATGTGCAGCAGCCACTTACATGATCACTCATATATCAAGAATTAGCATATTTAAATCTGATGACTTTCTTTTAAGAGCCACTTGAAAATCTCAGGAGACTCCACTGAGGGTGGAGAAGGAGAGATCTTTAATTTCAACTTTCATTCCACGTCTTGCCAAACCATGTTTAGATTTGAGGCTTGAATCTATATTTTCTGACCCCAGGTAAGACTGGAAGCTGCATCCTTGCACAGCTTGATGGGCATTCTTTGGGTTTTCTATGTGATGGCATAACAACAGCGTGCAAACGCCAGGGGGCAACGCTGTTTCACCAAAAATCATAGGAAAGACTAACTCTCGGACTAAAAACAGCACCCTGCTTCAAAGGGGAAATCCTTACTAAGAGAGTTCCGCTCAGGAAAAAAAACTTTGTAAATCTTTTCTTTGAAAGCTCCCTGAGTTGCCATCAAAATTGCTTTTCAGCAGTCGTGCACGTTTTACAATATTATTTGCAAAGAATCAGTCTTCATGTTTTTCTCAGTACAACTGCGTGATCTTTCCAATCCTCTGCCTAAGAAATGGTTACTCCAACCAACCCGCAGCCACCCTGAATCACAAGGTTGGGACTGTGTTGCATCCTCCGCCCAACCGTGGGCTCTCCTCCCTCCGTGCCCATTCAGCGCATCCAGCTGCCCCTTTGACTGGAGCTGCGGCTCCCTTTAAGGTAATTCCAGTCCGGGCCTGTGTTTTGTTTCCAGCTCGACAGCCTCCAGGTGTCTGCCCTCCCTTAACCCGCAAGGATGAGAGATCAAAGGTGTGCCTACATCTGCCTCCTGCCCAGCTCTTTAATCTGTTACATGTTCAAAGGGGACAAGTACAGTATTGTGCCCTTAGACAGGAAGACAAATCAGAGAAATGGAAATGGGCAAAGTCCCAGAGTGTGGGAACTCGCTAAAAGATGTGGGACATGTCTGTCTACACAGCACCCTGCCACTGGGGAGTGTTTTCTTTTAAAAAGAATAAGAATATTATGGGTAATGGAGACTCTCCTCTCTCCAATTGCAGCCCTGCTAAACGATTTAGTGAAATATTGTACACAGACCCGTTTGGAGACAACCGCTCAAAGAAAAAGAAAATACTTTTTAAGTTATGAACTAGAAATCAAAAGCACATTTATAGAGACCTGGGCTTATTTCGCTTACAGCAAAAATGACAAACGAAAGAGTTAAAGAAATAGAACCAAGGAGGGAAGGATTCAAGGTGGCACCGTGAGAGGTGAGACAGAGAACACCACCCAAAACCACAGATAGTGTGAAAATATAGTTAATACAACTAACCCTAAAACAGCAACAGGAAAGAAGGCTGCACCAAACTGCATACAGACCTCACGAACAGAGCAGACCTCACAAAACAGGGTAACATACGAAAGCCTTGATCCAGCGGGACCCGAGGCCTTCCCCCATCCCAGCTCACTGGCAGGTGGAAGAGAAACGGAGCAGGACAAGGTGGAAGCCTGGGACTGCTGAGCACCTAGCCCTGGAGATCTGCTATGTGAGCAGAAATATACATTGTGTGGTGCTCTGGAGGATGGGGGCTGGGACAGGCGGAGTTCTTGAGAGACAGATTCCAGCTGTTTGTGGAGGATGGGATCCACACTGGGCCGCTCTGAGACAAGGGAAAGGCAGGCAGTCTGAGAGGCTTCCTAGCAGCGAGAGGGCTACTGAAGGCATGGGGTTTGCATGGAGCGTGCTGGGCGGGAGAAGGGATAGGGGAACAGGGTTGTATGGGTGCACTCTGCCCAGCAGATTGGGAACTTTGGGGAGCTTCTGGTACTCCATCCCCCTGGCTGCCTACTCAGCTCCGAGGCCCCCCACTATGATACACAGCCTGCTGAGCCTTCCTCCTGGCCTGACAGCACCCGGCTCTCAAACCAGCAGTCACAGCTCTGGCATCAGGCCAACCAGAGAGAGGCCTCACCTACAGCAGCTGGAGACGCCAAGCACAGAGGCTTACAACTGCGTGCTCAGCCCACTGGTTGGCTGTGATACTGGAGACATGCAGGGCAGATGGGAGTCAGGAAACAGATCTTTCCTCCCACCAGGCACCAGCTCCACTCCCCTACAACCCTAAACCTCACTCACTCTAGGGGCTGAGCAGCTCCAGAGACTGGAATTTCTGGGCAATAGAGGGCACCACAAAGAAACATGAAACGTCAAAAGAACATGGTACAGACCGATATCTCACAAATCCCAGAAAAAGGGCCAAATGAAACTGAACTCACCAATATTCCTGAAAGAGTTCAAAATAAAAATCATAAAAATACTTATGGAGGTACAGAAAAATATTCAAGAACTCAGAAATGAGTCAAAGATGGAGATTCAGTCATTGAGAAATTCCATATCTGAAATGAAACATACAATGGAGGAATTTAAAAACAGATTAGATGTAGTAGAAGAGATGATAAATGGAACAGAAATTAGAGAAGAGGAATACAAAGCAGCTGAAACACAGAGAGGAAAAAGAATCTCTAAGAATGAAAGAATATTGAGAGAACTGTGTGACCAATCCAAAGGGAACAATATTCGCACAATAGGGGTAGTAGAAGAAGAAGAGAGAGAAAAAGGGATAGAAAGTATCATTGAGGAAGTAATTGCTGAAAATTTCACCAATCTGGGGAAGGAGATAGTCTCTCAAGCCATGGAGATGCAAAGATCTCCCAACACAAGGGACCCAAGGAAGACAACATCAAGACATATAATAATTAAAATGGCAAAGATCAAGGATAAAGACAGGCTTTTAAAAGCAGCTAGAGAGAGAACAAAGATCACATACAAAGGAAAACCCATCAGGCTATCATCAGATTTCTCAACAGAAACCTTACAGGCCAGAAGGGAGTGGCATGATATATTTAATGCAGTGAAGCAGAAGGGCCTTGAACCAACAATACTCTACTCGGCAAGGTTATCATTTAAATTTGAAGAAGGGATTAAACAATTTTCAGATAAGCAAAAGCTGAGAGAATTTACCTCAGACAAACCACCTCTACAGGGCATTTTGGAGGGACTCCTATAGATGGAAGTACTCTGAAGACTAAATAGATGTCACAAAGGGATAGACAAAGAGTACAGAATATGATTCATAACATACAAAGAATGGAGGAGGAAGAAAAAGGAGGGGGAAAAAAAGAATCTTTAGGTTATGTTTGAAATAGCATACGAAGTGGGTTGAATTAGACTGTTAGATAGTAAGGGAATTACCCTTGAACCTTTGGTAACCACAAATCTAAAGCCTGCAGTGGCAGTAAGTAAATACCTATTGATAATCACCCTAAATGTAAATGGTCTGAAGGCACCAATCAAAAGACGTAGAGTCACTGAATGGATAAAAAAAACAAGACCCATGTATATGCTACCTACAAGAGACTCACTTGAAACCCAAAGACATACACAGACTGAAAGTAAAGGGATGGAAAAAGATATTTCATACAACTAATCAGGAGTTGCAGTACTCTTATCAGACAAAATAGACTTCAAAACAAAGAAAGTTACAAGAGACAAAGAAGGACATTACATAATGATAAAGGGGTCAGTCCAACAAGAGGATATAACTATTACAAACATCTGTGCACCCAACACAATATCACCTACATATGTGAAACAAATACTAACAGAAATAAGGGCAAAATAGAATGCAATGCATTCATTTTGGGAGCCTTCAACACACCACTCACTCCAAAGGACAGATCAACCAGACAGAAAATAAGTAAAGAGACAGAGGCATTCAACAATGTATTAGAACAGATGGACCTAACGGACATCTACAGAACATTCCATCCAAAAACAACAGGATGCACATTCTTCTCAAGTACACATGGAACATTTTCAAGAACAGATCATATACTAGGCCACAATAAGAACCTCAGTAAATTAAAAAAGATTGAAGTTATACCAACCAGCTTCTCAGATCACAAAGTATGAAACTAGATATAAATTACGCAAAGAAAATGAAAAAACCCACAAAGACATGGAGGCTCAATAGCATGCTCCTAAATAACCAATGGATCAATGACCAAATAAAAACAGAGATCAAGCAAGATACAGAGACAAATGGCAACAATAATTCAACACCGCAAAATCTGTGGGACGCAGCAAAGGCTGTGCTAAGAGGGAAATATATTGCAATACAGGCCTACCTCAGTAAAGAAAAACAATCCCAAATGAACAGTCTAAACTCACAATTAATGAAACTAGAAAATGAAGAATAAATGAGGCCCAAAGTCAGTAGAAGGAGGGACATAATAAAGATTAAAGCAGAAATAAATAAAATTGAGAAGAATAAAAGAATAGAAAGAATCAATGAAAGCAGGAGCGGGTTCTTTGAGAAAATAAACAAAATAGATAAGGCCCTAGCCAGACTTACCAGGACAAAAAGAGTCTACACACATAAACAGAATCAGAAATGAGAAAGGAAAAGTCACTATGGACACCACAGAAATATTATGAAAAATTATATGCTAACAAACTGGATAACCTAGAACAATGGACAACTTTCTAGAAAAATACAGCCTTCAGAAAGAAACAGAAAATCTGAATAGACCAATTACCAGAAAACGAAATTGAACTGGTAATCAAAACACTACCTAAGAACAAAACTACGGGATCAGATGGTTTCACTGCTAAATTTTATCAAACATTTAGTGAAGACCTAATACCCAACCTCCTTAAAGTTTTCCAAAATGTGGAAGAGGAGGGAACACTCCCGAACTCATTCTATGAGGCCAACATCACTCTTATACCAAAACCAGGCAAAAACACCACAAAAAAAGAAAATTACAGACCAATATACCAGATGAATATAGATGCAAAAATACTCACCAAATATTAGAAAACTGAATTCAAAAATACATCAAAAAGATCATCCATCATAATCAAGTGGGATTCATCCCAGGGATGCAAGGATGGTACAACATTCAAAAATTCATCAACATCATCCACTACATCAACAAAAAGAAGGACAAAAACCACATGATTATCTCCATAGATGCAGAAAAAGCATTTGACAAAATTCAACAACCATTCATAATAAAAACTCTCAACAAAATGGGTATAGAGGGCAAGTACCCCAACATAATAAAGGCCATATATGACAAACCAACATTATACTTAACAGCGAGAAGCTGAAAGCTTTTCCTTTAAGATCGGGAACAAGACAAGGATGCCCATTCTCCCTCTTTTATTCAACATAATACTGGAGGTCCTAGCCATGGCAATCAGACAACACAAAGAAGTAAAAGGCATCCAGATTGGCAAGGAAGAATTCAAAGTGTCCCTTTTTGCAGATGACATGATACTGTACATAAAAACCCTAAAGACTCCACTCCAAAACTACTAGATCTAATATCTGAATTCAGCAAAGTTGCGGGATACAAAATTAATACACAGAAATCTGTTGCATTCCTATACACTAACGGTGAACTAGCAGAAAGAGAAATCCCGAAAACAATTACATTCACAATTGCATCCAAAAGAATAAAATACCTAGGAATAAACCTAACCAAGAAAGTGAAAGACCTATACCCTTAAAACTACAAGACACTCTTGAAAGAAATTAAAGAGGACACTAATAAATGGAAATTCATCCCATGCTCTTGTCTAGGAAGAATTAATATTGTCAAAATGGACATCCTGCCTAAAGCAATCTACAGATTAATACAATCCCTATCAAAATACCTATAGCATTCTTCAATGAACTAGAGCAAATAGTTCTAAAATTCATATGGAACCACAAAAGACCCTGAATAGCCAAATCAATCCTGAGAAGGAAGAATAAAGCAGGGGGAATTATGCTCCCTGACTTCAAGCTCTACTACAAAGCCACAGTAATCAAGACAAATTGGTACTGGCACAAGAACAGACCAATAGATCAGTGGAACAGACTAGAGATCCCAGATATAAACCCAAGCATATATGGTCAATTAATATATAATAAAGGAACCACGGATATACAATGGGGAAATGAAAGCTTCTTCAACAGCTGGTGTTGGCAAAACTGGACAGCTACATGTAAGAGAATGAAACTGGATTACTGTCTAACCCCATACACAAAAGTAAACTCAAAATGGATCAAAGACCTGAATGTAAGTCATGAATCCATAAAACTCTTAGAAAAAAACATAGGCAAAAATCTCTTGGACATTATCATGAGCAACTTCTTCATGAACATATCTCCCCGGGCAAGGGAAACAAAAGCTAAAATGAACAAGTGGGACTGTATCAAACTAAAAGCCTTCTGTACAGCAAAGGACACCATCAGTAGAACAAAAAGACATCCTACCGTATGAGAGAATATATTCATAAATGACATATCCGATAAGGGGTTGACATCCAAAACATATAAAGAACTCACACACTTCAACAAACAAAAAGCAAATAAGCCAATTAAAAAATGGGCAAAGGACATGAATAGACACTTCTCTAAAGAAGAAATTCAGATGGCCAACAGACACATGAAAAGATGCTCCACATCACTAATTATCAGAGAAATGCAAATCAAAACCACAATGAGATATCATCTCACACCAGTTAGGATGGCCAACATCCAAAACACAAACAACAACAAATGTTGGCGAGGATGTGGAGAAAGGGGAACCCTCCTACACTGCTGGTGGGAATGCAAATTAGTTCAACCATTGTGGAAAGCAGTATGGAGGTTCCTCAAAAACCTCAAAATAGAAATACCATTTGACCCAGGAATTCCACTCCTAGGAATTTACCCTAAGAATGCAGCAGCCCAGTTTGAAAAAGACAGATGTACCCCTATGTTTATCGCAGCACTATTTACAATAGCCAAGAAATGGAAGCAACCTAAGTGTCCATCAGTAGATGAATAAAGAAGAAGTGGTACATATACACAATGGAATATTATTCAGCCATAAGAAGAAAACAAATTCTATCATTTGCAACAATATGGATGGAGCTAGAGGGTATTATGCCCATTGAAATAAGCCAGACAGAGAAAGACAGGTATCAAATGACTTCACTCATATGTGGAGTATAAGAACAAAGAAAAAAATGAAGGAACAAAACAGCAACAGACTCACAGAACCCAAGAATTGACTAACAGTTACCAAAGGGTAAGGGACTGGGGAAGATGGGTGGGAAGGGAAGGATAAGGGGGAAAAAGGGCTATTACACTTAGCACACATAATGTTGCGCAGTGGGGAGGCACAGGGAAGGCAGTATAACACAGAGAAGACTAGTGATTCTATAGCATCTCACTAAGCTGATGGACAGTGACTGCAATGGGGTATGTAGTGGGGACTTGATAATAGGGGGAGCCTAGTAACCATAATGTTGCTCATGTAATTGTACATAAATAATAGCAAAATAAATAAATAAATAGAACCAAAGAACTTTTACGACTCTTTCCAAAGACCATCTATTTTCCACATCCACAGGACTAAATAAGTGGGGAGATACATTTTTAAAAACAGTGGAATGCAAATTTAGTATTAAGGAAACAATCCTGGGGTACAGGATCTTTCCCTAGATGCAACACATTGTCCAGCTGCTCTTCCCTCCACAGTTTTGGATGAAGGGCAGAGTGGACAAGAGTTCAACGTCTAGTAAGAAATTATGTCTAAACTTAAACATAGACATAATTTAAATAATTTGAACACATGCAACTTTCTTTAGATCCTCAGGAAAGCTCCCTGGATTCCACAGACATGAATGTGAGCACTGACTGTTCTTTAATCACTGCACTCCTGCGCACACGCCCACCCAGAAGCAGCCCTCCGTTTCCTCTTCTCCGCAGAAAGGTTACAGAAAGGAACTTCAACAACTTCAGCTGTGATGAGTTACCTTCACAGACAATAGCCAGGCAGGAGTAGTGGCCTCATATTAAGTCACACCGTCCCTCCCCAGTTCCAATGGCTTTGAATCCAAATGTTCACATTATGTGAGAGAAGAATAGTGGCACAGTTATTAAAGGCTCTGGTAAGGAGGTAGTCCTTATCAGCTGCATAAAGTACTTCGTCTACTTCACAAATATTTGCTCAGCACTTATTATGTCCAGACACACTGCTGGAGTCTGGGAATTCAGTGATGATCAAAGAGCCCTGCTCTCTGTTTATGGAGTTTCCAATCTAGAGGTGGAGAATGGCATTAAGAAATAATCACAGAGAAAATTGCTCTGCAAGAAAGCAATACAGTTGTTGTAGGAGAATCTACTGTAACAAAGGAACTAATCTAGGAGGTCAGGGAGAACTGGCCTGAGAAACTCCTCATAAGCTAAGAGCTGGAATATCAAGAGGTTAAGGAAGGCACATGTTAATAGAGAACTGGATGGACGGTGTGGCTGAAGTACAGAGAGCTAAGGACGAGGTGAGATCAGAGAATTTACGCACAGGGAACTGTCAGTTCTCTGTTGCTACATAACATCGTATGCCAAAATGTAGCAGAGCAGCTTAAAAAACACTTCATTCAACCTTACAATCTTATGGGTCAAGAATTTAGACAGGGTTCGGCTGGTGGTTCTTCTGTTCCACATCCTGCTGGAGGTCGATCTGGTCTAGGGAGTCCAGGGTGGTGTCATTCTCATTCCTGGCATCTTGGTTTCAATGGCTGGGAGCACAGGCTGAGCTGAGCACCTGTAGGTGACACCTCCAGCACTGTGGCTTCAAGACTTCTTACATGGCAGCCCGGTGCTCCCAGGGACAGCGTCCAAGGGACAGGAAATCTTAAGGTCTGGGCCCAGATACTAACAGAGCATAACTCCCACAACATTCTGTTGGTCAAAGCAGTCACAGAGCCCACCCAGATCAAGGAAAACTACAAAGATGCCATATCTCAATTGGAAAAGTTTCAAATAATTGGTGGCCATCTTTAGTCGGCCACAACCACCCTCTGGACACAAATTATACAGATTCCTCTGAAATGCAAAAAACACTCTCTCCTCCTAAAGCCCTCCAGAAGCCTCATCTCATCATGGCATGACATTCAAGTTTGGGGTCCAGGTTCTTACCTTTAAGGTTCAGGCGCCAGTGAGGCTCCTTTGATGTGGTTCTTTAGTATGATCTCTCTCAATATGAAGACCTATGAACTTGAATGAAAAGGTGTCTGATCCACACATACCCAGCGTATGCTGGTGACACAGAGATGAGATAAACACAAGGAGGACTCTCATCCAAAGAACGGAGGAAGGAGGAGCCCAGGTCCCTAGCAATTCTGAAGTCCACATGTTGCCAGTTCCTTGACTGGGGGGCCGAGTCTTGCTCCCTGAGAAAGATTCTTTATAGCTCTTATCTCCACCCTCCAAAGTCTCGGCTTCACCTTCTGAATTATGCAGTTTCCATAATGTCTTAGTCAGGTCAGGCTGCCAAAACAAAGTACCATGGACAGGGTGGTTTAAACAACAGATATTTATTTCTCACAGTTTTGGAGGCTGAAAGGCTGAGATCAGGGTGCCAGCATGGTTAGGTTCTAGTGAGGACCCTCTGCCTGTCTTGCAGATGGCCACTTTCTCCCTGCATGTGCACAAGGTAGAGAGACGATATCTTTCTCTTCCTCTTCCAATCCCATCATGGGGCCCCATCTTCATGACCTCATCTAAACCCAATTACCTCTGTATTCAGATTCCCAAATCCAATTCCAGTGTATGTGGGTTGGGGGAAGTGGGTTTTCTCACACACAACACCAAGCAATTCTTGAACACCAGCAAGGTGTCTGAGATTTCAACTCAATTCTGATACCATTTGCCCAGAAATACCACAAGATTCCCCAGGTTAAGGGCTCAGTCCTACAAAACTGCCCTCCACCCATCCCCACTCAAGAAGCCCCAAGCTGTTACCTGTGCTTCTGACCAACCAGCTACAGATTGGATGTTCCAACCACCTTCCCCTTAGGTTCAATTAATTTGCTAGAGCAACTCACAGAATTCATGGAGACACATTTACCAGTTCAATAAAGGATGCTGTAAAGAATACAGATGAAGAGAAACATAGGGTGGGTAAGGTCCTGAAAAAAGGAGCTTCTATCCTCCTTGAGCTTGGGGTCTGGCTCTATGGCACCTGAAAGCATTCTGGTTCCACAGTGCAGTAGCTCCCTCGGAGAAAGAGAGAAGCTTCGCTCAGAGAGAAACTCTCTCAGGATGCAAAAAGAGAAAATGCTCTTCTTATGGATTTTTATGAAATCCTCATTGCATAGTCATGAATGACTATATCATTGGCCCTTGGCTGATTCAACCTCCAGCTCTCCACCTTCTGCCCTTCCAGGAGGGGTGGGGACTGAAAATTCTCACTGTCTTATCACAAGGTTGGTCCCCCTGGAAACCAGCCCCTGCCTTTGGGTGAGATCCAAAAAATCATTATGTCACAACCTCCAAATACCATCACACTGGGAATTAACTGAGGCTTCAACAAACGAATTTGGGGAGAGAAAACAATTCAGTCCATAGCACATAAAATGTCATTTGCAACTGAATAATCATCTCAGTCTATTTCCTGCCCATAGAAGTTTGGAAGATTTAGACTCTTTCCCTTTGAACTATCTCTGCCCATTTTTGTCCAAGCTCATAAATGTGTCTACTAATACACTTCTCTTGAAATCTTTGTGGGCCTTCTGTGAATATTAGTAGGCTCTGCACATTAGACACACATCCACAATTGTCCATAAGACAGGCCCTTCTTTGGGAGGTGTGTGGAAGAAATCTATGGCCATTTTTATTCTGCCATGGGTGACATCATGAAGAGTTTTACAAGACATGTTAAGGCTTTTGATCTTTATCTTGAGTAATAAAAGGCTCTTCAAGAATTTTAAAGGGGTGAGGGATATCTTTAGACTTGCCTCTTGAAAAGATCACTCCAGCTGCAGTGTGAGAATGCATTGGAAGGAGAATATTAAAAACTGAATGGCTCTTCCATAGTTCCTCTTTCTCAGTCTATATCCTATCTAAAGATTCGTGTAAACATTGCTATGATAATTTGGCCTAGAGTGATGGCAGTAGAGATAGGACAACTGAAGATGCTAGAGATATCTGATACAAAATCAATTAGCTAACTATTAAGCATATTATCTTCTGTCCAACTAGTTGATAAAATTAACTGGGGGGACCTTTTTAACAATATAATCCTGAAACCTAAATATCTGTTGTAACTTATGTATATTCACTCCACATGTCAATGCTTACTAGACTTGATGAAAACCAGCCTCTGAGTAGAAACAGACAGTGATCTCAATGTAAGGAAATCTGAGGTCTCTCAGATATATATTATTGAATATATTATGCTGAATATATTATATTCAATAATATCCACGATAAGGATGACATGTTTGAATTACATTTGCTGGGACTGATGAAATCCTCTTCAGCTCTGACTTGCAGGAATACAGTGGACATGGTCTGCATGAATCACCCACAAGATTCGGAATTTTGTTACATGAAAGATACTGAGTTGAGAGAAAAACGATTGGCTTTCTTTCCCTTTTCTCTCTTTTTTTTTCTATTTAATTTTCAAACTTTCTGCTTACTGTGAAGAATTAAAGGTAGTGGGGTCAGGATACATTGTGTGTATATATACACATATGTGTGTGTTATGCCTTACCCTGAATTCCAGGCAATGTCAATGTCAGCCAGTCACCAGATAATGTCTGTTGTGTGTCTAGGAAGTCGGCAATGCTACGTGTAGCTTTTCAGCGTCAACATCAATCATTTATTAAATACTCAAATTTTTTAAATGTTAGTATTTTAACATGAAAGATGTATTTTACCCTTATTCTATATTTTTTTTTGCTTAATGTTAATTTAGCTCTCTAACTAGATTTAACTAATTCTAGGTTTTCACTATGGCCTAGTTACTTTGCAATATAAAGGCTTACCCTACTACAGGGAAAACTTGATTTGAGTTTAAACAAATAAGAGAAGTCTACAAGGAGGTAATGCATCATTAATGCTTTTTATTAAAATAAAGCTTATATTTAGAGTTCTAAATTCAGACTTTAAAAAAATTTTTTTAACTTACCATTTTTCCCCTTAATAAATGCATTACTGGGCTCTGATCTACCACCACCCACATCTCCCATAAAATTTTGTTTAGATTTTCTTGCTTTATTTGCCTAGCGCCTGTTTCTGCACATTGATTAGAGTGCATTATTGTCCTTTCATTTGAATGACAGTTGCTGTTATTGAGAATTCGTGGTTATTGTGTATACCCATGGCTGTACACAAATAAATCCGTAAATATGGTTTTAAAAAATCAATATTCTGACCTGGTTTCCTGTCTAAAGATTCTACAATCTTAAAAAAGACAGGATCATTGCTTTAAAAAACAATGACTCGTGCCTCTTGGCATAGTTGCCAGACCAAAAGGCCAAGTCCGTTTACACTGTGTTCCTAGCTGATTGTCAATGACTGTCATTTCCAAGGTGGCAGGTGCTCTATGTGGAGTATATTTTTGTGTGTTACAAGGTTAAGAGGTTTTGAAACTACTAGCAAAATAATAGTAAATGCTAAGCTTACTCATCTTTGGGCCTGTTAAATTCTAACCTCATTTGAGAATATCTCGGTAAGTATTCTGAAGATCAAAATTTTCTTCTCTAGGCTTGAATGGAAAGAAACATCAATGGCATTGATGTTGTGACAATGGCATGCTTAGATCTGCTTCATACCAGCTTACAAGAGCCAAGTGTTACCTTCTGGGAAACTTTGCAAGTCCATTCTTTAACACAGCCATTATAATAAGTGAAATTATATAATTACAATTAAATAAATTGTATTTAAAAACAAAGGTAATAAATACCTGAAACGTGTTACTTCCTAATCATTTGACTGCATTTTACCATCCGTATTCTTGAGGTTGTTTACATCTGCTGTACTCACTTGGTAGAAATACTATCTAATCATATTACTACTGCCCATCTTTTACCAACACCACATTCAGTGATGTCAAGCTGGAAGCTTGAAAGAGGCCATGGTGGGAGTGTTTAGGCAGTGTTGAAGCTAGAAGAGTTTTCATTTAATGAAAATAACATATGAAAGTGAGAAGTAGTTCAACAGTAGATCACACAGAAGATATAATGATAATAAATTTATCGGGACAAGAACAGGTGGGATGCCACTCAATGTATGATTTTTTCCAATCCTGGTTGATTTGCTGGTTTTGGACACAAGAGTTTGGCCAAAATCAACAAAAGCATTCTATAAGAATCAATTGGCCATATGGAACTTGTAATAAACAATACTGTCTATTTTATCACTATTTGTAGGTTGCATGCTACACATCAGTAATATCAGTAAAATTGTAATAAATGCACATACGTATAACTGCATACATTTTTCCCTGGCAACTTCCTTGTTAAATATTGATCAGACACAGGAAAAATGAAATTCAATAGGTAACTTAAAAGCACCTTTTTCAGAAAGTTGTAGTAGAGAGCAATTTTCTCTCTTTGTGAACAGAATCTGTTAAAAATCAGTGTGTGTTCATGCTCATCCCAATTTAGTTTACCAGTATTAAAAGGGTTTGGTTTCCGTTTGTAATTGAAACTCCTCTAAGTTGAAAGCAAATCAGAAATGTCATTCAAATGAAACTTGGAGACATTTCTGCTCAGCCTAGTGCCATGGTTATCACATAGTGTTTGGGGAATATTATTTATTTATTATGACTGTGACTTACAAAAAAATACCATCTTAATCAAATCATCGGAACAGGAAAAAATAATAATTTATTTTAGTATTTTCATCTTTGACTCCATGAAACAGGCTCATGAGTATCCATCCAGTCAGGAGCAATGTCTGCTTGTTCAAGAACAAGTAGACACACTCAGACAGCTCTTTACAGTCTGACCTGCAGGGGGCTAGTGCGCTGCATAAATCAGAACAGAAAATGGCCAGTGGCCCAACCACTCTAGAGAAGGAATTTGCCAGATCACACCATGGTTTTAACCACCTGTTACGTATTTCAACAGAAACCCCGCCCCAACATGTATCAGATTATCTCTGTACAGATTATCTTGTTGTGTGAACTTTCATCCATCCATTTTTCAGCATCATTGATACATAGAAACATCCATTTAGGCAGACATGACCTTTGTTTCATCCAAAAACAGATTCCTTACTGAGTGAAAAATTCCTCCAAATGGTTTTAGTGGGGAAATGTGCACCCCCATGAGGTCTAATCAAAGACTGAAAATCATTTCATTTTTGAAGTTGATATTTGTTTAGTTAAATGCTGAAAATGCCCAGAGAAACTCCAGGTCTGAAGCACATGTGTGTCATGAGAAGACTGGACAAGATCATTGGGGTCCATTGTATAACCGCCACTTTTTGTTTTTATTCAAGGTGTCCTAAAACTGAGTTCTGCAGTTGAAGGTATGTTTTCACAACCACAAAATCAATAATGTTTTGCTCAAAGGTTGCATAGCGTGGCTTTGTAGCTAGAAAGCTTTTGTGGCAGTGCTGTTTGATGCAATGTCCTAATTGCCAGCTATCGCCATCCCATCTGTGTCGCTCCTTGTTCTGGTTGTTTTATGCCACGAGCCTCCCAGTCCTCACAAATGGGTTTAACGCTGGCCCAAGAGGGCAGCATCCATGAGGGTGGACATGTCTGTTTCTGTTTCCTGCTGTGGCTGCCTCAGATCCAGGGCTCTTTAGTGATCCCCCCGTTCCCTGGCTGCTTCATTTGAGGCTGGATGTTGGGTCTTGTTGGGAATCTTGTGCCCATTCTTCCAGCAGGGCCTTGTCTAGACTGCTTTGGTCCCTTGTCCCAGTGGACTGGACGTGTTTGCCCAGGAAATAGGTAGGCATGGAGCTGCTGAACCTTCCTGAAGAGAAAATTAAGAGGCTAAGGCATTTGCCAGCCTCCAATACAAGTTCTTCTAGGCAGTGTGATCCACCAACCAGCAGGGATTGCAAAGACCAGCTTCTTTTACTGTGGACCATGTCATCCATATGGGGAGTGGTGGTCCCCGTTAGCTGTGTATTCAAGAAGCTGAGAAGACAACAAAAAATAAAATAAAATAGTAAGGAAAAAAAGCTGAGAAGAAAAGGGGACTTAAAGGAAGAAAAGGATGAGTGGGAGAGGGAAGACACAGCAGCATTTTGTTGAGTAATTCCCAAGAATGTTAAAAATACCTCACGGTTTGAAATGATTAATTGGTTATGGGTATAAAATTGATCTTGTTGCCCTCATAGGAGTGTACAATCTGAAAGTAGAGAATGCACAATTTTCTCTTTTTGTGAGTTTCTGTGTTTGTTGTGGGGTGGGTGTATGTGTGTTCTCATTTATTGGGAGTTTGTCAGTTATATTTTGGAGGTTTTGTCATCTCCACCTAATCAGAGGAGGCTCCTTGGGAAGTGGTGGTGGGCTTTAAGGTGAGCCTTTGCATTTAAAAGGAGATGTGGCTTGATGGATGGGCAGTGCATGGAAGCAGGGAGTGGGAAAATGCACAGGTGCAGGGAGGGGGGTGGGGTAAGACCATGGGCTTGACTCAAGCACAGGGTTGGGTGGGCTGCACTCGGAAGGTTGGGAGATGAGAGAGGGGCTCACTAATGTAGCCATGGGGTGGCCAATCCAAGTGGGGAACTCTGTACCGTCACATTTTACAAAACAAAGTTAGAAAGGCAGAAAGTATGCCACTCCTCTAAAATAAAGAAAGGACCAGGAGAAGGTGCAGACAAGGGGTGTTTTCAGGTCAAGAGAGAGGAACAAAATGATTCACCTCAAGGAGCAAGAATGGACACAGTGCACATGGCCTCAGCAAGGCCACCCAGGAATTCAAGTTCCCTCTGCACCGTAATATGCAATTTTATTGAGAGACTAACCAAGCTTCTGCATGCCTAACAAAACACAGGAGACACAGCAACAAAATCAAGCAGGACCATGAGAATGACCTTGGCTGCAGAAAACTCCAGTGTCAAGTTAGCACTGAGTTTCAATTAATTATCTGTAGAATTCCAGATAACAGTTGGCCCACCCTGGTCTATTTTCATGCTTTATCAAGGAACTGCTTTGAAGTCAGAGCTTTATGTTGCCTTCTTGGCTTCAGCACAGTGTTCAATTTGCAACAAAGGAAAGGAAAAACAAAATAATAAAATTTAAAAGCCAGAAAGCCAAGAGAACATTAGATAATTTTAAAACTATTGCTTTGCTAGAACTATTGTTCTGTGTCTCATTTTGCTAGTAACTATTGTTACTACTGGGTGACGTAGCCTATCTGAACCCCCAGAACAAGTTTGTTTTTCAGAGAAAGATTAGAGTGACGAAAAATAAAAGCAAAAAGCAGAATGACTGTGGGGGGCTTTTTTAGCAGCCTCCTCACTACTCGGCCTCCTCTGAGGCCCTGGTGCTCAGGGGAAATTCTCTGGAGCGGCTGTGGGTTCCAGAGGTCAGGCCCTCTGGACTTCAGTTGCTGCTTGAGCATCCTTTTGGCAGCTTACTGGCTGGAGGCTGTAGAAGCTTGACGGCTTCGAAGCATGCTCTGTTGTAACTATGCTAGAACATGTGTGCGCAGGGGCCTGTCTGGAGTGCAGTCTCGGGGCAGCGGGGATGTGTGTGCTCAATGCATGCATTCTCAGTGCATCTGGAATATGAGATTTTTGACCGGCATGCTGAATGGAATGTGTCAGATACTTGATTCAAAGTCAAATCTCAGATTGTAGTCCTTTGTGAAAGCTCAACTGATGACTGTACTTGTTATTTTCCATTTGTGAAATGAACACAGGGCAGCTCCCTGCAGCTTATCTTGTCAAAGAATATGCAGATCAGTGAGGAGATGTAATGCCAGTAAGGAAACCTGCTTCCTTTTCTTTAAAAATGACTCTGTTGTTGATTATTCTAGAACTCTGGATATAGCATTAATATTTTCAGTAGGTTCTCTTTTTCTTTCTTTTCTTTTTAAGGAAACATAGTTCTCAAATAAGAGAAAATCAGCAAAGATTCCACTTGCCACTTCCTATCCAGTATTTTGCCGTGCAGTTTTGTTCCTTCTTTTTCTGAAGCAGGGGTGCTCCCTTCGGCCTTCTGCAACCTCATGTAAGCTTTAAAATAAGCAAGAAAAAAAAAAGCTACTTATATTACATTTGGTCGGGTTAAAAGTAAAATGTCCTTTCAGACTTCAAAGACTTATACAGAACACACATCAGTGCTTTAATTACTGTACAATGAAGAAAACGTTTGAACAGGAAAAAAAGTTAAATTTGAAAGAAATAACTGCAAAGTTTTATTGATAACCCTGTTGAATTCTGGACTGTTAAATTTAGATTGATAATCCCAAACTCAGAAAATGGGAGGAAGAAAGAAACAGCCAGAAGCAAACTGGGGGCAAAGTGAGGTAGCTGGGGCATTTGCAAGAGAAAAACTATCCATGGCACGGATTCCACGATGGAATTCCTTCTCAATATTCCTCTTCAAAGGGAGGAATTTGCAGCAGGGAGGAACTTGGGAGGGGGGTGCGTATTTCCACAAGTAGGACCACCTCTCCAGCCTAATGGAGAAATGAGGGTGAAGATCACAGAATTGCTGAGTCATGCCTGAGTTAGAATTGCTCTGATACACTGTAGGCAGTTCTTGCTTCCCAGGACCCCAGCCCGAAGCTCTTTATCCAACACATGTGGTGTGTTCAGACTTGCAGACAGTGGGGAGCATTGGGGCAGAGCAAGCCTGGAGGGACAAGATGAGACAGCAGAGGCTGATGGACAGAGCTTTGCAACTGATAAGCAGGGTGTGTTCTGTGATGAGACTTGCCTGACAAGGTGATTTGTTTTTACCTTGTAGGTGAGTGAGAATTCAAAGTACCAAAATGTCATCAAATTCTTGAAGTTTGGCTTCTTTGAAAAAGTTCCAATCTCTAAAAATGGGAACAGATGAGCCTCTAGGAAGAACTCTAATAGGCAAGGTGATTATCCAAGCCCTCACCCACTTCTGATTATCTCTGAGGGGGCAGTGTTGGGGGGTTCACTACCACAAGAGGGAAAACTACTCAGGCTTAACAGAAAAATCTTGAGTGTCTCCATGAGCAAATTCCATTTCATAAACAAAAGTTCCCTGAGCATGTAGAGCCTTTGCTTTCCTTTTTCTTCTTCTCACTTAATTTTATTTAGGTTATTTTGAAAGGATCTTATTTCTTCAGGGTAATGGTTCATGAGCCAGTCAGGACTGTTGGACTCAGGACTATTGTCACATCCAAGGTGCTGTTTTTTACGGCCTCACAGCCTCTAAGGCAGCAACAGGAACAACTCCTCAAGAGTATGAAAAATTAAGTAGAAGCTTTACTCAATCTTTTAAGAATTCCCATTTTCAAAATTCACAATCCCCACAGCTTAATGTCTATATTGTTAATCTGTAAAAAATACAGCTACTTTTCCATTATAAAGCTTTGATCTGACTTAAATGCTTGTTGAAGACTGAGATACTTATTTATATTGCTTAAGAAATTCTGTTTTCCATAATACAACAAGCCATGTATCCCAAAATGCCCCTTAGTCAGTTTAGGCTGTTTGTACAAATTACCATGTTTAAGCAACAGAAGTTTATCTCTCACAGTTGTGGAGGCTGAAAGTCCAAGAATTAGGTACCAGCAGATTCAGTGTCTGGAGTGGACCCCCCCATTTCTGGGTTGCACACTGCTGACTTCTTGCTGTGTCCTCACATGGTAGAAGGCGCAGGGGAGCTCTGGGGTCCCTTTTATCAGATCACTAGTCCCATTCATGAAGGCTCCACCCTCATGACCTATTCAACTCCCCAAAGTCCCACCTCCTAATACCATAACCTTGGGAGTTAAGATTTCAACATAGCAATCTGGGGAGGACACAAATATTCAGCCCATAACAACCCCAAATGAATTTTAACATTGAAAAAATAGTCCAAATGTATTGATATAATTTCCCCCTTAGATGAATTTTGTTCTTGTCATTGTGTCTTACCATTTTTTGAGTAAAGCCATATGTTCATTTATCAGGTTAGACTGTGGTAGATCCATTAATAAATAGAACACTGATGGATTTGTTTCTAGTAATATATTTAGAATGAATTTCGATGGTTTTTACTGCTAGAAATAAAAACCAAATATCTTTCCAGCCATTCAAGTCAGATAGCTACAGATATACAGAAGGGCTACCTCTGGGGAAGGAATTCCACCAGAGTGAAAGGCGGCAGTGAGTCAGGAATATGGTAAAAACTGAAAAAAAGACTCAAGAGAATTGTTTCTGAAAAGAAACCCAGACCTCCTGCTTACAAGGCTAACCTGGAAGCTGGATCACCCTACTGAGCAAATGAATGTTCTCTTCTCAAATATATTTTGCAAAGATTTGTCATATATTTTTGGTGAAATTTTCCTATGGCCTAGCAATGTGTCTGGGATGAGCATTAAGCTGAGAATTACCAAATAGCTTCCTATACTTAGGGACCTCCTTATATGGCAAAGATGGAGCCATGTGCTGGAAACTGGAAGAAGAGGAGTCAGGGTTTGCCTAATTTGCAGTGTTTCTTGGGATTACCCTCCCTTCAGATACAGCTGACCTCTAATAACCATGAGCAGCATTTCAGAGACCATAACTCTCACATTCATCTCTTTTTTTTCTTTTTCCCCTTCTCCTCCTCCCTCTCCTCCTCTACTCCTGCCGCATTACCGTTTCTGAAGAGAGATGGACAGCATGGAGATGGGGGTGGGTTGGGGTGCTTCCCAATAGAAAGCCAGCCACTGACTGGGTGGGTTTGGCAAATACACACTCTCTGCCTTGTCCATCTCTGCTTCTCAGGGCAGCTGTGAAGACCAACCACAGTGGTCTACATAAAGGACTTCACAGAGTATATGGAATATGATAGGTGCCCAGTAAGCTCCTGTTCTCTTTCTCAGCCCATTTCCCAAGCCTTGCTGCAGCCCTCCTTCTTTCCAGTGTCCAAAGATCTGGCAAACAAATGATCGCTGCCACTAGGATTGCATCGTGGCACACAGCTCAAAGTCCATTTCATCTAGGGCAAAGCTGTAGACAAACAACAGGCATAAACCCTTGCTTCTCTGCTTTGACAGAACTTAGAGAAACTTCCTCATAAAGAATAGAGTTCCCTGATCACCTCGCAGGGAGCCCTGACATGTCTGGGGATGGGCAGCTGCCCAAATGAACAGGGCCAGGAGCCAAATCACAGCCCCTGGGGGGGCATCCTGGTCAGATGGAATTATCTCCCACCTGCTCTTCCAGATCTGGGAAGCAGGGAGGACAGGAAAGGTTTTCACGCTGGTCCAGCAAAGTGGTAGATGAAGACAGATTTCCTTAATATTAATAGTTTTTCTTATGACATAAATTATAAGTTCACAATGTTCCTGATCAAGAATATGCAAGTTTGTGAATAAGGAAAAATAAAGTGACTGCAACCACAGCTCTCCAGAGAACAGCCTTCCGTAAATCTTTGAACTTTTATAGCCAAAAGCTAACAGTCTGCTGAATAAGCAGCCTTGAGGACCTAGCAACAAATTAGCATAAACCAGAGGACAGTGTGTAGCCAACTGCACTGTAAGCTACCCTTCAGCCCTCTCCCTGGGGTGCGAAATAGACATTTCTAAATCAAAGGCAACCTGTAAAGGAGAATCTGCCAGTTTGAGTCTCATTTTCATTCTTTTTGTGTTTTTATGAGTATGTAAGTTTCAATGTCTGTGTGTTTTTATTATTTTTAGCGATCAACTAGATGATTTCAATGTAAACAAAGCTCTTACTTTAAAACAGTGACCAAGTCAATTAAGCTGCATAAGAAAGCAGCTTTTAAGGACAGTGGTCTAATTAGTAGTCTTTGAAGCCAATTCAGTAGTGATATCAAAGCCACTTCTAGTATTTCAATCCCAAATTTAGAAGATGGGACTTTACATTTTCAATCCAAAATTATAGTCTGACCCTACTGTAAATTTTGGAACACATTGTAATTCAGATAACTGCTGAGGTCACTTTAATGTTGTGGTTTGGAATATGAACCTGGAAATCACACTCTCTTAAATCACCCATCACGCCCATTAAAATAACTATAAAATCAACTTGAGATTGATCCAACGTGCATTTGATATTCAACTAAGATGCTTACATATCTAAATATTGCCACAGCTGTATATACAGCAGTTTTGTTGAAGCCGTTAATGCTTTAAATTGGGAAGCACAGTATGTCTTTCATTTGGTTTCACTGAGGAAAAAGCCAAAGTATTTTTACAATGACATATCAATGAAATGTAAAATCAGATACCAGAACAAAAGCTTTATGGGTCTGAAATGTTTTGGAGCTAATGTATGGATTTTCATGTATTTCTTAGTTTTAAACAAGTATGTTTAGATGAAAACAGAAATGTTCTGGGTACAACTCTGTTGAGTATAGTGTTTGTTGAACATATGCCTGCTAGGAGATACAGAGGCAAGTTTAATTTCTTTTTAAGCCTTTCATATCCCATTGTTGATTTATAGATGGCCTCCTCAAATATAAACTGTTAACACCGAGTTGGGAGCAACTGTGTTGGAAGAGAGTATAGGATAGTAGAAAGGGCATTCCTGGGTTCAAACTTCATAGCCATAATTTCTTAGCTCTGCTGTGATCTGAAGCAAGTTACTCTCTCTGAACCACACTTTCCTCATCTATGAAATGGAGGTAAGGCTATTTAACACTCCAGTTGATTAAAAGGCTTAAATAAAATGAGATAATGTTGAAGTATCTAGTAAAGTGTTTGGTGTGTGAGCATTCAATATGTTATAGATGTCTACATTATTTTGTTGTTTTTATTTTTATTACATTGGCTCAAGACTGAATTATCAAAAGAAGTTTCTAGAAGTTGAGCTGCTGGGTCAAAGCCACTCATAAATGCATATTGAGTTTTACTGTATGTTGCCATATACCTCTTCATAGAGGCTGTACTTTTCACACTCCAGCTAGCAATATATGAAAATGCCTATCTCTTGTGCATACTATTTTTTTAATCTTCTTACACATAATTTTTAACTCCTGGACAAAGAACGATACTCTTAACAAGATATGAAGGCTATTAATAATACAAGAGCTAATCTTTACATAGCACTTTATAATATGTTCATAATTAATGCAAGCAAAGAGAATACATGCATTATTTCATTAAAACCTCATAGTAATTCAGTAGCTACTTTATTATCATCTGATTTACAAAGAAAACAAGTCATGGAGAAGTTAACTAATTCAAGGTCATAAATTTCAAACCCAGGATGATCGAGTAATAATTGAACACTTAAAGTCATCCACCACACTAGCCTTCTTTTCAGTATATCTGCATTTCTTAAATGGGCTAAAAGTGGTTTATTTCAGTTTTTTACAAACTGTCTAAGGGAGATGGCCCACAGTGAAATCTCCAAGTTCACGTATGGTATGAATCCAGGTACAATCTCACAAGACTGGATGAAAGAGAAGCTGCTGAGTTTTTGTGGATAATTACAATGAACACAGACAAGTGAACATGATCTAGACTGTGCATCTGTACCAACAGGCACTGGTTTATGTGATTGTAGCTCCAGGCCAGAAAGAGTTCTCAGCTCCAGGCAAGTTCAGTATGGATACAGGGAGACCAAATAATGACGACAGGAAGTTGGGGGTGAAAAGGGGTTCATACCAAGCTTCATTCTCATGGCAGTAGGTTGAATGCTAGACTCCTGTCTGCCTCCCTCTCTGCCCCCAGCTCAGCCTCTGCTACACTTTCTCTTGCTCTCTTCTCTAGGCTCCACTCCCCTGCTTCCTTCTTGGTCCTCAGCAGAAAAAACCACTGCTCTGACTTCAACCGTTGCCACAACTCTAGTAAGATTCTATTTGACTTCCCATCCAATTTCTCTGTCTGCTCTTGCCTTTATCAAATCAAGCCACATCTGGGTCCAAGACCTTCACGGGGCCCTTTAAACTCTTCCTCTGAGTAGCAGGGAGCACTCCCTTCCATCCCCGCATTGCCTCTGCCTCGCCCAGATCTGCTTCAATACAGGAAACCTCGTTTATGAGTTGCCCTATATGGGGGGCAAAAAGGGCCACCAGGGACCCAAAGAGGGAAAGGGAAGACATCTGAAGCAGCATACCCCTCATCCCCATTGTAAAACATCTCCTCATCCAGCCCATGATGTTCTTTACAAATGGCATTTTTCGTGCCCAACTCCCATAACACCTGTTGGAGCTCAGCATACACCTGCCATCTAGAGGGGAAAGATAGTAAATCACCCTGATTGGGCCATTCAGTACCAAGCGAGGCCATGAGCCCACAGAAAACGAAGTGGTTCCCTGGGGTCTCATGTGTATTTGTAATTGCTGCCACAGGGAAGAATGAGTTGTCAGGAAAGCCAACTTTCCCATTTATAACCCAGACAGAATAATCCCATCCAACCCTACATCCCAAAGGCTCAGGAGCCAGCTTGATGTGGACTCCACAGGTTTCTGCCAGGAGCCCAAATCCACCTGCTCTGCCTTAGTATAGGGGCAGATCATGGAGTGCTTCATGACCTGGAGAAGGAGCTGTCCATATTTGCTGTGTCTTTATTTTCTTAACTACATCTGGGCAGGATTTCAATAGAGGAGGGGTTGGTGCCTCCGACACTGCCTCCATCCCCACATCCTCATTCTCCCCTAGCTCTTCCTCCATTTCCAGGGCTGTTGGCAGCTCTCTTGTCCACTGAGTGCCACCTCTGCTACATCCTTTCCTTTACACTCTCCACACTGCCTCACACAATCCCATCTCAGTCATCAACAGATTTTTTACCCCCTCCACAGCACCTCTCAGCCTGCATTCTAGTGTTGCCTCTTCCCGTGCTTCTTGCAGGAGGATGTCCTTCTCCTTTTTGGCCTTTCCTTACACTGTGAGAAATAGCCAACCCATGATTCCCACCACCTTATGGGCACTCTTTTTCTTTAATGAATTCCCTATTTTGCAAATGGCCTCCTCCACTGCCTCAGGAGTCACCCCCCACCTCCCCATAGTCCTGGGGAGGGGCCCACTCTTCTAGGAGGAAAGCCACCTCAGACCATATGCCCACTGGGGGACACCCAGGTGTCTCCCCATCCACAGGGACAGCCCACTGAGGTACCTCTCCCATGAGGGCAGCCTTTATTTTTCAGTCTCAGAAAATCCTGCTGACTATGCCAAATGTCTCACCAGAGTGTTTCAGTCCCAGACAAGTTATGGATTCGGTGAGACCAAATAACAACAACAGAACGTTGGGGATAAAAAAAGGCTCACACAAAGCTTATTATTCTAATAGCAGTAGGTCGAGCACTAGACTCCCATCCACCTCATAGGCCCTGCTTTCCTGCTTCCCTCTGCCTCGGCCTCTGCACCGAGCACTGGGCAGAGCTCTTTATATAGCAACAGAGGCAATAATGGCTTATTGCCAACACATATGCCAGCATGTACCTGCACAGTAGGCTAAGTATTTCATCACTGCATATGCACAGTGGGTGAGTAGGTTGGGATCAGGTGAGGATCCTGGCCATGGAACTTCCATTTTTCCTACAGTAATCCTATTTAACAGGATGTAGGTATCAGTGGAGACTGTTCCCTGAAGACGTTGACAGAAACAACACTGTGCCATAGAGGCAATGTTTGAGTTTCAGCTCCATATTTACTGGCTTGCTTTCAGCAAATCATTTCCTGTGTGCTCCAGGGTCCTTATCCTGCAGTTGGGGTAATCAGATGATTGAGGAACTTCATAAGCCTGGGGCTTAGCCTCTTGTAGAAAATCTACCCTTTATCATTTCAAACATATTACAAAATGATCCCCATCCTCACCAAATGAATTTGTTCTCTGTAAACATTTTGAAAGAACTTTTATCATTTTTTGCACCTACAGTTAAAATACATATGTAGAACTCATTTAGTCTATGATTAGCTATGACTCTTTGGCAATTGTACATACTTAAGAATTTCTCACAAAATGAAAAAAATCTAATCCACAAATTATTTGCAGGTGGAATGGAATTTTGTTAATAGTAAGTTTAACAATTAGTGATGCTAACCTAAGGTTAGTTTACAACAGCATTTCATTAAATATTTATTAGGTTTGATTTTGTAGGGGTTTTTTTCATAGTGTAAATCCATTTTCATGATTCAAACATTTCGTATCCTCTTGAAAGTTCATACGCCAAACACTGGCACCTGCAGGGCATAGAACACAATCACAGCAATGCCTGTTCATTGCCCTTACAGGATTGCTGTGGAGTTAAGGACTAGGAGCCTGAAAAGTACTTCTGAACTCTAGAGTGAAGCATTGATATTTGTTGTCAAGAATTTATTGATACGTATAGAAAAACCAATCTACTATTGATACCATAGAGGACCAGTATTACATATATATATAACTGATATATTTCATATATATGTGTGTGTACTGTGAATTGTCTTCTTTTTACGGAACAACTGCTCCTGGAATCCTTGGTAATATACATTAATTAATAATTATTAATATATACAATATAAAACATCTTAGTTGTGTAAAATTACATATATACACAGAGTAGTATTATATATAAATACATTGTCTTCCTTTTATGGAACATCTGTGCAATCTTGCTTGCTGTGTTGCAGGAAGGATATATTTCAGTATAGAGTAGTTGTTAAGGGTTAAACTCTAGAGTCTGACTGCCTGGATTTTAATTCTCCCTCTCCTGCTTACTAGCTGTGTGATGGAGGGCATGTTAATTAACTTCTTTGGGCCTCTTTTTCATCACTTACAATTGGAATGACAATAATAGTTAACAATTAAATTGTATTAAGGTTGCAGAACAATGTATGGCACATTGCATGCACTCAATAAGTGATGATGTACTAGTACTAGTAGCAGCAGCTGTGTTAGGGGAATAAAAGGAGCCAGAGAATGATTCTGACCATAAGGACTTGCTGGAAAGCAAAGAAAGCAGTGAGGTTGCTTTGAGCAGTAGTCAGAATTGTCTATCAGCTATGAAAGGTCCTTTGTTCACACATGCAGGTGGAAGAACGCAGACATGGGTGCAGGTTGAGCCCCCCCACCCATGTCCTCCATGGGGAATATGGTATGGGGAACACACCTGGGGTCTGACTAACCAAGCTCACCATGTGCTGGGTTCTCCCCAGTTTGCGAGCTTTGTCAGTTTCAATAACTTGTTCAACCAAGAATTCATTTCAGTCCCAAGTCAAGGGGCCCCTGGTCTGTTTCTTGCCATAGCAGGTCCTGACTTACCAGTTGATTTAAAGTGCTTTTGAAGACGATATTCTATTATCGCACATTAGAAAGAAGTCTGGTTTTGAACCTGGTTTTGATTCACTGCCATCTAATATCCACCTTGATACCATAGACTAATGTGACAATATTAGGGTCCTGGTGAGCTAATGCTACAATCAGACTCCTTTAGAGCTGTTCTTCTGATAATATAAGAACCAAATACTGACAATACCAAGTATTGATGCAACTGAATGTTTTACTGATGTTAAAAACAGCAAATACACAATGCCTCAAGAGCTTAATATTCTTTACGTTTTCCCACTCTTAAAAATATAAGATCAGCAGAATGGTCACTATGATTTTCATAAAAATACAAAATTATTTCATTAACAAGATGACATTCAAGGCAATGAAGTGGACCATAATGGGACTGCGAGATGAAAATAAAAGTATGAGATCCTAAGATAAAAAAAAGCTGCCTAACTGAAAAAACAAAACAAAACATAGAATTGATAGTACAACACCAGTTGACTTATAAATAGACAATGTGTAAAATGCTAACACAATGTAAGAGTCAGATGGCAGTCTTTCTAACATGTTTGGAACTGATCCTTACCAAAACTCTATTTATATTAATATATAAATATTTTTTATAATTTATTTTGCTATCATTCATCTACAATTACATGTGCAATATTATGGTTATTAAACTACCCCCCTGATCAGGTCCCCCCCACCAACCCCATTACAGTCACTGTCCATCAGCATAGTGAGATGCTATAGAATCACTACTTGTCTTCCCTGAGTTGTACATCCCTCCCCGCAACCCCCCCCCAACATTACATCTGCTAATCGTAATGCCCCCTTTTCCCTCTTATACCTCCCTTCCCACCCATCTTCCCCAGTCCCTTTCCCTTTGGTAACTATTAGTCCGTTCATGGGTTCTG
The DNA here is from genome assembly GCA_032199065.1 of Smutsia gigantea. Taxonomy (NCBI): domain Eukaryota; kingdom Metazoa; phylum Chordata; class Mammalia; order Pholidota; family Manidae; genus Smutsia; species Smutsia gigantea. The sequence continues at coordinate 99,091 of JAVSCE010021834.1, read as the reverse complement.
TGACTCAGCTGCTGTTTTGTTCCTTCAGTTTTTTTCTTTGTTCTTATACTCCACCTATGAGTGAAATCATTTGATACTTCTCTTTTCTGGCTTGGCTTATTTCACTGAGCATAATACCCTCTAGCTCCATCCATGTTACTGCAAATGGTAGGATTTGTTTTCTTCTTATGGCTGAATAATATTCCATTGTGTATATGTACCACTTCTTCTTTATCCATTCATCTACTGATGGCAACTTAGGTTGCTTCCATTTCTTGGCTATTGTGAATAGTGCTGCGATAAACATAGGGGTGCATCTGTGTTTTTCAAACTGGGCTGCTGCATTCTTAGGGTAAATTCCTAGGAGTGTGATTCCTGGGTCAAATGGTATTTCTATTTTGAGGTTTTTGAGGAACCTCCATACTGCTTTCCACAATGGTTGAACTAATTTGCATTCCCACCAGCAGTGTAGGAGGGTTCCCTTTTCTCCACATCCTCGCCAACATTTGTTGTTGTTTGTGTTTTGGATGTTGGCCATCCTCACTGGTGTGAGGTGATATCTCATTGTGGTTTTAATCTGCATTTCTCTGATGATTAGCGATGTGGAGCATCTTTTCATGTGCCTGTTGGCCATCTGAATTTCTTCTTTAGAAAAGTGTCTATTCATGTCCTCTGCCCATTTCTTAATTGGATTATTTGCTTTTTGTTTCTTGAGGTGCATGAGTTCTTTGTATATTTTGGGTGTCAACCCCTTATCAAATACGTCATTTATGAATATATTCTCCCATACTGTAGGATGTCTTTTTGTTCTACTGATGGTGTCCTTTGCTGTACAGAAGCTTTTCAGCTTCATATAGTCCCACTTGTTCATTTTTGCTTTTGTTTCCCTTGCCCGGGGAGGTACGTTCATGAAGAAGTCGCTCATGTTTATGTCCAAGAGATTTTTGCCTATGTTTGTTTCTAAGAGTTTTATGGTTTCATGACTTACATTCAGGTCTTTGATCCACCTTCAGTTTACCTTTGTGTATGGGGCTAGACACTAGTCCAGTTTCATTCTGTTACATGCAGCTGTCCAGTTTTTCCAATACCAGCTGCTGAAGAGGCTGTCATCTCCCCATTTTATATCCAAGACTCCTTTATCAAATATTAATTGACTGTATATGTTTGGGTTAATGTTTGGATTTTCTATTCTGTTCCTCTGCTCTGTGGGTCTGTTTTGTGCCAATACCAAATTGTCTTGATTACTGTGGCTTTGTAGTAGAGCTTGAAGTCAGGGAGCGATATTCCCCGTTTTATTCCTCCTTCTCAGGATTGCTTTGACTATTCGGGGTCTTTTATGGTTCCATATGAATTTTAGAATTATTTGTTCCAGTTCATTGAAGAAAGGTGTTGGTAGTTTGATAGGGATTGCATTGAATCTGTAGATTGCTTTAGGTAATATAGCCATTTTGACAATATTTATTCTTCCTAGCCAAGAGCATGGGATACATTTCCATTTGTTAGTGTCCTCTTTAATTTCTCTTAGGAGTGTCTTGTAGTTTTCAGAGTATAGGTCTTTCACTTCCTTCATTAGGTTTATTCCTAGGTATTTTATTCTTTTTGATGCAATTGTGAATGGAATTGTTTTTCTGATTTCTCTTGCTGTTAGTTCACCGTTAGTGTACAGGAAAGCAACAGATTTCTGTGTGTTAATTTTGTATCCTGCAACTTTGCTGAATTCAGATATTAGTTCTAGTAGTTTTGGAATGGAGTCTTTAGGGTTTTTTATGTACAGTATCATGTCATCTGCAAATAGGGACAATTTGACTTCTTCTTTACCAATCTGGATGCCTTGTATGTCTTTGTTTTGTCTGATTGCCGTGGCTAGGACCTCCAGTACTATGTTGAATAAAGTGGAGAGAGTGGGCATCCCTGTCTTGTTCCCGATCTTAGATGAAAAGCTTTCAGCTTCTCACTGTTAAGTATGATGTTATCTGTGGGTTTGTCATATATGGCCTTTATGATGTTGAGGTACTTGCCGTCTATACCCATTTTGTTGAGAGTTTTAATCAGGAATGGATGCTGAATTTTGTCAAATGCTTTTTTAACATCTATGGAGATGATCATGTGGATTTGTTATTCTTTTTGTTGATGTGGTGGATGATGTTGATGGATTTTCGAATGTTGTAACATCCTTGCATCCCTGGGATGAATCCCACTTGATCATGGTGTATGATCCTCTTGATGTATTTTTGAATTCAGTTTGCTAATATTTTGTTGAGTATTTTTGCATCTACGTTCATCAGGGATATTGGTCTGTAATTTTCCTTTTTGGTGAGGTCTTTGCCCGGTTTTGGTATTAGAGTGATGCTGGCTTCATAGAATGAGTTTGGAAGTATTCCCTCCTCTTCTATTTTTTGGAAAACTTTAAGGAGAATGGGTGTTATTTCTTCTCTATATGTCTGGTAGGATTCAGAGGTGAATCCATCAGGTCCGGGGGTTTTGTTCTTGGGTAGTTTTTTGATTACCGATTCAATTTCGTTGCTGGTGATTGGTCTGTTTAGTTTTTCTGTTTCTTGCTTGGTCCGTCTTGGAAGGTTGTATTTTTCTAAGAAGTTGTCCATTTCCTCTATGTTTTCCAGCTTGTTAGCATATAGATTCTCATAATATTCCCTTATAATTCTTTGTATTTCTGTGAGGTCCATCATGATTTTTCCTTTCTCATTTCTGATTCTGTTTATGTGTGTAAATTCTCTTTTTCTCTTAATAAGTCTGGCTAGGGTTTATCTATTTTGTTTAGTTTTTCAAAGAACCAGCTCTTGGTTTTATTGATTTTTTCTGTTGTTTTATTCTTCTCAATTTTATTTATTTCTTCTCTGATCTTTATTATGTCCCTCCTTCTGGTGACTTTGGGCCTCATTTGTTCTTCTTTTTCCAATTTCAGTAATTGTGACTTTAGACTATTCATTTGGGAATGTTGTTCCTTCTTTAAATAGGCCTGGATTGCAATATACTTTCCTCTTAGAACTGCCTTTGCTGCATCCCACAACAGTTGTGGCTTTGTGTTGTTGTTGTCATTAGTCTCCATATATTTTTTGATTTCTGTTTTGATTTGGTCGTTAACCCATTGATTAATTAGGAGAGTGTTGTTAAGTCTCCATGTATTTGTGAGCCTTTTTGATTTCTTTCTAAAATTTATTTCTAGTTTTATACATTGGTGATCTGAGAAGTTGGTTGGTAGGATTTCAATATTTTTGAATTTACTGAGGTTCTTTTGTGGCCTAGTATGTGGTCTATTCTGGAAAATGTTCCATGTGCACTTGAGAAGAATGTGTATCCTGCTGCTTTTGGGTGTAGAGTTCTGTAGATGTCTGTTAGGTCCATCTGTTCTAGTGTGTTGTTCAGTGCCTCTATGTCTACTTATTCTCTGTCTGGTTGATCTGTCCTTTGGAGTGAGTGGTGTGTTGAAGTCTCCTAAAATCAATGCATTGCTGTCTATTTCCTCCTTTAATTCTGTTAGTATTTGTTTCACATATGCTGGCGCTCCTGTGTTGGGTGCATATATATTTATAATGGTTATATCTTCTTGTTGGACTGACCCCTTTATCATTATGTAATGTCCTTCTCTATCTTTTGCTACTTTCTTCGTTTTGAAGTCTATTTTGTCTGATACAAGTACTGCAACACCTGCTTTTTTTCTTTGTTGTTTGCATGAAATATCTTTTTCCATCCCTTCACTTTTAATCTGTGTATATCTTTGGATTTGAGGTGAGTCTCTTGTAGGCAGCATATAGCTGGGTCTTGCTTTTTTATCCATTCTGTTACTCTGTGTCTTTTGATTGGTGCATTCAGTCCATTTACATTTAGGGTGATTATCGATAGATATGTACTTATTGCCATTGCTGGCTTTAGATTCGTGGTTACCAAAGGTTCAAGGGTTGCTTCTTTACTATCTAACAATCTAACTTAACTTTCTTGTTAAGTTATTGTAAACACCGTCTGATGTTTCTTTATTTCTCTCCCTTCTTATTCTTCCTCCTCCATTGTTTATATACTAGGTGTTTTATTCTTTGCCTTTAGTTAGTTTTGGATGGTCTGCTTTCTTTGCTATGATTTTATTTTCTCTGGTGACATCTTTTTAGCCTTAGGGGTGCTTCCCTCTAGAGCAGTTCGTTTAAGATATCCTGTAGTGCTGGTTTATGAGAGGCAAACTCTCTCAACTTTCGTTTGTCTCGAAATTGTTTAATCCTTCCATCATATTTAAATGATAATCGTGCTGGATACAATATTCTTGGTTCGAGGCCTTCTGTTTCATTATGTTAAATATATCATGCCATTCTCTTCTGGCCTGTAAGGTTTCTGTGAGAAGTCTGATGATAGTCTGATGGGTTTTCTTTGTAGGTGATCTTTTCTCTCTCTCTAGCTGCCTTAATACTCTGTCCTTATCTTTGATCTTTGCCATCTTAATTATTATGTGTCTTGGTGTTGTCTTCCTTGGGTCCCTTGTGTTGGGATATCTGTGGGCTTCTGTGGACTGCAAGGCTATTTCCTTCCCCAGCAAGGGAAAGTTTTCAGCAATTATTTCTTCAAAGACACTTTCTATCCCTTTTTCTCTCTTCTTCCTCTGGTACTCCTATAATGCAAAATTGTTCCGTTTGGATTGGTCACACAGTTCTCTTAATATTCTTTCATTCCTAGAGATCCTTTTAGCTCTCTTTGCCTCCACTTCTCTGTATTCCTGTTCTCTGATTTCTATTCCATTAACAGTCTCTTGCATCTCATCCAGTCTGCTGTTAAGCCCGTTGATTGCTTGCCTGATTTCTGCATTGTCTTTCCTCACTTCCCTCACTTCCCTCACTTCCTCCCTCAGCTCTTGCACATTTCTCTGTAGATCCATCAGCATGGTTATGACTTTTATTCTGAATTCTTTTTCAGGAAGACTGTGCATTTCCATCCCTTCAGGCTCCCTCTCTGGGGTTGTCTGGTTGATCTTAGTCTGGACCATATTCCTCTGTCTTTTCATGGCTATAGAAGTGGTCACTGGTAGTTGCCACGTATGTCAGCTGGGCTCTTTAAGACTTTAAAAAGAGAAAAAAAAGAAAAGAAAAATAAAAACAAAACCAAAAAAAACAAAACAACAAAAAAAACGCCCCCTGGGAGTAGATTCTGTGGGGATGCTGTAGGTGGTGCTGTTGCCCCACTATTCCACAGCTGTGACTGTGCCGCTCTGCAGGGCCCTTTATAGCTCTGGCCGGGGTGGGAACGAATGGGAGGCTGTTGATCTCTGTGAGAAGTCTAAGTGAGGCCACCCTTTCCTAGTCGCCAGCTAAGGCGTCTGAAACTCCCCAGGACTCCCAGCCTGCTGGGCTGAGTGTGCTGGGGCGATCCGGCTCCTCCGCTGGGCTCCTGTCTCTTTAAGACCACTGAAAAAAGCACGCGGTTTTCTTTTTTTTTTCTTTCCTGGGAGCCGGCTGCAAGCACCCTGGCGTGTTCCCTGCTCAGATCCTGCACCCTCTGTCTCTCCAATCTCCGCTACACCGCGCTATGTGTGTCAGCGCTCCCTGCACGATCACCGGGGCTGGTTATTTTATGGGGTGTACTTCCACTCCCTCCCGGCTCTGAATCCTCTCCTCCCGCCGGTGTGCTGGGGTGGGAGAGTGCTCTGGTCCTGCCAGGTCGCGGCTCCGTATCTTACCCACCTCGCGGGGTGCCGTGTCCTCTCACGTGTAGCTGTACGCTGTTCGCTTTCCTGTGTATTCTGGCCTCCCTTTTAGGAATAGTTGTATTTGCTGTATTTTCATAGATAAATATAGTGTTGGGAGGAGATTTCTGCCGCCCTGCTCACGCTGCCATCTTCCCGGAAGTCATATTAAGATATATATTTTAAAGAACCAGAAAAACATTTTTAAAAGAGTAATCAAAGCCATAGATATGGGAAAGTGGCCTCAGAAGCAAATTGTGGCTAGCTGTACCCAATAAACTAAACATATTTCTATAAGGCAGTCAAGAGGAAAGACTCTGATGAAGAACTTTCTAAGATTCACTGCTTGTCCATTTTATATTGCTGGAATGTGCTGCATAACATTAGGAAGAAGTGAAATTCCTTGATTAGCCTTTGCCTTTTTCTTGCTCTTTAACTATCCCTATAAATACCCATAAACATACACATGCAAAATTATAAAACAGTAATACTAAGGACAGAGTATTTCAGCCACCCATTAGATAATACGGCTCATTCTGAGTTCCATTTTCTGATGGCCCAGCTTTGTTCATAGGTAAAGTTCAGTTACCTTAGACATGTGAACTGGTTTAAGATATGTAAAAGTATAATTGAAAAAAAGTGTATTGAGCCAGGCACCATGGAGGTACTGGATTCAGAGATAGTCAGGACATAGGCTGTGATATCTCGGGGAGACAGAAATCTATTACTACAGCACAGTGATGAGAAGTATGAGAGCACCTTCTAAAGATTAAGAGATCACATGGACAGAGTAGATAATTCAGGAAGGTTTCACAAGAGAGGCAATAGCAGTTATGAAATTTATAAGATGAGTAGGAGTTTTCCAGATAAAGAAAGAGAGAGCAGAAACTACAGGCAGAGGGAACATTGTGTGTCAAGTCAGGCAAACAGGAAAATAAATAAATATATTTTAGGAAGGAGCAAAAGGAGTATAGTGAAAGAATAGGAAGGAGCAGAAAAAAAGGTCTGTTATAAAAATCCCAACAAGATGTTTTGTCTTCATCCTGTAGGAGGTGAGGAGCCATTGAAGATCTTAAGCCAGTGAATGCAATTATCAAGTTTGTCTCTTCAAAAGATAGCTCAGGAGACAGTGTAGGGAATGAATGAATAAAGGTTTTGACTGGAGGCAAAGAATCCCGTGATTATGGAAGGCCTATGACCCATGGGCTGAAGGAGGCTGGATTCATGGAATTGATGACTCTTTAAACATAGATATGAAGGAGATGAATATGGGGTTACAAATTGGAGATTACCAATTTACTTTTGAAGATCAGAATGAAATGTCAGAGGGTTCAATTAAGTGAGAAAGATTTGGGTTGAACATAAGAAAGTTGTCAGTAAATCTATTGAAAGATGGAGATGGTAGCCATCTGCTGGAGGGAATCCCTACTGAGGCATATCCAAGACAGTTTCTCTGGTCCCATAGATTTGTCCTCAATCAATAATCTACCCTCTGTGGAGGAGAGGTGATACCCACTGCTCAGGTGTGAATAAGTGGCTGCCTCAGTGAGGTAAGCCTCTGCAAACTTCCAAGCAGGTGGAGTCCGTATTCATTGAGAATATGATACAGACAACCAGATTCTCAACAAGTTTATATGTGAAACTTTCTATGATCAACAGGCTAGATTAGTTGGACTTTCCATTGTAGTAATTTCTGTGATTATGCACATTTCTCCATGTTGCTTCATTCCAAACTTTAATAAAAGTGTCTCTTCTCTAATGTTACCCAAAATGCCTATATCAGATAATAAAGTTAGAAAATTTGCTCTGCTTAAAAAAATAGGATAAAATTAAATTGAAATAGCAGGTAAGAAATTTGATATTTTATAAACATTAGAACTATTTTATTCACACCCAAATAAATCCATCTAGGCAAATATCTGACTCAGAGAGTACCTCAGTATTTGAGATCAAGATTATTCTGTGAACATGGTAGCTTCCTAATTACCTCATCTCACGTGGTGGACTATAACAGCATATTTGAGTTAGTAATTCATGAAACATTTTGTATAAAAATCATAATGTATGACAGTTGGTCATGAAATAAGAATTTATGTAGCAAATCAGGCAACATTCTCAATATAATTTACATATGTCTGGACTTTATTCATAAATGCCAAGGCATTACATGGAAACAAGAAACTAAAAACTGGAAGAGAAGCAAAAGCAAGATAATTGGGCAATGATGAGTCGAGTCAAAAATGAAAGTCCAAAAATGTCTTTTAGAAGTCCACTAGAAAAACAAAGGAAAGTCCTTTGTCCTTTAGGAAAAAAATAAAGGAAAAGTGTATCAAAGTTTTCAATTACAGGAAGGGATCTTACGTAGCAATAAACACATAGTATCTATCTTTTCTTTGGAGTAGATTACAAAGACTATAAAACACATTTTATAAGAATGATTCATCTTTTAATTAACTTGTCTTCTTAATGTATATAAAAAATACAAGTTAATAGTGAGAAGAAGGTCCAAATATTACATGGCTTAAACAAAAAAGTCTACACAATACCTATCCAGTCACATTGTTCAAATTTCTTATATATCTCTCCACATATTTTCTATGTTTGTACACAAATGGAATCATAATTAGGTAATATATACAAACAAAATCATTCTAATCTGTTCTGACTTGCTTGTTTCACTTGACATTGACACTTAGCATCTGTCTATAGCTAGTATATGAAGAGTTACCTTCTTTTTAATGTTTGAAGAAAATTCAACTTTTATGGTGGCCACAGTTTACTTAACAATTCTCTTATTTATGGAAATTCAAGTAGTATTCAATATTTTTAGAGCTGAAGTTCTTAATCTGGATCAATGAATGGACTTTATGGGGTCCCTTCAACAATCTGAAATTATGATCAAAATTCACAATATGTGCAAATGCAAATTATTTCAGAAGAAGAATATCCATAGCTTTCTATAGACTATCTAAGGAGGCAATGACCCAAAATGTAAAAGAATGTTTTCATTACAGAATTTGTGGAATTGTAATTTCAATGCAGTTTCAGAAAACAGAACTGAATATATTTATGGAATAATGTTTATAAATTTTCTAAAAATCTAAACCACCTTTTGATATACTATACATACATACATAGATACATAATCAGCCTTGGCATAAATCACCTTTTTCTACTCTGAAATGCTGATAACTCACTTAAGGGAAATATGCCAAGCATCCCTTTTCCCTGTTCTGCCCCCTCCTCCCTCGCACAATCACATTAAGAGTCATTCACAGTAGCACCTCCAGCCAAAAAGACTTGGTCAGGCTTTACTTGGAGTCATTGTAATATAAAAACCAATAGGTACTTCATTTTCCAAATTTAAAATGATGTTCCGATAGGATCTCACTTCTAGGAATATAGCAGAATACACACACACACACACACATACACACACTCCTTGTAAGTCCGGGGAAAGGAAATCCCAGGGCAAAATACCTCTAAAAATTGAAATCAGTCAAAGGGAGAAACAAAGTTTGAAATCTGTTTATTGCTTACAAACTGGAGTCCGGAGCCTTCTCTCTTTCCTGCTCCAGCAGCAGCAAAACTGGCCCTCCCCTCACCTCTCTGGTACAGATAAGCCCTTCTTGCCTAGGTAATTACCCATTGATATGGAGATGAACTTCTCTCCATCCCTGAGAAATGATGCAAATGCACTAAAGCCATACTTCTCTCCACCCTTGAGCACCTGTTGACATGCAGATGTACTAAAGCCAGGCAAGATATTCTGGAAATATTATAATTTACTCACATCCTTAAAAGCATCAAAGATCTAATGAATTAGGAAGGAACTATTGGCAGTTAAAAAGTTGGAAAGGAAACCAAAAAAGTTAAGGTATTTCTGCCCTGAGGGCATTTTCAGAATTGGGTGGATCATAAGTTTAGGGTTTTTTGGTCTCTTAGAGTAGTAAGAGACCAGCAGACATGAAAGCCCAGAGCCTCCTGCTCAAGGAAGTCTAAAAGGGAAACCTTATCCCATAAAACTTGCACCCCAAAAGATTATACCCTATGTAACTCCAGGGGGAAAAAATCCCAGGGAGAAATACCTTTGAAACCAAAATCAGTCAAAGGGAGAAATAAAGTGGGAAAAACCCGTTTACTTCTTACAAGCAGTTATCCCACGCCTCTCTCACAGCCTGGCTGCAGCAGAAGAGGGCTCCACCTAACCTCTCCAATCCAGATAAGCCCTCACTCACCCTTGTAATTACCTGTTCATATGGAGATGGACTACTTCTCTCCACCCCTTGGAAACACCTACTGATATGGAGATGCACTAAGGCCAGGTGAGAAATAATGGAAATATTGCAATTTTACCCACACCCTATAAGTAAGGATGATCCAGGAGGCAACCATCCCCCTGTCACTCCCCACACCTCACTGCAAACAAAAAGCAAAATAAAACAATACACACATACTCAAAGAAAATTCCCGTCTTGACACTAAAGTAGGAGTTTGTTGATACATGAGAAATTGCAACCATACATGGACTTCTTTCATGTTCTTGGCCCAAAATCCCATCAACCAAGTGAAATTTCAAACCATGAATATTTCAAATGATAATGCTCTATACAAAAAGTGTTTTTGTAGGCCACAAAGAAACTTTCCAAAATAATTTTCCCAGGAAAATGATCTACTTGCTGTTAAAAATAACCAAGCATGCAAGGAAACAAGGTACCATGAGTGAGAAGAGAACAGACCCACCAAGGATCAAGATGTTACATTATCGGAATTGTTATAATTCAAGTAGACATGCTATGTGCAAGGAAAAAAAAAAAGATAAGCTTTGGAAGATCTGCAGGAAACAAAACTATTTTTAAATTATTAGATTTGGGAAAGTGGTTACTTCTGGGATAGGGAGAAGTTTTGTTGGGGGGGAAGAAATTTCCTCTGTCCCTCAAGATTCTTCCAGCTTGTCTAAGAATAAAATTGATATGAGACAGATTAACAGAACAAAACAAAACAAAACATTTAATTATGTATGTATGGGGGACCCATAGACATAGATTCCAAAGACAGGAAGAATGAGGTATATGTCACCCAGACCAAGGAGAAGGGGGTGGGAGTCCGAGACTTCAAAGGAAAAGGGAAGCAATTCACAGGAATATGAAAGAGTAAATGATTGGTAAACAAATTTTCAATGGGCCACATAGAAACAATGGGGCACAGAGAGGAAAACAGACTTAGACACATCCCTCCCAGTCTACCACACTTAGTTTACATTTTAATACAGTTATCTATGGTGGTAGCACTCTTCCCAGAGCAGGTCCTCTGTCTAAATTCTTTTTAGGCACTAAGGTGTGGGAACGTCAAAGCATCTTCCTGAGTCTTTGGGCCTTGATGGTTTTCAGCTCAAAATAATCTGCATGTCACAGTGGCACATGGGGTGGCCTGCTCTTGGCCCTACATTTTATAATGTGGAAAAGAGGTAGAAGAGATATAACCTGGGGCTTCTGGGATGCTGAGAGCATTCTATATATTGGCGTGGATGGTGGTTACAAGATTGTAAGTCTGGGGAAAGAAAATCCTGGGGCAAAATACCTCTAAAAACCAAAATCACTCAAAGGGAGAAATAAAGTTGAAAATCTGTTTATTGCTCACAAACTGCAGTCCCGGGCCAGTTCTCTTTCCTGATCCAGCAGAAGCAAAACCGGCCCTCACCCTCACCTCTCAGGTACAGATAAGTGCTTCGTTGCCCAGGTAATTACCCACTGATATGGAGATGAACTTCTCTCCACCCCTGAGGAATGATGCAAATGCATTAAAGCCATACTTCTTTCCACCTCTGAACACCTATTGATATGCAGATGTTCTAAAGCCAGGCGAGATATTTTGGAAATATTACAGTTTTACCCACAAGGATGTTCATTCTGTAATTATTCTCTCAGAATATTACATAAAGAGAGAGAAGGGCACCCCTCGACAAAATATATTACAAAGCAAACTATGCTTTTCAAATATTAAAAATCACTCCCTCTCCACTTATTCCCCCAAGAATCTTATGTGAACCTCCTGATGGAGATTCAACTGGATGATGTTTAGAGCTGTACAGTATTGGGGAGTGACTGTAGAGATCTAGTATGAGGAACCACACATGCTCTAGCCATCCCTTCTACCCTGTGGATCTTTATTAGGGGCAAAACCATAGAGGAAAACTGACAAACCATTCAGGCTGAACAAATCCATTCCCTGTGTTTGTGTGCTTGGGAACTGGTCCATGCCTTCCCTAAACTCTGAAGCCCTATAATTTCTCCAATCTGGTCTTCTTAAGACCATGCATCCTAAATTATTAGTAATCTCACACCAGAAACAATTGGAAAAAAATATTATTAACATTAATAAAATATGAGAGATTTGGGGGATTAAAGATGACGGCATGAGAGGTGAGACACAGGCTTCCTCCTAAAATCGCATAATTAATACAACTATCCCTGAAAGAGCAATAGGAAAGAGGACTGCGCCAGACTGCATACACCTGGAGAAAAGAGCAGACCTCACAGAACAGGGTAATGTACCAAACCTGTGGCCCGGCGGGACCCAAGCCCTTCCCCCACCAGAGCTCACCAGCAGGAGGGTATTTTGGAGGGATTGCTATAGATGGGAAGTGTTCCCAAGATTTAATAGCTGTCACCAAAGGTAATAAAACCACAGTAAATAAAGTAGAACAGCTAATTACTAAGCAAATGCAAAATTAAATTAACTATCCCCAAAGTCAGTCAAGGGATAGACAAAGAGTACAGAATATGATACCTAATATATAAAGAATGGAGGAGGAAGAAAAAAAAAGAACCTTTAGACTGTGTTTGTAATAGCATATTAAGTGACTTAAGTTAGACTCTTAGATAGTAAGGAAGTTAACCTTGAACCTTTGGTAACCACGAATCTAAAGCCTGCAATGGCGATAAGTACATACCTATAGATAATCACCCTAAATGTAAATGGGCTGAATGCACCAATTAAAAGACATAGAGTCATTGAATGGATAAAAAACAAGACCCATCTATATGCTGCCTACAAGAGACCCACTTTAAATCCAAAGACATACACAGACTACAAGTGAAGGAATGGAAAAATGTATTTCATGCAACTAATAGGGAGAAAAAGGCAGGAGTTGCAGTACTTGTATCAGACAAAATAGACTTCCAAACAAAGAAAGTAACAAGAGACAAAGATGGACATTACATAACGATAAAAGGGGTCAGTCCAACAAGAGGATATAACCATTATAAATATCTATGCACCCAACACAGGAGCACCTACACATGTGAAACAAAAACTAACAGAATTAAAAGGAGAAATAGAACGCAATGCATTTCATTCTAGGAGACTTCAACACTCCACTCACTCTGAAGGACAGATCAAGCACACAAACAGTAAGTAAGGAGACAGAGGCACTGAACAACATGTTAGAACAGATGGACCTAACAGACATCTACAGAACTCTACACCCAAAAGCAGCAGAATACACATTCTTCTCAAGTGCACATGGAATATTTTCAAGAATAGATCATATAGTAGGCCACAAAAAAAGCTTCAGTAAATTAAAAAAGATTGAAATTGTACTAACCAGTTTCTCAAACCACAAAGGTATGAAACAAAATAAATTATGCAAAGAAAATGAAAAAGCCCATAAACAAATGGAGGCTTCACAACATGCTCCTAAATAACCAATGGATCAATGACTAAATAAAAACAGAGATCAAGCAATATATGGAGACAAATGACAACAATAATTCAACACCGCAAAATCTGTGGGATGCAGGGAAAGCTGTGATAAGAGGAAAATATGTTGCAAAACAGGCTTACCTCAGGAAAGAAGAACAATCCCAAATGAGCAGTATAAACTCACAATTAATGGAACTAGAAAAGGAAGAACAAATGAGGCCCAAAGTCATTAGAAGGAGAGACATAAAGAAGATTAGAGAAAAAATAAATAAAATTGAGAAGAATAGAACAATAGAAAGAATCAATGAAAGCAGGAGCTGGTTCCTTGAGAAAATAAACAAAATAGATAAACCCCTAGCCAGACTTATCAAGAAAAAAAGAGTCTACTCACATAAACAGAATCAGAAATGAGAAAGGAAAAATCACTACAGATACCGCAGAAATTCAAAGAATTATTAGAGAACACTATGAAAAACTATATGCTAACAAACTGGATAACCTAGAAGAAATGGACAACTTTCTAGAAAAATACAACCTTCCAAAGCTGACCCAGAAAGAAACAGAAAATCTGAACAGACCAATTACCAGCAACAAAATTGAACGAGTAACGAAAAACCTACCTAAGAACAAAACGCCTGGACCAGATGGCTTCACCGCTGAATTTTACCAAACATATAGCGCAGACATAATACCCATCCTCCTTAAAGTTTTCCAAAGAGTAGAAGAGGAGGGAATACTTCCAAACTCATTCTATGAGGCCAGCATCACTCTAATACCAAAACGAGGCAAAGACACCACAAAAAAAGAAAATTACAGACCAATATCCCTGATGAACACAGATGCAAAAATACTCAATAAAATATTAGCAAACAGAAATCAAAAATACATCAAAAAGATTATCCATCTGATCAAGTAGGATTTATTCCAGGGATGCAAGGATGGTTCAACATTCGAAAATCCATCAACATCATCCACTACATCAACAAAAAGAAGGACAAAAACCACATGATCATCTCCATAGATGCTGAAAAAACATTTGACAAAATTCAACATCCATTCATGATAAAAACTCTCAACAAAATAGGTATAGAGGGCAAGTACCTCAACATAATAAAGGCCATATGTGACAAACCCCCAACCAACATTATACTTAACAGCAGGAAACTGAAAGCTTTTCCTTTAAGATCAGGAACAAGACAAGGATGTCCACTCTCCCCACTTCTATTCAGCACAGTACTGGAGGTCCTAGCCATGGCAATCAGACAACACAAAGAAATACAAGGCATCCAGATTGGTGATGAAGAAGTCAAATTGTCACTATTTGCAGATGACATGATATTGTACATAAAAACCCTAAAGAATCCACTCCAAAACTAATAGATCTAATGTCTGAATTCAGCAGAGTTGAAGGATACAAAATTAATATGCAGAAATCTGTGGCATTTCTGTACACTAACAATGAACTAGCAGAGTGAGAAATCAGGAAAACAAGTCCATTCACAGTTGCATCAAAAAGAATAAAATACCTAGGAATAAACCTAACCAAGGAAGTGAAAGACCTATACTCTGAAAACTACAAGACACTCATGAGAGAAATTAAGGAAGACACCAATAAATAGAAACACATCCCATGCTCTTGGCTAGGAAGAATAAATATTGTCAAAATGGCTATACTACCTAAAGCAATCTACAGATTCAATGAAATCTCTATCAAAATACCAACAGCCTTCTTCAGTGATCTGGAACAAATAGTCCTAAAAATCATATGGAACCACAAAAGACCCCAAATAGCCAAAGCAATCCTGAGAAGGAAGGATAAAGCTGGGGGGATTATGCTCCCCGACTTCAAGCTCAACTACAGCCACAGTAATCAAGACAATTTGGTACTGGCACAAGAAAAGCCCATAGACCAATGGAACAGACTAGAGAGCCTTGATATAACCCAACCATATATGGTCAATTAATGTATGATAAAGGAGCCATGGACATACAATGGGGAAATAACAGCCTCTTCAACAGCTGGTGTTGGCAAAGCTGGACAGCTACATGCAAGAGAATGAAACTGGATTATTGTTTAACCCCATACACAAACGTAAACTCGAAATGGATCAGGGACCTGAATGTAAGTCATGAAACCATAAAATTATTAGAAGACAACATAGGCAAAAATCTCCTGAATATAAGCATGAGCAACTTCTTCCTGAACACATCTCCTCGAGCAAGGGAAACAAAAGCAAAAATGAACTCATGGGACTACATCAAACTAAAAAGTTTCTGTACAGCAAAGGACACCATCAACAGAACAAAAAGGCATCCAACAGTATGGGAGAATATATTTGTAAATTACATATCCGACAAGGGGTTAACATCCAAAATATACAAAGAACTTACATGCCTCTACACCCAAAAAAACAAATAACCCGATTAAAAAATGCGCAGAGGATATGAAGAGACAGTTCTCCAAAGAAGAAATTCAGATGGCCAACAGACACATTAAAAGATGCTCCATATCACTAATCATCATGGAAATGCAAATTAAAACCACAATGAGATATCACCTCACACCAGTAAAGATGGCCAGCATCCAAAAGACTAAGAACAACAAATGCTGGCAAGGATGCAGAGAAAGGGGAACCCTCCTACACTGCTGGTGGGAATGTAAGCTAGTTCAACTATTGTGGAAAGCAATACGAAGGTTCCTCAAAACACTAAAAATACAAATACCATTTGACCCGGGAATCCCACTCCTTGGAATTTACCCAAAGAATACAACTTCTCAGATTCAAAAAGACATATGCACCCCTATGTTTATTGCTGCACTTTTTACAATAGCCAAGATATGGAAGCAACCTAAGTGTCCATCAGTAGATGAATGGATAAAGAAGAGGTGGTACATATACACAATGGAATACTATTCAGCCATAAGAAAGAAACAAATCCTACCATTTGCAACAACATGGATGGAGCTGGTGGATATTATGCTCAGTGAAATAAGCCAGGTGGAGAAAGGCAAGTGCCAAATGATTTCTCTCATTTGTGGAGTATAACAACGAAGCAAAGCTGAAGGAACAAAATAGCAGTAGATCAGAGACTCCAAGAAGGGACTAGTGGTTACCTATGGGGAGGGGTGTGGGAGGGCGGGTGGGGAGGGAGGGAGAAGGAGGTTGAGGGGTATTATGTTTAGTACACATGGTGTGAGGGGATCACGGGGAAAACAGTGTAGCACAGAGAAGGCAAATAGTGAATCTGTGGCATCTTACCACACTGATGGACAGTGACTGCATTGCACTATGGATGGGGACTTGATAATATGGGTAAATGTAGTAACCACATTGTTTTTTCATTTGAAACCTTCATAAGAGTGTATATCAATAATACCTTAATAAATAAATAAAATAAAATATGAGAGCTATTTTTATAAGACTATGTAATTTCTACAGAATTAAATTTTTAGCAGCCTTATTGAGATAGAATTCACATGCTATAAAATTTTCCACTTAAAATATATTAGAGTTTTTTCAGATTATTCACAGAGTTGTGCAACCAGCACTCACAATCTAAGTCTGAAACATTTTTATTTCCCCAGTTGGTCACTCACCACCCCTGCCCCCTAAACCTAGGCAGCCACCAAACTATTTTCTGTCCCTCAGAATTAAAATTTATGGTTTTGGTTTAATTGCCTTAAAGCAAATGATTTTCTGTTATGAATGGTTGAAGTTGCCCCAAATCTAATCTCCTGAAAATAATTGCTAATTCAGCCTAAGATTGTTTCCTGTCTGGGGCAGTATTTGGGTGGTACCACCATGCAGAACGTTACACACTCTCAGCGACTCCATGCCAACATGCTTGACCTGAAGGTGATCTCCTCACCATTACCCACCCGTGACCCAAACACACACCCAACATCCAACAGGGTGTGATGACAGAAAATGGCAGCACAACTGCACAGAGGTCTGACCGCCCAGAGCCATTAGATAGAATATGTCTATTCCTTATATAATCTTCTGAATAATTGTAGAATTTGGCCATCATAAAATCATTATGTGTATGATGTCTAGAGCTAGATATCCATAAAGGGGGTGGTGAAGCCTGTCTGGCATAGGGGAATGAAGAACCATCTCCTTCAGGCAGCTGGCAGGTAGTGATTGCTGTCATGAACTCTGGGGAGGTGGAGGAAGAGGTTCTGTGGGACAGGAACTGGGAAGATTCAAAGACTCATTGCTTTGGCTCTTCCGTTCTGCATATTCTGGGTGTGGTGGATTGACTTTGCTTCTGGAAGCATCTGCGAAAGACCTTTACCTTGTCTTTTAGGACAGGGAGGAGGAGTCAGTGAAAGCTGCCTGGGTGTTTGTCTTTTCCTGGAGTTTAGAATTTGCTCTTGAGTTACTACTGTCTTAGCTTTCTCATGCCACGATAACAAAATTCATAGACTGGGTGGCTTATACCACAGATGTTTATTTACTCACAGTTCTGGAGGCTGGGAAGACTGACATCAAAGGGTTACAAGGTCAGTGTCTGGTGAGGGCTCTGCTGTTCTTGG
Organism: Smutsia gigantea; assembly: GCA_032199065.1. Taxonomy (NCBI): domain Eukaryota; kingdom Metazoa; phylum Chordata; class Mammalia; order Pholidota; family Manidae; genus Smutsia; species Smutsia gigantea. The sequence goes on along the minus strand of JAVSCE010021834.1, from coordinate 81,188 downwards.
GATGTAGATGACCACCTTCTTGCCGTGTCCTTGCATGGACTGTCATGTGGAGACAGACAAAGAAAGAAAGAGAGAAATCTCACTGGTGTCTCTTAGTATAAGGGCACTAATCCCATCGTGGGAGCCCACTCTCAGGACGTCCCTAAACCTAATCACCTCCCAAAGGCCCCACCTCTGAATACCATCACATTAGCTCTCAGGGCTTAGGCATATGGATCTGAGGGCAGGGCATAAACATAACAGACACCCTTAGGTGCACATGGCCTAAATCAGGTGTAATATTATGAACAATTCCTCCCTTTAGTTAAATAGAATAAACAGAAGGCATTTGAATTTAAAGGCAGTAAGGTATCTTCCTGTTAGTTCCTGCTGTCCTTGTAGTCTTTGTCATGACCTTTGGGATGTCTTGAATATTAAAAATTAAACTGTTTCTGTGGAGGAAAAGTAAATAGGCTTTTCCCTTCTAAGAAAGGTAAATCCTAGAGTCTGTGGGATTCAGGTGGTCAGGAAGCTCACTACAAAGTGCCACACAGCTCAGAGAAAATGACACGGCAGAGTGAGCCAGGCGGTAGCCATGCCCGGGTGTTCCCTTTGAAATTCCAGGGCTGGCCCAGCCCCTCTGGTTTCCTGGAATGCTCTCACTCGGTGGTCATGTGGCAGCTGAGGAAAAACCCTGCAGCCACCATGGGTGAGCTGGAATAATACCTCACCTGCCATCAGGGACAGACCCAGAGTGATGCATGCAGAGCCCCGCACAAGCTCGGGGGCACAGCCAAGGACCAAGCGGCCAGTCAGGGGACAGGCTCACTCCCTGGCAGCATGTGTCAGACCCACACTCACAAAGGGACGATTCACGCCCAGATCACCAGCACCCACTGTCTCAGACCGGATCACATGGACAGAGGTTAGGCTCATCTCATGTGTTATGAGGAAGATGGGGCAGAGGCAACTGGGGGCGGTCTGGTTCTCCTACGTACTGACATTTTATTAATCTCATCTCAAATGATGTCACTCACCCAGAAAGGTCCTAAATGTGCCTGACTTCCACTTCTGAAGCAGCAGGATGTGGTGGCAGCTGCCTAGGTGACATGGAGGCCAGCAGGAGGAGGAAAAATACTGGATCCCACGAGGCTGATCAGAGGAATGCAGGTGGTGGGGGAAAATGGGAATATCGGTGATGAGGCCTGGCCACACATTCGGGCTGCACAGCTTGGCTGCTGTGAAAAGTTCCATCAGCTGGGAAGCAAGGAGAAATGCCTTTTGAAGATCCTCAAAAGAGATCTCAGCAGGACTTAAAATGGCCTGAATCCCTCATATATATAGGTGTCCTTGTGAATTGGATCTCTCATACATGTGAAGCCCAGATATAGGAGATTAGTATCAGGTGTGAATAATAGCTGCTAATTGCAATTAGTAACATTAACTTCACTGATGACAATGACAACAGACTAAGCATTTACTGTGTTCAAGGTTCCACACTAGAACCTTCAATGTGTTATCTCATTGAACCTCTCAACATGTCTACCAGAGAAATGCTTCTAACGTGCCCACTTTTACAAACAATGACCTAGAGACTCACAGAGATTAAGCAACCTGGATAACCCCACTAAGAAGAGGCAATTCTAGGACTGAAATCCATGTCTGTGTGATTCTAGAACTTTAAGCTGTGGCTGGAAGGGATGACTTCACCCATATTTTCAAAAGTGGGTTCCAACTAGCCAGTTTAAGATTGCTCAGGCAGGTAAGAGGTTGGGAAAAGATGAGAGGAAATAACCATGCCTTCAGCTGCCCCAGGTGCAACAAGCGCATGTGACAGTGCAGGGCTCCAAAATGAGGTAGGCTCTTTCCAGTCTGTCTGCCCCAGGCACAGGCTGAGCGAAGGAGGTGGGACTAGAGGACACATAGACTGAATTCTGTGCTCCCTCTCTTCCCACTTACCCGTCTCGCCAGTGAGTTTCAGCCCTGGGCAAGTTCACTCTTGATTCGGTGAGGCCAAAAAATGACAATGGAACGTTCTTGGGGTGGAAGGGTTTACATCCAGCTTTATTCTCACGGTGGCAGGTCAATCGCTAGAATCCCGTCCCCTCAGAGCCAGTCTGCACACAGCAAGCCAGTCTCTGCCTCCACCGCCGTCTCAGTCTCTGTCCTTGGCGCTGCCACCACTCCAGCCTCTGCTCTCCTGCTCCCATGCAGCCCAGAGCACTGGTGGAGCTCTTTATACAGAGTCAGTAATAATGTATTGCCCACACGTGTGCAGTGGGCTAGGCTACCAGGGTCTGGTGAGAATCCTGGCCATAGGAACTTTAATTTCCTCTGCACCCCTGCAGAGCCCATTTTAGGAAGATAACTTTCCTCATCATCCCCAGATTCCATCATGTACCTCCAAGATTCTGAACATGTACCTCCAAGGGTCCATGTGTGCTCTTCATTTGTAAGAACCAGCCTAGGTCACTTACCTTTAAGGTATACATTTGTGTACATCAGTATCCCCAAATGGTATGTTATACCCAGATTGCGGGCCCACCCCCTGGGTTTCTGGTCCAGAACTCCTGTTTTAAGGGATAGAAACTTAAGCTTTGCCTGTTATCTAATTTCTAAGCCCTGTCACTGCCCATTTGAATGTGTTGGCAGCTGTTCTCCGGGACTGTCATCCTCACCACCTGTATTGGCTTCCTACTGCTGCTGTAACAAATCAGCACAAACTTAGTAGCTGAAAACACCACCAATCATCCTACAGTTTGGGAGGGTAGAAGTTTAAAGTGGCTTGTCAGGGCTGCGCTCCATTATAGGCTGCAGGGGAGAATCCATCTCCTTGTCTTCACCTACTAGAGGCCGCCTGCATTCCTTGCCACGTGACCCCTTCCCCCAGCTTCAAAGCCAGTACCAGTGTCGCATCTTCCAACCTGTCTCTTTCACATGGCTACTTCCACCCTCACCGCTCCTTCTCTGACTCTGACCTTCCTGCCTCCCTGTTATAAGGACCCTTATGATTACATTGGGGTCACCCTGATAGTAATCCAAGATAATCTTTCCACTTTAAGATCCTTAACATAATCACACAGTTCCCTTTGCCATGTAAGGTAACATCTTCACTGATCTGAAAGATTCACAGATTTGGAATTAAGGGCCATTATTCTGTCTACTGTCCCACCCATCCTACCACTTGCATGATGCAATCCCATCTTCTGACTTTCCTGGTAATAAAGCAACCTTACAGGAGGGGTGGGTGGGGAAAGCCCCAGAGAGAGGAAGTGCAGTGGGAGAAGGAGGCCTCTCCTGCCCAGGATGGAAGGGCTCCTCAAGAAGAGCTCATAGAGCTGCCCAAAACACCTACTAAGTCTCCCCATATTTGTTAGACTGTCTGGAATCTAGAGCCACAGTCCCTCCCTTTGGAGCCAGGAGCCTCCAGTGACCATTTCCTGACCCTGCCAGTAGTTGCTTGTGAAAGATGCAGAAACAGGAACTATCTTAAAAGACTTTCTTGCCCTTTGAGTCCCTATTATTACTTTCAGAATTATTCTGGGCTGAAGTCCCAACCTGAAGGCTGTGAACATTCTGTTCGTGGGTGTATTAATTTGCTAGGGCTTCCATAACACGACTGCAAAACTGGGGGGCTTGAACAACAGAAATTTATTTTCTCACAACCATGGATGCTTGAGGCCCTAGGTCAAGGTGTGGGCAGGTTGTTCTTCTGAGGCCTCTCTCCTGGGCTCGCCTATGGCCATCTCCTCCTGGGTCCTCACATGGCCCTTCCTCCACAAGCACAGGCACCCTGCCTCTCTCTTTTCTTTTAAGGATTCCAGTCATATTGGATCCCAGCTCACCATAATGACCTCATTTTAACTTAATCACCTCTTCAAAAACCCTATCTCTAAATACAGTTATTCTAAGATACTAAGGTAGTACTTCAACACATGAATTTTTATGGGGGATACAATTCATCCCATAACAGTGGGCTAGAACTGTGGGAAATTTAGAAAGATCACTTCCCTTTTCTCTTGGTGTAAACAGGTGGCCTAGGTGCCATTAGGTGGGAGAGGAAGGTCAACCCATTGAATTCAAAAGTGTGTACCTCAACGCAGGACTGCCTTTTGGTCTTAGGTTAAGGAGGGAGGAAGGCAGAGAAGGCGAGAGATGCCCCCCGAGGCCCAGCCTCAGCCTGTATAAGCAAGTAGCAGCATTCAAGGCCTACGTGGCCCAGAGCCAATTCCTTGCAAAAGGTTTTTGCTTGATTCATAGTCCACATCTAGTCACAGAAATCCACCAAGTCAATACACACCCCAGACACGGGGGAAATAAAGGAGTAGACAGTGCGTGTTGGTGTTTGATACTCTTTGAAAGGGCCGTGTGATAGAAAACTATTTCATTCTCAACAGGCTCGGAAAGAAAGTCAGCCCACGACTTGAAACAAACGAAACAGCCTTATCTTATTCTTGATTTATGGGTTCCTCCTCCTTCAAAACCCTTCAGAGGCAGAGCACTGTGAGCTGCTGCTGTCAGAGCAGGTGGCGTTGTGAGGTCCTTCCTGGGACGTGTCGCCTCTGTGACTTACAGACCTGGAATCTCTGACATCTTTCCCTGACAAACCTTTGCTACTTGCTAATCATGCTCACTAAAACCCACATAGGCTTAAAATATATAAATATATAAATACACACACACACACACACACACACTAAATGAAATAAGCTTGTTACCAAAAAAGGCAAACACCGTGTGATTCCACTAACATGAAGCATCTAGAATGGTGGAATTCATAGAGGCAGATAAGAGGATGGTGGTTACCAGGGGCTGGGGCGAAGGGAAATGGGGAGTGGTTGTTTAATGGGTTAAGTTACAGTTTTGCAAAATGGAAAAGAGTGCCGGAGATTGGTTGCACAACAGTGTGAATGCACCTATTGAACTGTACATTTAAAAAATGATTAATATGGCAAACTTTATGTTACACGTATTTTAGCACATTTTTTTTAAGGCTGCTGGAAGCAGTTGTGTAATAGAACATGTGGTTGGGGGCAGGCCAACCTAGGTTTGAATCTCATATCTGCCACTCACTAGCTTAGGGGCAGTGTTCTATTTATTTCTATGTAACATCACTCAAACACCTAGTGCTTTAAAACAACAGCAATCTTATTATTATTCCTCAGTTTCCATGGTGCAGGAATTTGGTTAGAGCTCCAGCTGGGTGGTTATGGCTTGGGGTCTTTCCCACACTTGCAGTCCAATGCTGGGCTGGAACAACTGGGGACCAGCTGAGCATTTATCTTTCTTCTTAGATTCTTGAGGCTTCTCCATGTGGTCTTTCCACATGTCTAACTTGGGCTTCCTACAGCATGGTGGCCTCAGGACATCTGGACTGCTTTTGCAGCGGCTCAGGGCTTCAAGCAGGCAGCTGTCCCAGGGAGTAAGGTAGAAATGGCTGTAGCAGCCCGCGAGGTCATGCAGTGTCACTTCCTTCATGTTCTCTTGGTCATAAGCAAATCACCTGCCACCTTGGATACAACAGGAGGGCAATTAGACCCCATCCCTTGATTGAAAGTGGCAACATTCTAGGGCAGGGATTGGCAAATTCTGCTCTTGGACCAACTCTGGCTTACCTCTCTAAGATGGCTGTGCCCATTCATTTACATATTGTCTCTGGCTCTGCCACAATGGCAGAACTGAGTGGTTGGCACAGAGGCTGCATTGTCCACAAAGCCTAAAAGATTTATTGTACAGCCCTTTATAGAAAAGCTTGCTGACCGCTTTTTTAGAAGAACATGTCAGATGGAGGACAGTGTTGCAGGTTACCAGCCTCTTTGAACTTCATCCCCACCTCCAAATCTGTAAAATGGAATGAAGACCATGTGTACAAAGTACTTAGCACAATTCCATGCTTATAGCGTTAAAGTATAAAATTTAGTTCTTCCCTTTCCAGGCTTAAGGATTTGAAAGCCATGGAAAGGTGTTTGCTGCCTCTATGGGTCTATTTACAGTGTCAAAAATTCCCAATTTTAGATGCTCCTTGGAATTAAGGCAGACTTTACAGAGACCACCCCCGCCCCTCACCCCTGCTTTTTAAATACATATTTTACTCTGGAGTATATTTCATGTTACTCAGGAGGAAAGAAATATTTGCAAGAATTCTCTTAAAAATGCAATCCCCATCCTCCACCCCAGTGCATGCCGCTATTGGACTACCTAGATTTTCACCTTTCAAAGAGCAAGTCCTTAAGGAAATGAAAGAGATCTGGAAAATCTGGAATAAGTGAGAACGGGAGTGCAGGGTGGCAGGATCTCCAACTGCCTAGGGAGAGAAAGATGAAATTTGACCCGTTTCACAGCTGTGCTCAGAGCCGCCTCTGCCTCAGACAAAGCAATGAAAAATGTTTGCTCCCCTCCCCTTTCCCCATTGCCTCCCTTTCCTATTGCCCGGACGGTGCTATCTCCACTCTGACCTCCTCCCACCTGCTAAAATCTCCTTTGGAATTTTTCTCTCATCACCTGGGTATTTCCAAGGCCAATTCTCCAGCTCCCTGAGAGATTATCTGCTTGTGACCCAGCCTTTCTCTATGCTCTGAATTCAAAAAGGGGCATACTGGAGCCGGTTTATTAAGCACCTCTCAACCCATTCTCTCTAGCAGCAAGCTTCTATTCAAGAAAATAGACACACCCCCACCCCTGCCACCAGCACTTACTATGGTGACATTAGAGGGTCTAGTCCCAACTTTTCTGCTCATTTACTCACAAACCCCCGAAATGGTCCACTCTACTTATGCATCATTTAAAAAATTATTTTCTGTCTCCTCTCCAAGTTATGTTTGACTCCAGTCACTTTTAAAATCTACTAAGGTTTATTGGAAGAATTGTTCCTTTTTAATGCAGCTATTTGTCACCGTGGTGTTTTTCTATCAAATATTATTTGTGTTTTGGGGGCCGTTGGGAAAGGAAGTGTGCAATTTGGTGATTAGAGACCATTCCCTTTTGCCCTATTAATTTTTACAGCATTTCCCCCCCTCCTACTGAGCCTAAACACGCAATTTTATAAACTATTTTGTGGTATCCCTGGAGTCCCAGCTCAATATCAGCCAAAGGCCAACTCAATTTATGCTGCTCCAGGAAGAATTGTGGTTTGGAAAAATTACTCAGCTGGCTCCCAAAAAAAATAACTATTAACCACTCTTGCTGTTGTTGCTCCTGTGGCATCTGCAGAGCATTTTGCAATTTACAAAGGGCTTCCACATGCTCCCTCCTTATTTTTCACTGTACCAACCAGCTTATAGTTACTGTCCCATTCTGCAGATTGTTATAAAATGAAGCATAGAATAATTAAGTGCATTATCCTTGACTGTACTACATCGTCGCAGATCTACTAATTTATAGATCTGGAATTCCAAGGATTTTTCTACTCATTTGGGCATTCCTTTGCTTCATAAATTCATACTTCCTCAGTGTATTAGGCACCAGGCCCTTTAACCAACTTTGTTTCCTTTATTCCTTCCGCAGAATGCCAGCCCTTGTTCCTGAAAAGGTTTATTTTATATCCAAAACTGCCTATAAAATAAAGTGCTACCCACATTTCACTGCAACTCAAAAAACTGTTTCAACAACTGACTTCCTAATCTAACCCCTCTTTTACGTCAGCGATAGAAAAATGGACTAAATGAGAGACCTTGAGATAACTTTACTAGAGAAGCTTTGATTCTTCTGCTTATTTCTATCTCAGGTAAACATCTGGGGAATAGCTAAAAATAAAAAAGTGAGCAGGTCAATGTTTCAGAAGTACTTTTATGACTGGAATTATGACTTAAAGGTCACATGAAATCAGAAGACTGTGTGTCTAGAACAGGAGCACTGCTGGTGAGTATACTAAACAAGAGAGGTTTAACCTAAAATTCAGTTTGTCTTATCACCTACCACCTACCTGGCACCAGACCTGATAATGGAGACCTCTGGTTGCCGTGGAGATGGGATGGCATAATCTGGCCACCTTTGCAGTGAACTATATAGCTTCAGAGGTTGGAGGGCCTTTTGTGTAGGACCACAGGGGCACCTGTTAAGCCAAAATGAAGGAATAGCCCTGATGGAATTGTGGGATTATTATTGTTACTGTGTACTATTTATTGAGCACTTACTCTGTGTCGGGTGATATGCTGAGCATTTCTCATTTCATTCTCCCAACAATTTCTCATTTCATTCTCCCAACAACCCCATAAGGGAGGTAGTCTAATCTTCATGGTACATAGTAAAAAACTGACGTATAAACAAATTAAGCGACCTTCCCTAGGTAAGGCACTTTTCAATTAAGTTCTGCCTCCAGCACTTACATTCTGAAATACCATGCAATATTGCTCTAAGGTATGGAAAGTTCTTGTTTGATTTCTAGTAATTTAAGTGGATGATTTTAGAGCTGGTATCCTACCTTGTTAGTAATAAACTAAGGAAATCTACCTGACAGACTGTGTGCTGTGCTTAGAGAGGGTCTGGGACTTTAAATTCTCAAGTACTTGAATTAGAGTGAGCAGGGCCCACTCACATCCTGCCCTTCGGCCCTCTCTGGCTGGAAATCCTTAGTGTTGACCTGGAAGGCAAAGGGAAACATACTTGCAAATGTTTTTGTTTTGGTCTTTTCTGAACTGCAGGGTGATAACGGAGTATGGAAAAAAGTTTTAAACCACTGATAGGGACCAGCCTGCAAAGCATATGTGTGATGTAAGGGGGCGAAGTGAGGCCTTCAGGCCATCTGGAGATAGCAGCCTGCGAGGCTGGGGAAGTCTGGAAGGGGGTCCAGGGGCAGAAAACTGCTAAGGACTTGGCTGAAGAGCAAAATGGGCCAGCCACAACTCCCCACCCCTGGGAAGTGCTTTTAGCTTCACTAAAGAGGCAGCATCTTCAGAGTCCATTTTATTGTCTGTGTGTATCTCCTGCTATAAGCAGGGGGCTGCCAGGCTGTGACGGGAGAGCATGGACGGACTACCTGAAGCTGGGCAGTTGCGGGAAGGCCTCTTTAAAGAGAGGATTTATGAGTTGAGACCACCGTGATGAGATGAGGTTTTAATATCAAACACAAGGGAGAGGCATCTTAAAATGGGGACTCATGCCCGCGACCTTTGTGCCTGGCTCCTCACGCTACAGAAACTCAGACATCTGCAAAGCAGAGAATTTCCCCCTCGGGTGGAGTCCCCCAGGAGTTTTCAGATAGAAGTGTCACACTGGGTCACCTTACACACCAAGAGCTTCTTCATTCATCTCATTATCAATGCCATTACCCTAACTCAAAAAGATGAGAAAACGGGATGAGAGAGTTGAATCACCAAGGTCATGCAGCCTGTACTTGGCAGGTCAGGATTTGCACGGCGTCTGGCTGACTTCAAGGTGCTGCTTTTTCCAGCGGCCTTGTTACTGCTGCAGGAAGCTGGGCCACCAAGTCTGAGAATCTTTTTGAAAGAGAAAATATGGTCTGGTGATATCGTGTGTAATAGAATTTGCCATGTAGAATCATTTAATCCAAGAAGTAAATAGTTACCAATGATCTCTCTGATTGCTAGTGTTCTTCTGCTTTCACGTAACAAGCAAAGTGTGATGAGTTCTGTAGTAAAGATGCAGAGGACCACTTACTGATGGCACACAAAAGAACTATATCTTGATGAATGAATAGTTTTCCAGGGAACAAAGGGCACTTGGCATCTATAAAGTCATGTGGAAGTGCCAAACCAAAACAAGTAAGTAAGCAAATAAACTTTTAAAAATAAAGTCAAGATGACTTAAATGATAAAGTCATTTATTTTCTCAAATAATTGCAAGTCTAGAGGTAAGGCAGCCCATGAATGTAGCCAATCAGCTTTTGGCATCTTTCCACCTGTCAATCTGAGCGCAGGTTGTCTTCTCAAGCAGATGCCCCAGGTGGCGGCCACAGGTCAAGGTACTGCTTGCTGATGACACTGTCCAGAGGAAGAAAAAGGTCCCTGACTTGTGTCTAGGAAGGTAAAGCTTCCCAGAAGCATTCCCATCAGAATTTCCTTCTCACCCTTTTGCCCTGTAGCAAATAAAATATGCAGCAGCCAGACGGTGGAGGGGTTCTACGCCAGTATTTGGCTGTGTGTGGGTCACTGTTCCTGCTTTTAAGCTTTTAAAGACAGTGAAATATCAAACCATGTTAGAATTTCCTTCTCACCCTTTTGCCCTGTAGCAAATAAAATATGCAGCAGCCAGACGGTGGAGGGGTTCTACGCCAGTATTTGGCTGTGTCTGTGGGTCACTGTTCCTGCTTTTAAGCTTTTAAAGACAGTGAAATATCAAACCATGTTAAGAGTTTTCCATTATTTTCTTTTACATGTGGCAATCCTATAAAATTTTCCTCAAAAAGCAATGGGTTAAAAGAAAGAAAAAATACCAAGCACCATATATGGTAAAAATTAAATTATTTCATCAGGTGTCAGGGCAGTGATGACATAATAGGGTATCTAATTTTTAGTCTAACATATGTATTTTTCTATGATAACAATTGTAACGCATGTTCATTTTCTTAAATTGGGAAATTCAGAGAAGCCCAAAGAATAAAATAAAAATCGTTCATAAGCCCATTACTTGGCTGTAACGACTTGAGGTTAAGTTGGGTCATCACGTATACAGTAGTTCTACATAGTGTTACAGCAGTAAGTGGCTTTGACTTTTTCTTTGTAAGAATGCATTTCAAAGTCAAGTTCTACTTACCATCATTTTCTGTCAAACAAAGGCAAGCTGCTGTTGGTCAGTTTAGAGGGAAAAAAACAACCAGTGATGCCAATGGGCATGCCGGCTTAGATGGTCGAGGAGCGCAGCATATCCCATTAGGACAAATACAAGTAATGTCATTGTGTTTCTTTTTTCCCTAAAGGCGTGTATTTCTGTTCACTTTCTGATTTATAGAGCAGGTTATTTAAACCCAAACTCCATAGTAAATAAAACAAGTGGAGCAGAAGTAGGGACTTCAGTGGGACTCAGGTGGGGAAGGAGGGGGAAGAGTTGCCAGAACTGAGACCAAATCTCATCCTGACGCGATGTGGCTTTTGGGTTAAGGCACCAAGGCCTCAGCACTAAGAAACGCCTTAGGACGCTCTTGGCACCTTCAGGAAGGCTGTGTGTGTCAGCTGTGCCTCCGCGGAATGCCTGCTGCAACGGATCAGGGCACAGAATTCCTAGTTTTTCACTCCCAATTTAAGGAAGGAAATCTGAACATCTAATAGAAAATAACAGCAAGACTTTTAAAAATGTTAAGACCTACTTAGGCAGGAATCCATTGTAGATTTTTTTTAAGCCCCTTTTTTTTTAATTTTATGATTCTTTCACACAAACTTAGTGGCACCATTAGTTGCCAGGTAAAGTTTTTGTTTTTTGTGTGATGCTTGCTGTTAAAATTCTACAGAAAGACAAACTATATCCTGCCACAAAAAAACTTGTTTGGCCTTGGGAAAATCGCTTAACCTCTCTGGTCCATAAAAGGAGAATGTTCAAGCTGGAGGTTCAGGGTGGCAAACTGGAAGAGAGCCCGTAGATTATGGAGTTCTGCCCCTCCTTTTAGTATGTGGAGGATCTGAGTTTCAGGAGGGTGAATGACCAGGCAAAAAGTCTAACAGTTTTCTCCAAATTTTATTACTTTGATTTTCAAAAGTCCAGTTAATTTCCAAATTAGTTTGTGTTTGAAAAGCAAAAGAACAGGAGATATTGAAGTGTAAAAAAATGAACTCAAAAGCTTTGAGAAATGGAGATGATACTTTACAATAACTATTCAACTTGGTATGTAGGAAGGAAATGTGAGCTATGTAAAATTCGATGCAAATATTTACACAACAAATATTTACTTGGAGCTTAAATAATAGGGAATTGAGAAGATAATTATAATGTACTAAGTGCTCTGTCAGATAAAAAGTGCAGTGTTCTAATAAGAACTGGGAGAGTCATTTAGAACATTCCAGAAGTCATCCTAGCAGAGGTGACACCTATGATACCTGAAGGGGAAAGAAGGTCCCTAAAGGGGAAATTTCATCTGCAAAGACCAGAGACCTTAATGGTTTTAATAACTAAACGTAAGAGTGGTCAGGAGGATGCAGAGTTCTGAGACCTCGAAGAGGAGTGGGGACCAAGTTCTTTGGAATCTTTAAAGCCCTAGAGTCAACACTTTATCCTGAAGGCAGACCTGTCCGCAGGAGTGACAGGATCTGTCCAGGATCTTCCACTCTTGCTCTAAGCATGTACAGCAGTGTGGAAGCAGAGACAAGACAGACCCAGAGAGATCAATTAGCAAAGTATTTCTCAAAATATTTTGACAAACAAAATACATTTTACCTGTTGCCCAGAATGTACACAGATCTGGACACACAAATTGAAACACGTTTCACAAAACAGTACTTACTGTTCCTTTGGTGCACTCTGACATTTCCTAAGCTGTTTCATTTTCTAAAATGGATTTCATGTCCCATTAACAAGTCACAACCGGTAGTTCGAGGAATAGGGAGTTAGTTGCTGTGATCCTCCAGAAAGAAGCTAATAGGATCTAGGAAAACAGACAGGTGGATTGTACGGTGTGGAATGATTCCAGGGGGATTCAAGAGCTCAAGGGAGAGATAATGCCCACAGTGTGGGTTTGAACTCTGGGTGGATAAAGGGGTCATTGGCTGAGATGAGGCACCCGTTCATTACCTGTAAGATCTCTTCGGTGGGTAAAGATAGTAGAGGGGTAAAGATACCTATAAGATCTATTAGGGGGGTAAAGATTTGAGAAATGCTCTGCCACCCTTTCTGGTAAATCAGATGTATCCCTTTAATGTGGAACATATCTGAAGAAAAGCCATATGAGAACTACATTATACAACTCCAGAAAGCATTCAAGTTTTACTAAAAGGGGGAGCAAAGCAGTGTTCAGGTAAGGGAGAAAATCATTAATGGAGGGGAGTGAGCTCTGAGCCAGAAAATCCTGCTTGGAAAGAAGGTCAGGCTATAAATCCCAAGGCAACAGCCGAGATGAAAGACTCACCTGATTTGCTCGTGCTGCTATCTGGGCTTTTGTAAGGCTGAGAAGAGGGTGAGTATAGTCTCTGGCTTTTCACTTAGCAAACAAGTTGGCAGGAATTAGCTTCTTTACACACAAAGTTGGCATCAAACTTAGAATTCCCAATCACTGGTTCAGAAGCTTCAGAAGCTTAACAGGCATTCCTATGCACTTCTTATAAAAATGGAAATCCATTAACTTTATTCTTCCTGTGCACTCTGACAGCCTCGAGTCAAAGGAACTTTTTTCCCTTCCTCTTTTCAGAGCTTCTACCGCCCCAATCCTTCTCCTTCTAAATCTTTTATTTTACAAAACAATAGGGAGTGGTGGTAGCCTGTTGCTAGTTGAAGATTTTAAACAATAGGTGTTTCTGAGCTGGGTTTATTGAAATGCTCTTGTCTGTGTCCTGGGGGAGATTGTAAATGAGATGTCAACAGGAGCTCTTTTGTGTGGATGGCATTCAGCCTGAAAGAGAGGAATGTCCTTACTGTGCTAGTATTTAAAGGAGATTGTTACTGCTTTCCCTAAGACTTTTTATCCGACTGCCTGAGCGGACAGCCCTGAATGAGTCACCCAGTGTGATTGTGACTTCCTTCCCCCCTCAGCAAAGCACTGACTCAGCCATTGACATTCAGAAAGTAAAGCTCCGAAGAAGATTTCTTGGGTTTTCATCAGCTTGAGCCTCTTTTCTAGACCGTCACGTGGACCCGAGCTGTCAGCAATCCTGTTACCCCGGGGAGATGGCGGCCGAGCCAGGCTGTTTTTCTCACTTGCTGGAAAACTTTTGACTGGTAGGATCACTTCCTTTTTAAAATCCAAGGAGAGAGACAAATGCAATTTCCTGCCTTGGGCCTTTTTCCTTTCTCCCTCCCCGCCCCTTTTTTTGTAAATGACAGGCAATTTCAGTTTTATTTAATTAAGGAGGCTGAGGTTTGACTGACTCCACCCTCAGAAGATAAGTCAACCGTTTTATTACCCTGCAGCCAGGTGCCTGAGGGTGACAAGATGTGCCTTTATCTGGAGGTCTGACAAGGTTATCAGCAACTGCACAGGGGCTGCAGCTTTGAGCAGTCGTCACCAAAATGCTTACCTTGCCTTTGATCCATTTCCTAACTCTTTGTTGGTAGTTAATTTTGATCCAGAGACTAGTGCTGGTTTCCTCTTGTTCCGCATTCCCTCACCTTAGCACTTCTGCAGTCAGCTGGCCATCATGGTTACGAACTGTGTAAATTGCAACCGTGAGCCAATCCCATAACATGAGATGAAATCCCAACCTGGGCCCCAAACATACAACACACAGAATCTTTTAATAGCCTCTGACCGGGTAGGTTTGCAGTGGGTACAAGTTGCTTTTTCAGAGTTGACAGTAAAATCTTTCATCTGTGACAGTACAGATCCAAAATAATCAAATCGTCTTCCTTTACTTTCCCTGGTTCCTTTGGAAAAGTAGAATGCTACCCACACGGGGAGGCAGTGCAATGCTTGTTTTAGACAAAAATTTCTAGTGCTTGACCTACCGTTCCATAATATATTTCTACCCACTCCTTACTCTAATTCAAGCCATGTTCCATGGATTACTTCCGTTATCTTTTATGTTGGAATGTGGTATAAAAATGAGTCTTGCCAAAATGATTTTCAAACTGTGTGTACCATTCTTCTGCCCCATTTGTGAAGTAAAGGCTCTGCCTTGGGCATTGAGAATACTGGAGACTCAAACTCCTTTGCCCCAGCTTATGACGCAGTGATCCCCACCTGGAGAGGCAAGTGAAGGAGACCTCAGACTGCTGGATGCAGACGTGATTCTAGTGCTCGACCTACAGCCGGAAGAATAAAGCCGGGTATAAACGCTTTTACCCCAAAAGCCTTCCGTTGTCATTTCTCAGTCTCACCGATTTCCATAGTGAACCTGCCAGGGCTGAAACCCTCAGGCAAGACAGTGTGGCACATTCATTTAGCGAATGAAGATCCCTTGCAGATGAACTTTCAGGCCAGTGTCCTGAGCTGCATCAAGTTAGCACAGCATCCAGCCTGGACTGGCACAGAGCCACCTTCCACGACTGGCACAGTACCATCCTCTACCACTGGCACAGTACCAATTATGGTGGGCCGAGGAAAATGTCGGTTTTACACATTTTGCTCTTAAGTCAGACGATAGCTTGCAGGTAGGGGATAAGAATGGGGAAGAGTGTTGGAAAGGATGAGTCAAAAAGGAAACACATGCAACCTTGCAAATATGAAATGTCTATAGAACACATCAGACTACCCCATTCTGTAATTTATATGGACGCCCGTCAACCTCGTGGGAAGAGGCCAGTTAAAGTCCCTACTAGCACCCCTACAACCATTCGAACAAAAAATCTAAAAAGGATGTTTCTGGATACAGCATGTGAAACACACACACAGTGATAAATCCATGAACATGCAGAACACCAACATGGTCAAGGAAAGAGAAACAATGTCAGTACTACCAAATCTGATCTTACATTCCTCTTTGCCTTAAATGTATAGAAACCTTGACCACCCATAATATCAAGCCCACTACCATCCCATCACTGCCCATCCACAACCCTCTGTGTGGGCTTGGTTGGGACACAGTTCCATCCAGGACCTGAGATGCTTCTGAAGGAGGAAGTAGGGTGTGGGGGTAGGGCAGGGGGTGGACCTGAAGGAGTGGGTGGACTTCATCCCTTCGTCTGCAATTGGCTAAAACCTGACGTTGAAACTATGTGCAGTGGACTGGTCTACCTCTTCCTGCAGACAGGTTAGAGAACAAGATTAAGGGGTGCTGCACCACTCCCTGGGTGTTTCATGTGTGTTAGCTTACTACAATGCAAAAAGTTCTGAATTCCAAGCACATTGAACCAAGTGATTCAGACAAGGGCTTTTGGATGCAGGCATTGCTCTCACAAGGGTTCAGAGGAGAATCTTAAGGACAGAATTCTAAGGCAGCTCTTTCAAAGTTAAATAAGGAGGCTTGGCTGGGAAGAACCCACGTTCCAAATGGACTCCACCCTCGAGGATGTGTGCAACCCAAATTCTGCAGCCTTCTTGCCACTTGAGGACTTAGTATTAGAGGTGGAGCACCTGGCTTCTTTAAACACAGGGAATGAGGATGACGGTGGGGTGGGAGGAGTGAATTGATACTGAATGCAAGCCTGGGCAGTGTCCTAGGTTATTCTTGCTTACTTTTGGCAAGTGATAAAAACCCAGCAAGTGGAATTTTAAAATGCAGTTTTGTACTAACTGTAAAGGCTGATTTGACTACTGAACTCATGTTTGCAGCATGGTGTGGACAGAAAAAGCCCTCAGGGACACCTGGACAGGTTCTTCTCTGGATCTGTGTCCTCTCCTCCTCTGTCAGGGACACAGTTGGGTAATGAAGTGTCATTTTAAAGCACTGATTCCGTCATTTGAGAGTTGGTATGGGGCTGGTGTGGGTTAACAAAATCAGTATTCCACAACTTAACCCAGATAGTTTTTCCTGCTTTTCCTTTAAAAGGGGGGGTTTCTGGGAGGAAAGAGGAAAGGAGTAGCATGAATAATTAACTGCCTAACTGCACAGACCAGGCCCTCCTGTGGCCTCCCACATGCCCTGCTCTCCAAACCCAGGTAATTATTCCTCATCATGCTGAAACCAACAGGAAGGAATGGTGGATGCATTTTCGTTCTTCTTTACCTCCCCACACATCCTGTTTTCCGAGGTCTGGGGGTTCGAGTTTGCCTTGTACAGAAGCTTCTGCTCCGGGTCAAGCCCCCCACCAGACCCTGTGTCCCAGGGCAGCAGCATTAGGCTGCTTTGAGAGGCCTGCCGTCTCTCCCAAGCCCTGAAAGTTTACCCGTGAGCAGATGTTTCTGATGAACCCAGCCTGAAGTTCCAGCTCGGGCTTAGCTTGACCAGACTCTCATCAAACGGGACGTTCCCTGGTCTGTACACAAGACACTGCACAGCCATGTCACTTTCTTGAGGGAGACAAGTTGGCAGTAAGTGCCCAATACCCAGCTCCCGTCTAGAAACCAGCAGCTACTTCATACAGCCTCAAGGTAGGTACATGTGAGTTCTACTTTGTTTACCAGACACACAGCGACATGGCAGGAGAGTCCTGTTCAGTTGTATGATTCCATTCCAGACTTTTCCTTGTATTCCAGGCTCCAGGTCCCCTTGTGCAGGTGACACAAATTCTCCTGAAATGAGATCAGGACGTAAAGTGAGTTCTTGGCCCTCAGATACCCATCCTGTGCAAGCAGACAGAGCACAGAATAGTAAGTCAAAGAATAATGACTGACAGGAACTAAGGAGAAGGAAGGCAACTGCATGGGAAAAGGGCAGTTAGCATCCCAGGTCCATCATACATGCCAGTGAGTAAAGCCAAGCACAGAGGATGGAAAAGGTTAAGTGGATAATCCACAGGACCAACTGGTTTCAGCTGACGTTAGGTTGGGCTTTCACTTCCTAGCTCCATGTTAAAAGTTAACCAATCACAACTGCACTTGACCAGCTCTTGGCCAATGCCAAAAAGAAATGGGCACTGGTGATAGGAAATTCTATTGCAAAAGCCAAGGTCACAGAGAAGGCCCATATTCATTTTACTTCTACCCTGATGGCCTCTCTTTCCTGAATATTAGTCCATTTTTCTTTTTCTCCAGGAAGTCTCTTCTCATCCCTATTCATTCCTTCATGTAACAACTACATGCCATGCATGCTCTAAGTACTGCAGTAATCATGAATAAAGCAGGCAACAATGCCTGCCCTTGTGATTCTTACATCCTTAAGCAATTCCATTCTCTCACTCTGGTTGGGGGAAAAAAAAACTCACCCAACAGAGAATATAGGAAGGTGTTGCTGAGAAATGACATTTGAAAAGAAATGAAAGCTGGTTGATGAGAAGCTTAAAAGAAAATTTTCCTTCTGTGCTCCTGGCACCATCACTACCCAGCAGGCCTCCTAGGCATGCTGTCTTTCAACAAGACCCAGTCTGCACAACCTGAGGAGCTGGTAGACCAGCTGCCCAAACAGGAAACCTTATATAATTCTGTAACCCTGACCTTGGGCCCTGAATTTTCCCCTCCTGTAAACAGTCCATTCAACCCAGGAAGACCTACAGACCTGTCTGGGACAAATTTTGAAAAACACACAATGTTACAAACATTGAAAAAAAAAATCCCTAAGACCTAAAGGAAGTGCTATATCTGATTCAATGGTAAAAATCACTTCATAAAGTAATAGAACAAATGGAAATTTAATCCTAACAGATGAAACTGCCAGAACAGTCACTTGTGCACACGGATGACTCAGTACCACCTGTTGGAAAGGCCGGGAAAATGAACCGTGAAATCCTGATCACATTCCCTGCTGGAAACTAGGGCCCTGCCTTGCAAATGAGTAAGCCCATGTTCTCAGCATCCTGACTTCAGGGTGTTGTGCCTATTCTAAGAAGGCCATGACTCACCTTAGCTATTGGTCAAATGATTCTTACTCAGAACCCTGCGTTTTTAACTTTCAGTATGGTCTAGGCAAATGCTAGCCAAATGTGTACTTTCAAGATGCTCCTTTGAAATGATTGATTTCAGGCAACAACTGGTTTTACATATGGTAACCCTCAATTTCTAATATCATTTAACTTTTTGCCAAGCTTCATTAAACATCCACATTAGAAGTTTTAGACCTCAGCCTCTGGACCTCAGCCTTCTAAAATGACTTTCCTCCAAACATCACTTAACTTCCTTTAATCTAGTTAATTAATGGAACTTTCTGAAGAAAACAGTTACTTTGATCTGAACCTCTTTCTAAGTTTCTAGTTAACTTTTCCAGAGAGGGAGAAAGAACAGAAACCCTCCCGCCCAGCTGGAGCTACCAGCAGCTCACAACTGCAATCATTTCTCCAAATCAGACACAGCTCAGAGGAAGGGGAACGTATGAGAAAGAAGACTGGTTAAAAATATTGCCCTTGGCATTTCTGTGGGTGTTTGCCCCACGCAGAGATAAAAGAGCTAAGGTGGGGCTACAAGGGTGCTCTCCACTATGGAGTTTATAGTCTGGAAATCCTAGGTAATCCTTGCATAAGGCTAACCGGCGGCCAGCAGTGTGAATTAGAAATGCTTCTGCCTGAGAAATGTTGCTGCATTGAATGTACAAATTCAGATAAAAACTAAAAATGGAAAATGCAAGTGCCACCCAGCCAGAATCCTCAGCTTCATGGCTATTAACCCTCACTACTATCTGCCTAAACAAATGACTACAGCAGTTCTTGCTCCTTAACGTAACCCACTCTAACAAAAAATGTTACCATAGCTGCTGCTTTAAAAAAAAAAAAACAGAACTTCAACCCAGAGATCTTACCCAGCTAGGGTACTATTTCTGTTAAGGTTATAAAAGCAAGAGGTCCTGAGTCTTTACTTCCACTCTTTATGTTTTTCGAAAGACAAAACCAGCAAAGGCGTCCACCCCTTTCCACAGTGTGACTTACCTTGGAGCGGAGCAGCCAATTTCAAGGTACATCGCTGGTGTTCCGAATTTGGCCACAAGGGGACACTCGAGAGCAGGGTTGCCGGCGGCAATGCAGTACCTGGTTTTCTCGGACTTTTAGTTGGGATGGGGGTGTTGGGTGTGCACGCGGTGGGGGAGATGCAGCCGGCTTTTTAAAAAACCCATTTGTTCTCTGAAAGTATACCATTTGCCAATTTGTAAGGCAAGGTTGCCACGTTACCTGTTGCCAGGTTCCCGAGAGTGCCCCTGGAATATGTGGGCGAGCAAAACACAGCACAGCCAGCCCTTCAGCGTGATGGCTTTCAAGCTCTTTTGACGGGTGGGTGCTGACATTTGGAGAGCAGCTGCGTGGACTGCCGGAGCATTGTTTGGTTGTAGTTGTAACAGAGGAGCGGCTGCGTGTTACATCATTTCCAGGCATGAAATGCCTGGGGCTTTTTTTTTCTTTCTTTTTTAATGAGTAACTTTCTGATCCCTCCCTCCTCCCCTGGGTTTTGGTACAGTGCATGCACTGTGCCCGACAGCCTCACCTCAGGAAGCCCAAGTTTTGTAGCAACTTGTTAAAACAACTTGGATGCCTCTTTAAAAAAAGAAAAAAGTTGGTACTCTGAAACAAACCTTTCCATTCTTCTAGTGAGAACAATGTCGTGTTAGATCAGCAGCAGAGCTCTGCTCCCTGAAAGATCTGTTCTCCCCACAGGAGACAGGCTGCTATCAGCTGAATAGATCTCTAAGCCAGACATGCCCAGGCTTGGGGCATTTGTCTGGCATTAGGAAGTGTCTGGAATACTAGCGACTACCAACTGGCGAGCCTTATGACTACAAGAGTTATTACAGCGCCCCTCCCTCTCTGTCCACATTCCCTCTCCTCCCACGACAGGCTCACACAAGCATGCTTTTTTCTACTTCCACGGGGGAAAGGTCAGCTAGTCTTTGTGGTTTCGCGTAGCTAGATCCCTGGAGCCCAGACTCAGCGGGAGAGAAGGCTAGAAGCCCCCGGCTCCACCTCAACGGCCGTCTGATGCGGCCTTCTCACCCGGGGGCCGGCTCAGCACGGACCACTGACCACCACACTTTGGGTGGCCTGTAAATGTTAAGCTGTAAATATTTTGCAACAAGGGAGCGATTTTTCCATGTGTGTTCTGGTTTTTTGGAGACTCTCCTTTTTTGCAGTATTTTTAAGTGGCAGCTGATGCACCCCTTCTTTACCACTCCAAGTTCATCCATTCTCTGACCCTTTGACAGGTTCCTGTAGGGCGCGAAGTCCTGCGCTAGCAGCAGTTTTCCTGGCAGTTTCTCATGGAAAACACTGTGCTTCACTGGACAAAGTGTTTAATGGAAGGTTTAATGGGCAGGTGGATACATAGTGGTTTGGGTGAATAAAAACAGTCCTGAGCATGCTAACTCTACCTCTTACTTTGACTTGGAGAAGTCATGTACCTGCTCTGAGCCTCAGTCTTACCATCAAGCAAATGGAATAGTGAGCTCTTCCTATCATGAGACTGTGTCTATTAAATAAATTCCTAGCACAGTGTGTTTCAGAGTAAGGATTCACTCTGTGCTGGTTAGCTTCATCTGGTGCCTGTTGACAATCTGCACTTATTCCCCATCACATCATCTTTGTTGTTACCTGGGTTTGTGCTTTTATCCTCTGAAGGACGGGACCAGACCCGATTTGTCTGGCATTCAGTGGGCCATCCAGGCTGGGCCACGCACCAGCACAGGAAGCACGGCCTCCACGATGGGTTGTATGCTCAGCCTTTCTGGACCTACATGACTGACAGCAGCGGCAGCCAGCATCTCAGTTAGCAGTTTGTCCTCATCCATGCCAAAATGTGTCCCCAGGATGCCAGAACATTCGTCACTGCTGCCAAACTGCCCTGTTGGTAACTCTCCCTCGCCTTCTCTCTAGGCCTCTTTCTTCAGCTATTAGCTTCGCTCTCATTGGGTCTTTCATTCTCAAATGATTTCCTAGATTTTATTCAAATTCATAAAACCACAGGAGCTCCACTTACCACAGGCCTTTGTCAGATAGTGGTGCAATTTTAATAACTTCCCAGCCCAAAGATGACCTGCTCTGTCTCGAACACCTCCAGGGACTAAGAGCCTACTACTCACCAAGAGCTCAAGGTGCCCACATGCCATCTCTGGACAACTGATTACTAGAGAACTATTCTTTATGCCTCTCTGAGCTTTTACCTTTATGATTTCCTTTGGGGCCACATACAGAACCAGTCCATGCTACCCTCCATACAATAGCCTTCGGAATAATCAGAAATTCCTCTGTCTTCCTCCTCCTGCAAACTAAACATCCTCTCTCCTTAAACCACTCCTCACTAGAGAGGGTTTTTCTCTCCTTGGAGCACCCTGTGATTTCCCCTTAAAGACAAGGTTCCAGAATGAAATGCAGCACAAGAATCCTTCCATTTTTCTAGACCTCACACCTGCTCACTCACACACGCTGTCTTAGAAATAGGCAGCTTACCTGAGTTAAAGGCACAAGTCCACGGTTCCCATCCCAAATCTGTGCAGTAGTCCCAGTTATGTCCCCAGATTCGGTCCTTCCACAATTCTTTTTCTTCCTTTGGCCTCTTCATATCCTTTTGCTTTCTAAAGTATCCTGTAGTTTCAAGTTACCTCTCTAATCTGTTCTCAATCTCACATGCACTACCTCTGACCTGCCGGCTGGATTTGCAAATGTTATGTATCAGTGCTTCTCAGACTATCTCTGGCAGTGGATCAGTCTGCTTGTTTGATGTCCAATCTGTTGCAGATCAATATTTTGGTAAAATGTAATAAAAATGAATTACTAGGAAAAGGAAATTAAAAAACAAAGGCACACAGAAAACAGGCCATGGATTTTCTTTTTGTTAGGATCAATCAACGAAACACTCTAGAGAGAGCTAAAAGCTCCCTTGATTTTCCGGGCGTATCTCACTACGCACTTAACAATTTGTGAATGGATGCAGCTCCCTGTGGCCTACACGCCGAATAGCAGCACTCCGTGCAGAGGTGTGCTAGAAATGCTGAACAAATCAGCATTTGCCAGTTTGTGTGGTTTAACACTCACACAGAGGTCAGTTTCAGCTATCAGTGAAACATCACTGAACACAGACTTGAAAGATTTGCACAATTATTAGCAAGCTATTAAGAGCCAGTTCCAGCTCTTAATGCTGTTTGATTCCTTTTATCTCCTTTTTAATAATAAAGCATTTCCTTTTGAGGACTGTTCAACTGGCCATCTCTACCAAATCACCCAAATCATGAGACCTTTGTCCTCGACAGAAACTAGATAGTGGGATGAGGTGGCCCTTCTCTCTCTCATGGTCTTCAGTCCAGGAAGAGCGGACCATCTGATACAACTCACAGCACATGCCAGACTGCTTTGACCATGACTTCTGTGCAGAAGCCTGCAGCCACTGAAGGCAGATCAAATCACAGCTTGCTTTGCAGTTAAGAACAACGTAGGATAATTTACATCAAAAAGCTGTTATGAGACTACTATACAACTCTAGGATAGGTATATTTGGAATTCCTTTGTTGTCCTTTTGCATTTTTATTTATAGTTTCTTATGGGCTTGGTCTCATATTAGAAAGCGTTTCTAAAATTCAATAACCAGGACTGCTAAGTAACCCTCAGCATAGTTTCATCATATGTGACCCACTGGCTTAGCCAGTGAGAACGTACTAATAAGCCACAAAAGTAGGCTTGATCCTACATCTGGTTTGTGGCCTCCTGATGCAGGTGTGCTCCTGACCATAAAGGATAAGCAGAGTGGTAGGGGTCTAGCTGTTTCTCCACAGCACCTTCACCACTACAGGAAAAAATAATTCCTTCCTGAGGCTTCCAACATTAGCATTATCTTTCTATGCAAACCAAGACGATATTGAATAGCTAGAAGCTGAAATAAGACAGGAATTTATTCTCCTTTATTTTCTCTAAAACTTTTTTTTTCCCAGTAATTTGTTAACTCAAGTATAAAAACGGACTCTGGTCTCTCTATGCTCTGCAGGGTCATCTGAATGAAAGCGATGTCACTAAGATCTGGAATTCCGCTCCCATGCACTCTGCTTATAAATGAATAGGAGTCCTTTCAGCCAGCTTTGAGCTGGGGTAGTATGTCTTCAGGACCTAAAGAAAGAAAAAAATAATTTTATTTTAAATGAATGAATAAACATATCAGGCAAAGGAAAGCAATACTAATACTTAAACTACGTCATGTCTTTTTTCAAGTTTCACTTGAATATAAGGAGCACTTGCATTTTTTAATCAACCTTTTTGAGAATGTTACTCTTAAGCAAGTGAAATGTTTCACTTACTACTGTGTGGAAGTCACTCATTTTCTCTTTCTGTCTTAATCGGACAAGATTTATTCACTTGTGTTCCCCCCCCCTTGAGTCTCACTTTACCACATGCCTCCTGGCACTCAGACCTGGGTGGGTTCTAAGTCATTCGTGGTGTGGAATCATGAGAGTAGAATTTTTAGAAATAACAATAATCCTAGGAGAGTGGAAAGCACTTAGGGTTTAGCCTGCAAAAGTGAGAAGGAATGGTGCCGGGAAGAGCTGGCTGGCTTGGGTGCATGCCTTTCTGGAAGGGTCTTGAAAGAAGAAGGCATGAGAAGGGAGAAATCTTTAGAAAGCCGGTTAAGGAATTGTTCTCTATTGGCAGGGAGTTCCCACTTGGAAACTTATTTTTCTTTTTGATCTGCACTTCCTACGTCGAGCTACACAAATGGGAAATCTGAAAACCCGTGTGTAAAGCTTCTTCAGGACCCTCAGGGTAATAATCAGATGGTCAGAGAGAGGGGCTTCAGCTGGGGTTCCAGCGGGACCTTGACAAAACTGCCCAGGCTCAAAAAGGACTCCTCGAGGCCCTGAAGGACAACAAGACTTTAGGGAGGCCACACACACACACATTTGTAAAGTAGGCTATATGTTTGTTTTACAGCAGGAGAGCTCTGGACAATGCAATCCCTCTCAGAGGACAGTTCTGCTCAGAAACTCCACCACTCCTCAGGTCAAAAATTATATAGTGAGCACCTATCCGGCACAAGCAAACAAGCAGAAGTCAGGAGAGAGGGAAGGGAGGAAGGAATGGACTGAGGGAGGGAGGGACAGAGTGAGGAAGAACAGAGAAGGTGGTGCTGATGGGAGCCAGTTGCAGGGAACTATGATAAAGTGCTGTGCGCCCCACACACCCCCTCGCTTGGTACTGTTATTAGGATTAGAACACATGCTAACAACCACTTTGCTGTCCCTCTTTTTTTTCAATGTTTATCATCAACCACCAGAATCTTCTCCAGTGAATTACTTTGTTTCACGTTAGCTTTCTAATGTTGTGCTGAGAAGGCCGGGACTACCCAGGCCTTACCCATGTGCTGGTCTCTCTCAGATCAGCCTGGGAAGATTTCTATAGACAGCTAGCCATGTCTATTTTATGTTGATTCATATTAATTTCCATTTCAGCAACTTCCATCTCAGAGGTTGGTGTTTTCCAGTCTTTTTCCCCCCTCAATCTTTGTGGGAGTGTCACCCCCTGGGGGGCCCCAAGAGCCCACAAGGCAGGGATCTACAGACTTGCTCTCATGTTAAATGTCTCTGTGTGTTTCATGTACCCTAATTTCCAATGGATGTCAGTTAAGTACAGAAACTAAGACCCAGGCAGAAATCACAGTGTCTTTGTTTTCACTGTCTTCCAGTGTCATCTTGCATTACAACATATAAGAAGACACCACCTCCAGTCCCACCCAGAACTACCACGAAACCTTTCATTTCTATCACAGCCCAGAGTAGCACAGAGTCTGCCCAGGATGCGTACATGGACGGCCAGGGCCAGCGAGGAGATATTATCAGCCAGTCTGGACTGAGCAACTCCACCGAGAGCCTGGACAGTATGAAGGCTCTGACGGCCGCCATCGAAGCCGCAAATGCCCAGATCCACGGCCCAGCAAGTCAACATGTGGGCAACAACCCAGCCACTGTCACCACCACAACCACCATAGCCACCGTCACTACGGAGGACAGGAAGAAGGAACACTTTAAGAAAAATCGATGCCTGTCTGTCGGGATACAGGTAACAGCCTCCCTTTCTGTCCTTTGCAGTAAGAACCCAAAACTAAGGCATGTAACACTTTCCTTTTTGTCCAAAAGCTTTGCTGTCTTGCCATTTTGGATCACATAGCTATGCAAGGACCAGATGGTCAGGTTCTTGACTCTGGACTTCTTCCTACATTGTTAAACGTGATTTTAAAACAATTATGAAGATATCTTGTCTGTCGACATCATTAGCGGTTTTATTTTTGTTCTCTGAACTGAATGTGTGACTCAAAGTGTAGGCCAATGAAACAAACACAAACACAATCAAACACAAAGCGTCCGCAATCCTAAAGCTCAATTTGATTCTCAAAAAAGAAGTGGCCCTCCAAGAATAACCCGGGTTTCAGGGTATGTCACAGTATGTCCAGCGCTACTGAGTAATCATAGGAGAACAAAAATGTGAATCGCTTCTCCGAGATGCAGGAGTGACGAACAGCAGGCCAAAGTGGGTGATAGTGCAGAAAGCCACAGCTCATGTCACAGCATCATGGGGAAAAAATGTGCGGCCGCTTCAACATGATCGCTGGCTCTTGAGTCGTGCATTTCATAAAAAGAGTAGGTAATTCAACAGGCTTCTCAACTGTTTTCTGCTACTCAAAGATAAGATCAAATTGGTTCTTGTTTTCACATCTGTTCAGCCTGGCTTACCCTGCTAGAAATTTCCTTCTCTCTCAATGGAGAAGACTGATTCTTTCTCCCATTTTTGTCTTGCCATATCATTCAGGTGCCCTTTGAATAATAATGTCCTGACGTGGTGAACAATAAATCTATCCACACTGAACCAACTCTAAGGCACATCTTCAAGCCAGGCGTGGGGTGCATTTTCACATCAAGGGTGTTTTTTCACAGTCCGTTCTGCAGAGTCCGCTTTTAAAGGGCAATTAATTTCTCTCCAGCAGCAAGGAGTCAAATGCTTTTTTATAGTCTACAAGTTACCATGGCACAAGTTGTCAAGTTCCCTGAAAGCATTTGTAGTGCTGGTGCTTGGGACCAGAAGACACAGCAGGAGGTGCAGGCTCAAAGCCAGCCTCCACCCCCACCCCATGTCCCCCTGGAAGCTACTTCCCCTCCCGCCACACAAAGGATGTGCAGAGTAGGGAAGAGCTGAGGTGGGTCCTCTGTGTTGTCCCAGAGCCTGACTCCTCATCTATCCCTCACAGGATTATTTTGAGGATTGAGTTTACAAAACCCAGTTTCCTCTGGGGTACAGAGTCTCAGTTTGGGGTGATGAGAAATTCTGGACACTGATGGTGATGATAGTAGCATGCAGTGTGAATGTACTTAGTGCCATTGGAACTGTACATTTTAAAGGGGACAAAATGAAGAATTTTATGTACATTTTGCCACGCACACACAAAATCGACCTTCCTATCTGGCACATAGTTGGCACCCAGTAATGTTTCTTCTGCTTCCTTAACATTCAATTTATTTTTTTCTTTACATTGTTTGTCAATAGATAATATATTCCTATGGCTCAAAATTTTAAAGTTATGTAAAGACATGTGGTGATTAGCCTTCCTCCTATTTCTAGTCTCCTGCTAGTTCTCCTTTCTGGAGGAAATAAATATGACCAATAGTTGCATCTCCATACATGTATTTTGTGCATATTCAAGAAAATATGTACTTTACTTATTCCCTTTTTTAATTAAAGTATCACTGATATACAATCTTATGATGGTTTCATATAAACAACGCTGTAGTTTCGACCTTCACCCATATTATCAAGTCCTCTCCCCTTTAGTCACTATCAGCACAGTAAAGTCATTACTTGTCTTCTCCATGCTGTATATTCCCTTCTTTTACTCAAACGTTAACATTTTCCCCACACTATTCCACATCTTTCCTTTTTTCACTTAAAAATAATGTATTTTAAAGATAATTGTTTGCTAGTCTTACTGCTCACTTCATTTAAAAGCTTCTATATATCTATATTAATCACCTCCCAGGTCTGCTGGTTGGCCTGATAGGTTACTTCCCAAGTAATTGTTACTCAGAATAAAGCATTCCTATATGTGAAATCAAAATTGTTTTTTTCACCCAGGAAGATGGAGCTACTCAGAAACCCAAATATAATGTTGGGGAGAAAGTTTTTGCTTCAGAGACCATCCTGCTTCTTAAATATTTGTATATTTTCACGAACAAAAAAATTGCTTTTACTTGTCAGTCACTGTTCACAGCTGTAGAAGTTCTGTGGGAGCACTGAGCGCTTTACCTGGTTGCCTCATTCCGCTCCTATGACAAGCCTGTGGCCCAGGTGCTGTTATTACTACCTTACAGATGAGAACGTGGAGAAGCTGAGCAAGGCCACACATCTTAGGCTGACAAAGCCTGGATTATACCTGGGTGTCTAATGGGGCCATGTTGGACTGCTTCCGTAATGAAGAAGATTAAATAAATAAAAATGCAAGATGCAAAGTGGACATCAAATTTCATCACATTGTGATCAAATTTAAATCCTAATCCCCAAAATACATAGCACTAGGATCCTTCCCACCCTTTCTCTCCTTAGAGTCAGAGCTTCCAAGTCTTTTCCATCATTCTAAATTTAATCCATTCCTAATCATTAATATTACAGTCATTTACTCTGCGAACTTAGTGTGTGAACTTAGGTGAGTTACTAACAGCTGTCTTTCCTCATCTAGAAAATGAGAGTCATAATAGTCACTATTTCATAGCGTACTTTACAGGTGGTAATAAAAATTGAATGATATATGTATGGCTCTAGACACAGTGCCTGGCATAATAAGGGCTCAAAAATATTTGATTTAGTTTTTATTATTAATATTGTCCTCCTTAAAAATCATGATTAGCCAGATACGCTGAATTTTGGGTAAGCCCAATTTTGTTGCCTGCCAAGGGCTTTCTCAATTTATTCAGGACAGAGCTTTAATTATCCTGTAATTTCTTTAAAAATTTAAAAGCAACTTCATAAATTTAAGTAGATTATGCTGCACACTGTATAAGAGAGGTGAGATTTGTCAATTTGGATGTAACAAGGGGTAAATTTACATACAATGACTAAAGCTTAGAAATGACAACAATCATGGCGCACATCAGCCATGGGTCTGGAGAGGTGGGTGAGGCTGGAGCGCAGTACTGCATCCCCTGTTGTCATCCTCAAGACCCTTCCTCCCTTCCTTCTTCCTGTCTCTGTGCGGTGAGGTTGATGGTTCTTAGGGAAATAGCTATCTTGCATCTTTTGAAAAACGTTTCATTGGGTAGTTTTGATTCTACCCCTTGGTGTAAAGCTGCAACATCCTAGGCATTTTAATGTACATAAATGTAGCCAATAGGAATCAGTGAGAAGCCCCTTCAGGAAAACAGAATCCATGCTTATTTCTCAAACAGAGGCCATTTAATACACAAAATTGGTTCTGCATGAATAGGAAGGCTACGAGAGCTATAAAAGGATGAACAAAGCAGTTACCACCCCTAGCACTAGGGGACCAAAAGGGGAAAGATGGGGCTCCCAGAATTTAGGAGCTCAGAGGAGGCCAAGCCAGCTGTCCTTGCCTGCTGCAGCAATGCCAGCAGGTGGAAACAGGAAGGAAGTCCCTTCCGTTCCCCCACCTTCCTTTGTTAGAACATAACTGGAAGGTGGCCAGCAAGGAAGCCTGGGAGATGTAGTGTGCAGAGCCCTGGCCCCAGTGCCACAGAGTAAATTGGCACAAAAGATGGGCTTGGAGCTGCCAGACAGTAAGTTAAGTCACCAGAACAAGGTGCTTTGTCCAACAAATAAATAAAGATGCTGTTACCCTCAATGAACGTGAGTAATACAAAGCCTAAGATCAGCAGGGTGCATATGTAGTCTTGGTCATGTTCTTTTAGTGGGAACATCTCATGGCACTGACCCTAGAATATTTAAAAATATGTATTTTTATGTACTATAGCTCCAAAACCCAAGTCAACTATTTATCTGGTGCTCTTCTGGTGTTCTGAGGTAGGGTAGTGGGAAGAGAGTAACTGGTTGCTTTGGATTTAGAGCAGTTGTATGTCTTCTAAAAAGTCAAGGGTAACATTAACGGAAATTTTTTTCCCTTAAAACTGCAAAATAAGCAATACATGCATACAGTATTGTTGCATATAGTTTTGGTAAAGGATTTATAAAGGATTCGCACAATGTGAAAGTATACAGAACAAAATATGAAATTCCCCTTTCTCTCTACCTCTAACTCCTACTCCCCTCCCCCAAACTAGCCACTAGCAATAGTTGGTTACACCATCTTCTAGCCTCCCAAGATTGTAAACTATAGATGGATTTCACATAGTAACCTCTCTGCCTCCAGATGTTAGATTGTGATTCTCTCTGTTACCATTTAACTCATGTTGCAAAACAACTGAAAAGAGCTTTAAGCTTAATCTTTCACATTATGTAAAGTATGATTGCTTTCTTTTTGAATCAAAAATAAAAGAAAATAAAGCTATTTGAGATTGCAGTCCTAAGATTTACTTATTTCCTTTAACACCTGTCCAAGTGTACAAGATATGTATTATGTCCTATGTAAAGAGGTAAGTCCGACTGCAAATGGCAAAACTTGTCTCTGCCAGGTTGACCAAACTATTTTAGAGCAATAAAAACCAAATGAGTTGTTACTATGATTTGAAAGAGGCCTCTGAGAAATAAAAAGGTCACATTATCTCCGATTCATAATGCATTGACTTAAAACAGTAAAGGAAAATGGAAGAACTCTTCTTGACCAAACTCTCATCAGGCTGCTCTGAACTCTTTCCCCAGCTAGGCCTCAATTTTTGTACTTCTGTATGTATCTTTATCAAGAATCCTGCTAAGTCAGTGTAGTGAGGATCCCCCACCCTCAATATCGGGTCACCCTCAATATAGGATATCTGGTCATGTTCTTCATCCCCCATGGTCCCCTAGGTGACATCTGATCACCCTGGCATGCCCTCAGCAAGAATCCTGTGAAGTCAGTTTAGCTCCCTTACCTCTGATGTTTCCACAGTAATTTTTTATCTACTGACCACCCCCACCATGCTCCTTGGCGGCAATAAACTCTCACTTTTCCTTGTATTTGGGGCCGAACCCAATCTCTCTCCCGTAGTTCCAAATCCCACTGTAGTAG
This sequence comes from Smutsia gigantea, assembly GCA_032199065.1. Classification (NCBI taxonomy): domain Eukaryota; kingdom Metazoa; phylum Chordata; class Mammalia; order Pholidota; family Manidae; genus Smutsia; species Smutsia gigantea. Next base: position 50,521 of record JAVSCE010021834.1, on the reverse strand, counting down.
TCCCTTTATCTATAACAGTTGTTCCCCTGAGTAAAGTGTGCCTTACCATTCTTCCAACAAGTGTAATGAACAGTTTTTTCTTTTTAACAATGAATACATTCACATTTTGTAAACTTTAGTTTGATGTCCTTGATATCAGAATCAAGGCATATTTAAGAAAAGTTTTTTAAGGGGAACTTACCTTAAATCCAAACTATGGAGATAATTTTAATGGATTCCAAAAAGAAAAGATAATAGTCATGCAGTGTAGCACAGAGAAGGCAAACAGTGAATCTGTGGCATCTTACTACACTGATGGACAGTGACTGCAGTGGGGTATGGGGGGACTTGGTAATATGGGTGAATGTAGGAACCACATTGTTTTTTAATATGAAACCTTCACAAGAGTGTATATCAATAATACCTTCATAAAAAAATATATATAGTACAGTCATGGTTTCCAACCATGAGGCATTAAAACCAGAAATTAACACTAAGCAGATAACCAAATCTAACCACTTGAACATATTAAAGGTTTTTTAAATAACATTTGGCTTCAAAAGGAAATTCGAGATTATTCCATGATGAGAATCCCACCATCATCAGTATAGCTTGTGGTCAGACCATCACGGCCATAGCTATACTCTCAGAACTCATGCCATCCTACGTTCTTTCATAATTAAGTCAGAAGTATTACAATACAAACAAAATACCCAAATCTATAAAACAAGAAAAGAATAACAAATTAAAAGTAACCACTAATGATGAAAATAGGAAAAATATATTAGAAAATAAAACATAGCAATAGCAGTAACTAAAATAGAATTGATAAATTAAATCAAAACTTGTTCTTTGAAAAGACCAAATAGACAAATATGATTGAAAAATATAATGTAAATGAACAATATTAGGAATGAGAAAAAAATTTTTTAATATAAAAGATTATTGTGACAATTTGATGCTCGTAAACATTAAAGTCAAGATAAAACAGACATACATGTAAATTAGTACTACGAATGCACGAGGAAGTCCAAAATCTGGGACAACAAATCTGGTAACTATAACATAAATTAGAAAAAAGTAAGATAATGAACTGCAAAGAAGTAAAAAATATACCTGCCGAAAAATGGTTCAGATTCATATGATTTTACAGAAAAGTTTTTCCCAACACTCAAAAAGCAAATCATTCCTATTTTAAAGTATGTAATAATACAAGAGAAAAGGTCAAGATTCTCAATAAACTTTATCAAATAAATGTAACTCTGATACCCAAACTTGGAAAAACACAAGAAAAAAGAATTATGGAAAAACATTTTCATAAATATAGATGTAAAAATTCTAACTACATTTGGCCACTGATCCAAATATATATATATCATTAATCTACAATTACATGTGCAACATGATGGTTACTAAACTCCCCACTTCATCAAGTCCCCCCCACATACCGCATTACAGTCACTGTCCATCAGCATGGTGAGATGCTACAGAATCACTACTTGTCTTCTCTGAGTTGTACAGCCCTCCCCGCCCCCCTACATTATGTCTGCTAATTGTAATGCCTCTTTTTCCCCCTTGACCCTCCCTTCCCACACATCCTCCCCAGTCCCTTTCCCTTTGGTAACTATTAGTCTATTCTTGGGTTCTGTGAGTCTGCTGCTGTTTTGTTCCTTCAGTTTTTTTCTTTGTTCTTATACTCCACATATGAGTAAAATCACTCAGCACTTGTCTTTTTCAGCTTGGCTTATTTCACTGAGCATAATACCATCTAGCTTCATCCATGTTGTTGCAAATGATAGGATTTGTTTTCTTCTTATGGCTGAATAGTATTCCATTGTGTATATGTACCACCTCTTCTTTATCCATTCATCTACTGATGGACACTTAGGTTCCTTCCATTTCTTGGCTATTGTAAATAGTGCTGCGATAAACATAGGGGTGCATATGTCTTTATCAAATTGGGCTCCTCCATTCTTAGGGTAAATTCCTAGGAGTGGGATTCCTGTCAAATGGTATTTCTATTTTGAGTTTTAGAGGAACCTCCATACTACTTTCCACAATGGTTGAACTAATTTGCAATCCCACCAGCAGTGTAGGAGGGTCCCCTTTCTCCACATCCTTGCCAACATTTGTTGTTGTTTGTGTTTTGGATGTTGGCCATCCTAACTGGTGTGAGGTGATATCTCATTATGGTTTTAATTTGCATTTCTCTGATAATTAGCGATGTGGAGCATCCTTTCATGTGCCTGTTGGCCATCTGAATTTCTCCTTTGGAGAAGTGTCTGTTCAGCTCCTCTGCCCATTTTTTAATTGGATTATTTGCTTTTTGTTTGTTGAGGTGCATGAGTTCTTTATATATTTTGGATGTCAACCCCTTATCGGATACGTCATTTATGAATATATTCTCCCATACTGTAGGATGTCTTTTTGTTCTACTGATGGTGCCCTTTGCTGTACAGAAGCGTTTTCAGCTTGATATAGTACCACTTGTTCATTTTTGCTTTTGTTTTCCTTGCCCAGGGAGATATGTTCATGAAGAAGTCGCTCATGTTTATGTCCAAGAGATTTTTGCCTATGTTTGTTTCTAAGAGTTTTATGGTTTCATGACTTACATTCAGGTCTTTGATCCACCTTGAGTTTACCTTTTGTATGGGGCTAGACAGTAGTCCAGTTTCATTCTCTTACATGTAGCTGTCCAGTTTTGCCAACACCAGCTGTTGAGGAGGCTGTCATTTCCCCATTGTATATCCATGGCTCCTTTATTGTATATTAATTGACCGTATATGTTTGGGTTAATGTCTGGACTCACTATTCTGTTCCACTGGTCGGTTGGTCTGTTTTTGTGCCAGTACCAAATTCTCTTGATTACTGTGGCTTTGTAGTAGAGCTTGAAGTCTGGGAATGTAATTCCCCCTGCTTTATTCTTCCTTCTCAGGATTGCTTTGGCTATTTGGGGTCTTTTGTGGTTCCATATGAATTTTAGAACTATTTCTTCCAGTTCATTGAAGAAAGCTGTTGGTATTTTGATAGGGATTGCATTGAATCTGTAGATTGCTTTAGGTAGTATAGCCATTTTGACAATATTTATTCTTCCTAGCCAAGAGCATGCGATGAATTTCCATTTGTTAGTGTCCTCTTTAATTTCTCTTAGGAGTGTCTCGTAGTTTTCAGCATATAGGTCTTTCACTTCCTTGGTTAGGTTTTTTCCTAGGTGTTTTATTCTTTTGATGCAATTGTGAATGGAATTGTTTTTCTGATTTCTCTTTCTGTTAGTTCATCATTAGTGTACAGGAAAGCAACAGATTTCTGTGTGTTAATTTTGTATCCTGCAACTTTGCTGAATTCAGATATTAGTTCTAGTAGTTTTGGAGTGGTGTCTTTATGGTTTTTTTATGTACAATATCATGTCATCTGCAAATAATGACAGTTTGACTTCTTCTTTACCAATCTGGATGCCTTGTATTTCTTTGTTTTCTCTGATTGCTGTGGCTAAGACCTCCAGTACAATGTTGAATAACAGTGGGGAGAGTGGGCATCCCTGTCTTGTTCCCGATCTAAGGTGGAAAGCTCTCAGCTTCTTGCTGTTAAGTATGATGTTGGCTGTGGGTTTTTCATATATGGCCTTTACTATGTTGAGGTATTTACCCTCTATACCCATTTTGTTGAGAGTTTTAATCATGAATGGATGTTGAATTTTGTCAAATGCTTTTTCAGCATCTATGGAGATGATCATGTGGTTTTTCTCCTTCTTTTTGTTGATGTGGTGGATGATGTTGATGGATTTTCGAATGTTGTACCATCATTGCATCCCTGAGATGTATCCCATTTGATCATGGTGTATGATCCTCTTGATGTAATTTTGAATTCGGTTTGCTAATATTTTTTTGAGTATTTTTGCGTCTGTGTTCATCAGGTATATCGGTCGTAATTTTCTTTTTTGATGGGGTCTTTGCCTGGTTTTGGTATTAGAGTGATGCTGGCTTCATAGAATGAGTTTGGAAGTGTTCCCTCTTCTATTTTTTGTAAATCTTTAATGGGAATCGGTATTATTTCTTCTCTATATGTCTCATAAAATTCAGCGGTGAATCCATCTGGCCTGGAGGTTTTGTTCTTGGGTAGATTTCTGATTACCGATTCAATTCCATTGCTGGTAATTTGTCCGTTTAGGTTTTCTGTTTCTTGCTTGGTCAGTCTTGGAAGGTTGTATTTTTCTAACAAGTTGTCCATTTCTTCTAGGTTTTCCAGCTTGTTAGCATATAGATTTTCATAGTATTCTCTAATAATTCTTTGTATTTCTGTGGGGTCCGTCGTGATTTTTCCTTTCTCATTTCTAAATCTGTTTATGTGTGTAGGTTCTCTTTTTCTCGTAAGAAGTCTGGCTAGGGGTTTATGTATTTTGTTTATTTTTTCAAAGAACCAGCTCTTGGTTTCATTGATTTTTTTCTATTGTTTTATTCTTCTCAATTTTATTTATTTCTTCTCTAATCTTTATTATGTCCCTCCTTCTGGTGACTTTGGGACTCATTTGTTCTTCTTTCTCTAATTTCAATAATTGTGACTTTAGAATACTCATTTGGGATTGTTCTTCCTTCTTTAAATAGGCCTGGATCGCAATATACTTTCCTCTTAGAACTGCCTTTGCTGCGTTCCACAGAACTTTGGGCTTTGTGCTGTTGTTGTCATTTGTCTCCATATATTGTTTGATCTCTGTTTTAATTTGGTCATTGACCAATGATTATTTACGAGCATGTTGTTAAGCCTCCATGTATTTGTGAGCCTTTTTGTTTTCTTTGTACAATTTATTTCTAGTTTTATACCTTTGTGATCAGAAGAGTTGGTTGGTACAATTTTACTATTTTTGAATTACTGAGGTTCTTTTTGTGGCCTAGTATGTGCTCTATTCTGGAAAATATTCCATGTGCACTTGGAAGAATGTGTATCCTGCTACTTTTGGGTGTAGAGTTCTGTAGATGTCTGTTAGGTCCATCTGTTCTAGTGTGTTGTTCAGTTCCTCTGTGTCTTTACTTATTTTCTGTCCGGTTGATCTGTCCTTTGGAGTGAGAGGTGTGTTGAAGTCTCCTAAAATGAATGCACTGCTTTCTATTTCCTCCTTTAATTCTGTTATTTGGTTTACATATATTAGCGCTCCTCTGTTGGGTGCATATATATTTATAATGGTTATATCCTCTTGTTGGACTGACCCCTTCATCATTATGTAATGTCCTTTTTATCTCTTGCTGCTTTCTTTGTTTTGAAGTCTATTTTGTCTGGTACAAGTACTGCAACACCTGCTTTTTTCTCTTTGCTGTTTGCATGAAATATCTTTTTCCATCCCTTCACTTTTAATCTGTGTATATCTTTGTGTTTGAGGTGAGTCTCTTGTAAGCAGCATGTAGATGGGTCTTGCTTTTTTATCCATTCTGTTACTCTGTGTCTTTTGATTGGTGCATTCAGTCCATTTACATTTAGGGTGATTATTGATTGATATGTACCTATTGCCATTGCTGGCTTTAGATTCGTGGTTACCAAAGGTTCAAGGGTAGCTTCTTTACCACCTAACAGTCTAACGTAACTCTCTTGTTAAGCTATTATAAACACAGTCTGATGAATCTTTATTTCTCTCCCTTCTTATTCTTCCTCCTCCATTCTTTATATGCTAAGTGTTTTATTCTGTACCCTTTTACGTTTTCTTTGACTTTTTTTGGATAGCTGATTTTATTTTTTGCCTTTAGTGAGTATTAGGATGGTGTGCTTTCTTTGCTATGATTTTATTTTCTCTGGTGACATCTGTTTAGCCTTAAGCATGCTTCCATCTAGAGCAGTCCCTTTAAGATATCCTGTAGAGGGGGTTTGTGGGAGGCAAATTCTCTCATCTTTCGCTTGTCTGGGAATTGTTTAATCCTTCCCTCCAATTTAAATGATAATCGTGCTGGATACAGTATTCTTGGTCTGAGGCCCCTCTCTGTTTCATTGGGTTAAATATATCATGCCATTCTCTTCTGGCCTGTAAGGTTTCTGTTGAGAAGTCTGATGATAGTCTGATGGGTTTTCCTTTGTAGGTGATCTTTTTTCTCTCTCCGGCTGCCTTTAATACTCTGCCCTTGTCTTTGATTGTTGCCATTTTAATTATTATATGTCTTGGTGTTGTGTTCCTTAGGTCCCTTGTGTAGTAGATCTGTGGACTTCCATGGTCTGAGAGACTATTTCCTTCCCCAGCTTGAAGTTTTCGGCAATTATTTCCTCAAGACATTTTCTATTCTTTTTCTCTCTCTCCTTCTTCTGGTACCTCTATAATGCGAATATCGTTCCGTTTGGATTGGTCACACAGTTCTCTTAATATTCTTTCATTCCTAGAGATCCTTTTATCTCTCTCTGCCTCAGCTTCTCTGTATTCCTGTTCTCTGCTTTCTATTCCATTAACAGTCTCTTGCACCTCATCCAGTCTTCTCTTAAGCCCATCAATTGATTGTTTCATTTCTGTAATCTCCCTCCTGACTTCATCCCTCAGCTCTTGCATATTTCTCTGTAGGTCCATCAGCATGGTTATGACTTTTATTCTGAATTCTTTTTCAGGAAGATTGTTTAAATCTATCCCACCAGGCCCTCTCTCTGGGGTTGTCTGGGTGATCTTTGACTGGACCCTACTCTTCTGTATTTTCATGGCGATAGAAGTGGTCGCAGGCAGATACCACGTCTGTCAGCTGGGAGAACAAAGTCCCTTCCTGCTTGTTGTTCTCCTTGCCCTTTTCCAGACCGTGTGCTGGCTACCCACACACTGGGAGGTAGTCTCTGGGATAATCCCCTGAGCTGCTGTGTGTGGTGCGGTCCTCAGGCTAGCCTAGAGCACTGCGGTGGTTTGCAGTCACGCCGGGTGCGTTCTGCTCCCTTTAGTGCCTTCCGGACCTTGCTCTGGCTTCCGCAGCCCTTCCCTCTTTGCTGTGCACCTGCAGGGAGGAGATTCTGTGTTGTTGCTGTGGGCACGGCCACTCTCCCGCTGTTTTCCAGCTGTGGCAGATCTGCCGGACCGTTTGCAGTGGCTGCCGGGGGGAACGAATGGTAGGCTGCTTATTGCCATGAGGGGCTTCGGCAGGGCTGCTTTATCCAGCAGCTGGTTAGGGGGCCCGAAATTCCTCAAGATTCCAGGCCTGCTGGGCTGAGTGCGCTGGGACGAATTTGTTCTGCTGTTGGGCCCTTGTCTCTTTAAGACTTTTCAAAAAGCTCCCTCTTTTCTTTTCTCCCAGGGTAGCCGGCTGTGGGGACTCGCTTGCAGTCTCTATCTCGGATCCTGCCCTTCCATTTCTCTAATCTGCCATACACCATGCGATGTGTGTCTGTGCTCTCAATGCAGAAAACCAGGGCTGGTTATTTAGAAGTCCTGTGCTTCCACTCCCTCCCCACTCTGATTCTTTTCCTCCCGCCAGTGAGCTGGGGTGGGGTGAGTGCTCGGGTCCCACTGGGCCACAGCTTTGTATCTTAGCCTTTTCGTGAGGTGCAGAGTTCTTGCAGATGTAGATGTAGCCTGGCTGTTGTACTGTATCTTCTGGTCTCCCTTTTAGGAATAGTTGTATTTGTTTTATTTTCACAAATATATATGGTTTTGGGAGGAGATTTCTGCCACCCTGCTCACACTGCCATCTTCGACCCCCCTCCCAATGATATATATTTTTAAAAAAACAATATACCATCATGAAGTTTGCATGTTACAGAAATTCAAGTTATTTTAGCCTTAGGAGGGAAAATATACTATCCATATAGATGCTAAGAAATATAATATTTCTAAAACACAGAAGCTTTCCAAATACCTGCATGATAAAAGGCATCCACAAGAAACCAAATTAAACTTAAATTTAAAGATAAAATGATAGAGCTATACCAATTAGAGTCTGACACCAGATAAATATTCCTTTTTCACAGATTTACGTATTCAGTACTATTTGCCCTTATTAGTCAAGACACAAAACAAGAAAGTGAAATGAGTTGTAAATACTCCAAAAACAGAGCAAAATTGTTTTTATTTGCAGATAATAAGCATGTCCACCTAAAAAAACATCTAATGGAAACCACTGAAAAAACATTAGAATTCAGTAGAGTGAAAACAATATAATACAGAGAAATCAACTTTTCTACATGTTATTAATAAAAAATGTAGTGGAGCAAAAAGAGCCCATTTACATTAGTAACAAAAACTATAAAGCAAGAATGAGCTTACAGAAAATATATAATACCAATCTGGAAACAACATAAAAACTTCCCTTATATAAAATATGAGATCTGAATAAAAGGAAAACTGCTCAGTATTCCTACACAACGATACCCCATAGTGTAAAGATGTCAATTCCCTCAAAATTAATAGAAATATTTAAAGAAATTCCAATACAAAGTCCAGTGTGACTTTTATTGCTTGAAGCTGGGTTGAAGGATTTGACAACTTGACGTTAAAGATTCTTTGAAGAAGTTAGTACCCTAAAATAACCTAGACATTTAAATTACAGTTAAAAAAAATAGATTTAAGGAGGAGTCTTGCCATAGAAAAATGTAAAGATTTGTAATAAAATTATATAAGGAAGAAAAGGTACAGAGCAAGAAGACAAAAAACAGGTCTATGTATATGGGAATGTATGGGTAAATATATGTATACATATAAAGTTTGAGATTACATAAAGTTGACATCTGAAATCAAAAGGGTGAATTTGTTAATAATAAAAGGAGCCAGATCAATTGATGATCCATGTGGAGGAAAAATTTTATATCTCTACTTTGTATTGTACACACACACATTTCAGGAAATGGGCTTAAGAAACTAAATATAAAAAAGAAAAATGGAAGCATAAAAGTCCATAAGAGAACTTCTAAAAATATGTGTAGGGCAAAGGCTTTTCCAAACCATAAAAGTTACATTTGACTACATAGTAACTTAAGATTCCCTGCAAAGAAGGACAAAGTTTAGGAGACACATGATAAACTGGGAGAAAATATTTACGGTATGTAAGATATAAAAATATCCTACAAATTAGTAAATAAAAAAACAATTCAATAAGATAAAAACACAAAAAACTAGCAAAGGCTATGAATAGGCAGTTTACAGATACAAGTACAGGAGACCAATAAATATTTTTCACCTGTGATTATTAGCAAAAATATTAAGGTTTGCTATATTCAGCATTGGTGACAATGCAAGGAAATGGACACTTCTATATGCCAATTAAGGAAAGACGATAAATGCTTTGAAGAGCAATTTGGCAATATCCCTTACAGTTGAACATGCTTATTAGTACCTTCCCTCTAACATTTCTAATTCTAAAAATTTTTCCCAAATAACATTTGCACAATTCTTCTAAAGATAAACATGAAATATTAATTGTAATATTATATGTAATAGCAACAAAGAGAAAATTACCCTGAGCCCATGTTAGATAGTCATTAAAAGGAATATGTAGCCAACAAAAGGTTTGAGTTAGAGCTATATTTACTGACCTAATAAAATGTCCAGAAAGATAGCAGTGTTAATGAATAAAGCAAATTGCAATATATATATGTCCATAATTGCATCTTTGTAAATTTAGTATTAATAACCATTTATATATTATATATTTTTTATTATTGAAGGATGGACAGTAATTCTTGGGGGGCTTTAGCTTTCTACATTATATATTTCTTTATTTTAATTTTATATAAACTGAATTGCTTTTATATTTAGAAAAACGTATTAAATACATTTAAAAAGAAAAAAACTTCATTGATCAGAATAGTCATAAAATTAATTTCAAAATTGTATTAACCGAATATATCACATAGTTAGATATGGAAATATTTTCTATATGAGCTTTAATATATACATATTATTTAGAAACTGTTTTCAAAGTCAGTTCCTTAGTTTAAGGGGGAAAAAATGAAGATATTCTATAGCTGCTCTTAGTAAGGTTAAAACCTAAATCTTCCAATGTCAGTACTTCTACCTACAATAAATGAATTTTCTTCCTCTTTTGTGTGTGTTTTATTATCTTCAAATTCAAAATTTCCCAGAACACATTACCGTATAGTGCTCCTTTCTAATATAATACTCTCAGATAAGTACAGAATCACAAATCTATGAAGGAATTATAAACATTTATTAGGCACCTTGGGAGTGAACAAAATTGCATTTTACTAAGATAAGCAGAGTCAAAGAGCATGCTAACAATGTAGTCAGTTCTCATCAAATACACAAGTATTGAATGCAAAGTTTGCAAGTCACTAAACATCTCAGTAATACTACAGATGTTTTTGATGAATTGTGACATTCGTTTTTGAAGCAAGGTAACTAAAATGGGGAACCTCTACTTATTTGATTTTTCCTGCAGGTGGATGATGCAGAAGAACCTGACAAAACGGGGGAAAATAAAGCACCCAGTAAGTTCCAGTCCGTAGGAGTGCAAGTAGAAGAAGAGAAGTGGTGAGTCCATATGCATTTGTCCTCTCGCCTTGGTGTTGGCAAGTAGGGTGCACGTATTTTTCCCCCTAATAAACATACAAAAGACAATGATATTTTCCATTAACTTTTGAAAGCCTTTAGAGGGGAAGCTTGAATCAGTATCAATGACTCCCTCCTCTACTTTACTACTGGAGACTGCTTTATTTAAGCTTTAGCTAGAGTAGTAGAGTAAGCACACCACCATCACATGCACACAATGCGGTGTTGTGTTGCCATACTATTCCTCTTCAAAACACCTTCCCATTTTGGACTGTGTAGAATTTTTAAGAGAAGAAGATGTTTTACCATTTTTATTCCTAGCACTTAATTGTATATGTTGTTTAGTATACACTAATGAATGATTGAGAATGAATGAATACATGAGGAGGAGGAAAAAGAGATTTCCTGAATACTCAGTTCCTTTAGATTGTGCTTTAAAATAAGCTTACTCTACAGACTTAAAACCTAGAATTGGGCAATTTAGTTTCAGGGAGTCACAGAATCCAGAAGCTGGAAGGGACTTCTGAGATCAGTATATTCATTTTAGAAATGAAAACAGAGAGATATGAGTTTCTCAATCAAACTGTGAGGTCCATAATGGGTGAAATTATGTCTTACTGGTAGTAATGTCCCCAGCTCCCGAACTATGCTTTGCACATGCTTAAGTATACAGTAAATGTTGCCAAATGAAATAAGATTGCAGTTATAATATGAGAAGGAGCTCTGTATTATAAATCAGGGTATCATTTCAAGTTTTCCACCAACTTTTTGTGTGTCAGTTAGGAGGAATCAGTTGGATAACATCCATCCATCCATCCAATACCTATGGAATGTTTCCTACATGCGAGGCTACATGTAACATAAACTTACTATCTGAAAATAAGTCATGCATCAGATCATGGAAGGGGTCCTATTTTAAAGCCTCCTATATTGACACTGCATTTGCATCTAAGAGGTTTTCTATATATGTATGTATAATATTTTAATATATTTCATATAATTATACAATGCTAGAAGCTCAGAAAATTGGTGCAGCCCTTTTTGGGTACCACTAATCATATTATATCACTAATATGATATAAGTCAGTAATAGTTATACATCTACTCATACCCACTGACCCAGTAGACACATATATAAGGCTATCCTGAATGAAATCACTCAATGGAAGGGAAACAGTTGTGGAATATTATCTATCACTGTAAAGGAAATATATTAATTTTAAATCTCTAACAATAAGAGAGTACTTTTGTAAATGTTAGCACATCACCAGGTAGAATATTATACAGCTATTAAATGTAATTTGTAAAAAGAAGATACAGACACATGGGGAAATACCCATGATAAAATGTTAAGTGAAGAAGCTGAATACATAATGTCCATGTATAACGTTCGTGAAGATGGACAAGGACTGAAATGTAGTCTGTAAAAATGGTAGGCTTAGGAGTGATTTTTTTTTTTTACCCTAAAATGTTTACTTATACCTACTTCAAGTTTTAGTTATCATTATTTTCTAGCCAACTCCTGTGGCACATGTTTCTTTAAGTGTTTTGGAAAACTTTTTGAAAATGGAATTTAGGAGACAAGAACAATATGGTAAGAAAACATTCCTCCTCTCCCCACCAGCCCAACTTACTTGTTTGGTGGTTAGGAGGACAGACTCTTGAGAATCAAACCAGGTTTAACCAAACACTAGCTGGGAGCCCTTGGTCAAATTACTAAATATCTTTGTGCCTTGGTTTCCTTATGTGTAAAAGGGAGATAATAGGTGGTTTCTGGTCCAGCATGTAAGAAATTTAGAAGTCACCCCTCTGTCCTACCAAGTAAAAGGCTGAACGAATTGTAAAAGCAAAAAAATCTTAAATCAGTCAGATTAGGGAGGTCACAAGGCAAACCACTGCCCCCAAATTGGAGAGACAGACACATAAATACAGAAAGTCACAACTTACTGGAGTAGAAACCCACAAGCAGAACCCTCCAGGGGAACCAGTGCTGGGGTAGAAAAACCTCAAGTGCAATTGATAAATCACTGGAGGCTCAGTGAGGACGAGTCTGAGAGTCAGACATTTAAGAGAGACCCAGTTATAGGGGTAATAGCCTCCACAGTTTTGGGTTTTACCTCTAGGAGCTCTACCAGGTCCCCACAGTGAATATTGGAGAAAAATCCCCTTGTGCTTCTAGCAGGAGGAGGGGAAATGGAAGCATTTTGAAATATCCCAGAGCTTTCTGTTCTTAACAAGATCTGCCCTCAAGAAACTAGTTTACCCAAGCTTCTCCTGCTGGGGCTTTGTCAGAGCCTAACCTACCTGGGGGAAAGGAAATACCCAACTTAAGCTCCCTCTAGCCATCCTGTCCCACATAAGGGGGTAGAAACGGGGAAACACTGTTGAAGTTCACATCCAAGGGCATAGGCTCACCAGAAGACTGAGACCTACTCAGTCAGAATGCTACCCCGCCCCCATACCTCACCACCACATTACTAAAGAACGATTCCTTTTACCCAGGACAGTATGTCTACTTTTCAACAAGGTACTAAAAGGTAAAAAACAGTTTGAAGTGATTGAACAACCATCCAAACTAGTGTGAGTATGGCAGGAACACTGGAATTACCAGACCAGGAACTTTTTTAAATTGTGATGAATATGCTAAGGGCTTTAATGGAAAAAGTAGATAGCATGTAAGAACATATGAATAATTTAAGTGAAGAGATGGAAATTCCCAGAAAGAGTTTTTAAAAAAAATGCTAGGGATCAAAAACACTGTCACAGGAAGAATGCCTTTCATGGGCTCATTACTAGACTAGTCAGAGCGGAGAAAAGAATCTCTGAGCTTGAGAATATAAAATTAGAAACTTTCAAAACTAAAAAGCAAAGAGACAAAAATCTGAACCCCCCCCCCCAGGAAAACCCAGAATATCCAAAAACTGGGGACAGTTATAGAAGTTGTAACATACACATAATGGGAATACCAGAAGGAAAACAAGAGGAACAGAGCAATATTTGAGACAATAATGACTGAGAATATTAATGTCAGGCACTAAACCAGAGATGCAGGCCTCAGAAAAGACCCAGTAGAATAAATGCTCGGTACACTACACTTAGACATGTCACACTCAAAGAAAATCAAAAGGAAAAAATACTGAAAGAAGCCATAGGGGAAGAAACACCTTTCCTACAAAGGGTCAAGATAAAAATGACATGTGTCTTTTCCTCAGAAACCATACAAGTAAGAAGAGAGGGGAGGGAAATATTTAATATCTAAGAAAAAATAAACCCACTGACCTAGAATTCTATACTCTGTGAAATTATCCTTCAAAATGAAGGAGAAATATAGACTTTCTCAGACAAACAAAAATCAAATAAATTTGTGCTAGTAGACCTGCCCTATGAGAAATATTAAAAGAAGTTCTTCCAAGAAAAGGAAAATAATGTAGGTACATGCACTCCTCCTCGAATGGTATAGCATGGACTTAGACTAGCTGTAAATGTGTTTTGCAAACTCTAGGGCAACCACTAAAAAGAATGAAAAAAGAAATATAACTGGTATGCTAAGAAAAGCAGGAACATGTGTGGAAAACAAAAATAGGACTACAACAAAACAAAAGAACTAGGGCAACAATAGAAATCAGTGACAAATATAACAGTTATTAATCCAACAATATCAGGCATCATTTTAAACATCAGTGGTCTAAATACACTAATTAGATAACAGAGATTATCAGAGTGAATAAAAATAATATCTTGTTTATAACAAATCCACTTCAAATATAAAATTGCATACAGATTAAAAGTAAAGGGACAGAAAACGTTGTACTATGCTAACACTGCTTTTAAGAAAAAGGGTGGGAGTAGCTATATTAATTTCAAATAGTGATCAAACTTCAGAGCAAGGAAAGTTATCAGGGATAAAGAGGGACATTATATAGTGATTAAGGGATCAATTCTCCAAGAAGACATAATAACCTTAGGTGTTTATACAAGAGCGTCAAAATACATGAAGCAAAACTGAAAGAACTGCAAAAAGAAATATTTGAATCCACTATTATAGTTGGAGACTTCAACACCACTCTGTCAGAAACGGATAGGTCCAGAAAACATAAAATCAGTAAGGCCATAGTTGAACTCAGCAGCACTATCAATCAACTGAATATAATTGACATCTGTAGACTACTTCACCCAGCAACAGCGGAATATACATTCTTCTCAAGCTCACATGGAACATTCACCAAGAGAGACCACATTCTGGGCCATAAAACACATCTCAACAAATTTTAAAGAATAACAATTATAAAATGTCTGCTCTCAGACCACAGTGGAATTAAACCAGAAATCAATAATAGACAGATAGCTGGAAATTCCCCCAAATACTTGGAGATTAAACAGTACACTTCCAGTACACATAGGCCAAGGAAGAAACCTCAATAGACATTAAAAAATATTTTGAACTAAATGAAAATGAAAATATAGCTTATTGAAACTTACAGGGTGCAATGAAAACAGTACTTAGAGGGAAATTCATAACATTAAATGCATATATTAGAAAGGAAGAAGATCTAAGATCAATCACCTATGTGTTTACATTACCAAACTAGAAAAAGAAGAGCAAATTAAATCCAAAGGAAGCAGAAGAAATCAAAATAAAAATTATAGCAGATATTAATGAAATTGAAAACAGAAACTCAATAGAGAAAATCAACAAAACCAAAACTGGTTCTTTAAAAAGATCAAACTGATAAGCTTCTAGTCAGGCTAACTAAAAAAGAAAATAGAGAAGATACAAATTACTAATATCAGATGAAAGAGAAGACATCATTACAAATCCCATGGACACTAAAAGGATACTAAAGGTATATTATGAATAACTCTACATCTGTACACTTGATAACCTAAATAAAATGGACCAATTCCTTGAAATACATTCTACAAATCTTAAACAAAAAGAAATAGATAATCTGAATAGGCCTATATGTATTAAAGAAATTGAATCAATAATTACTAATCATCCAACACAGAAATTACCAGGCACAGATGGACTCACAGGTGAATTCTATCAAATATTTAAGGAATAAATTATACCAATCCTTTATAATCTCTCCCAAAGACAGAAGCAGAAGTAATCATTCCTAAATCATTCTTTGAGGTTGGCAATACCCTAATATCAAAACCACCTAATATATTACAAAAAAAGAAAACTACAGACCAATATTTCTTATGAACATAGGTGTAAAATCCCTCAACACAATATTAGCAAATTGAACCCAACAATGTATAAAATGAATTATATACCATAACCAAGTGGGATGTAGCCTAGTGTGTAAGTTTGGTCCAACATTTGAAAATCAATTAGTCTAATAAGTCATATAAACACACTGAAGAAAAAGTCATATGATCATATAAATAGATGCAGAAAAATATCAGGCAAAATCTAGTACCCATTCATAGTAAAAAAAAAAATCTCAGCAAACCTGGAATAGAGAAGAATTTCAAAATTTGATAAATAAATCTATGAAAAACGTACATCTAATATCCTACTTAAGGGTGAGAAGCTCAAAGCTTTCTTGCTAAGATCAGAAACAAGGTAACGAGATGCTCCCTCTCACCAGTGCTTTTCATTATTGTACTGGAAGTTCTAAATGCAAAGACAGGGAAAGAAGTAATAGATATACAGATTGGAAAAGAAGAAATAAAACTGTCTTTGTTCACAGATGACATGTTCATATATATAGAAAATCTGACAGAGGCAGACAGTAGGGTGAGGGGAAATTCTGTACACATTAAACTTATACAGTCATGTATGTCAATAATTTTTTCAATAAAACTGGGAAAAATGAGGAAAAAATGAAAGAATCAACAACAAAAAACCCTCCTGTAACTAATAAGTGATTATAGCAAGGTTGCAGAATACAAGATAAATTTAAAACAGTCATCCATGTTCCTATACTATATATTAGCAATGAGCAACTAAAGTGTAAATCTAGCAAAATATGTACAATACCTATATGAGGAAAACTACAAAATTCTGATGAAAAGATACGAAAGAAGAACTAAATAAATGGAGAGATATTCCATGTTCATGGATAGGAACTCAATGTTATCAAGAAGTCAGGTCTTCTCAACTCAATCTATAGAGTCAGTGCAATCCACAATCAAAATCTCAGCAAGTCGTTTTGTGGATATTGACAAACTAATGCTAAAGTTTATAGAGACAAAAGACTCAAAATAGCTATCACAATATTGAAAGAAAAGAAAAAAAGATTGACACTCTCAACTTCAATACTTACTATAAGGCTATGGTAATCAAGACAGTGTGGTACTGCTGAAAAAAATAGATGAGTAGAGATGAGTAGATCAATAGAACAGAATAGCCCAGAAATAGACCACATGAAAACAGTCAACTGACCTTTGACAAAAGACCAAGGCAATACAACGAAGCAAAGTATTTTCAACAAATGGTGCTGGAACAACTAGATTTCCACATGAAAAAAAATGAATCATTATATAGATTCATTTACACCCTTCACAAAAATTAATTCAAAAATGGATCACAGACCTAAATGTAAAATGCAAAACTATAAAACTCCTAGAAAACAACAAAAGGAAAAAATCTAGGTAACCTTAGGTAGGGTGATGACTTCTCAGATATAGTGCCAAAGCCACTATGAGAAAAATAATCAATAAGCTTCATAAAAATTTAAAACTTCTGCTCTGTGAAATATAATGTCATGAAAGGAGAAGACAAGCCACACACAGGGAAAAAATATTTGCAAAAACACATCTAATAAAAGACTGTTATCCAAAGTATACAAAGAACTCTTAAAGCTCAATAGTAAAAAAAATGAACAGTCTGATTAAAAATGGGCAAAAGACCTTAACAGACACCTCCCCAAAGAGAAACAAATGCCAAGCATATGAAAAAATGCTCAACATCATATGTCATTAGGGAATTGCAAATTAAAACACGATACCATTACTCACCTATTAAAATAGCCAAAATCCGAAACATTGACAATGTCAAATGCTGGTGGGGATATAGAGCAACATTAACTCTCATTCATTGCTGTGTGAATGCAAACTGATACAGCCACTTTGAAAGACAGTTTGGCAGTTTCTTACAAAACTAAACACACTTTGACCACACAATCCAGCAGTTGCACTCCTTGGTATTTATCCAAAGGAGTTGAAAACTTACACCCACACAAAAACCTGCACGTTAATATTTATAACAGCTTTATAATTACCAAAACTTGGAAGCAGCCAAGATGTTCTTCATTAAGTGAATAGATAAACTGTGGTACATCCAGACAATGGAATTTTATTCAGGGTTAGAAAAGAAATAAGCTATCAAGCCACAAGCAGACATGGAAAAAACTTAAATGCATATTACTGAGTGAAAGAAGCCGGCTGAGAAGGCTGCCTACTGTATGATTCCAACCATATGACATTCTGGAAAAGACAGAACTGTGGAGACAGTAAAAAAGTGGTTAAGGCAGAGAGAGGAATAAGTAGGTGGAGCACAGAGGATTTCAACCCTGTGATCCTACAATGGTGGATGCATGTCAGTATACATCATCCAAACCCATAGAATGTACCACACCAAGAGGGAAGTCTGATGTAACCTATGAGCTTTGGATGGTACTGATGTGTCAGTGTAGGTACACCAATTGTAACAAATGTGCCACTCTGGTGGAGGTGAGGCTGATAATAGGAAAAGCATGGGGTGGGGGTGGGAGGCAAAAGGTACTTGGGAAATTGCTGTACTTTCTGTTCAATTTGCTGTGAATCTAAAACCACTCCTAAAAAATTAGTTAATTAAAATAGAGGGGTGTTACATAGTAGTGTTAACCTCAGAGTGTTGGTCTTGGGTGTGTTGTTTAATACACGCATATATATATATATATAACTTGTAGAAAAGTACCTGACACAGGAATCACTGTGTAAGTGTTCCCTATTCTATTATGTCCTCAAATAGAATCACTCTAAAGATTGAAGTCTTAAGACAGCAATTATACCACCTTTTCTTAAAAAAAGAAAGTCATCTCAATTTTACATTTTACTTCAAACATTTCCCCTGGGGTCAACTATTCTATCTTAGCAAATTAGTGCCCTGACACTTTTCCATCTACAGAAATGCTGAATATTGCATTATTTGGACATAGCTAACAGCAACCCCAAAACTTCAAATGAGCCACTTTGAGCATGTTCAAAAAGTTGAACATTTAATAAATTACTGAAGTTTGTAGGATGTTTGGTTCCTCAGTAAGCTGAGTGATTTGTTTAAAATTCATCCCCCAAGAAGGCTGGCCAATCCAATTTAGGTGCTTAACTTTCCAAACATACCTTTCTCAAAGTTCACTCTTTGGTTAGCTGCTGTAAAGTAAATATGCATTTAAATTGATGCTAATGATCGTTTTCAACCTCTCCAAAATAAATCCATTGTCAAATAAGAGGGATTACTTCTATCTTCTGTCTCTAATTATACTTCTTTTTACAATTATGCTAGTAGTAATTCATTTAGATAGGATCTTGCAAAGTAAAATTGGGCAGATGAGATTTCCTAATGACAGCTAGGGGATTTTTTTTTTTCTTTTTAATTCTCTAGTGATAAAGATGAGAAGGTTGTTTTCACATTGAATGGCCAATACAATCCATCTCTTCCTTCTCCAAATAGACTGATAACTGACAGTAACCTAACAAAAAGTGAGAGAAAGAAAGAAAATAGAGCCAGAGAAAAAACAAGCTAGCACAAAGAGAGGAAGATAAAAGCCTTCATAACAGCCCAAGAGTCTCATTATCACCTTTTGAATCCATCTTAACACAGCAAAGTCCACCTGGCTGATTTGTCTGTTAAGGGGTAAATTTGTAAGTTCTCCTCAGTGTTCCAAATTGAAACGAAAGGAATAAGTTAATATCTCATTAGTAAAAATAAAAGGCACTAAGTAACAGATCTGCTTTAAGAAGAGGAATGGAAATGGAGTATTAAAATCTTCCTGGTATATTTGCAGGCAGTCATGGCATCCTTCAAATGCCATCCACAGCAAATGGGCCATGTCCATTCTCCAGCGCTGCCTCATGGTGGGGACCAGCACAGAGGAATGCTGGCTAAAGGTCACTAGTTGAAATGCCATGGCAGCACCAAGCCAGGGATAATGAATGCATGTGATTTTGAAATAAAACTGCTTCCCTTAAGTCAATGAGCAAATGCCTCATTTCCATCAAACATTAGCTATCTTTCCCCAATTCCTGTTTCAGGTCGGGTAGTGGCACAGATCAATGGGATCCACACAGCATATATTTGCTGATATGCAGGACTGATTCTAAGCAAAGCAGACAATATTGCCAACACCTCCCACTTGCTCGTGGCTCTGTCTTTACCATTGCCTCCCAGCATCCTGTCGCCATTCCCACTCATCCTTTTGACCGCTCCCTGGGAATTTGCATGAGGTCTTCTTGTCTTTCAAGCTGATAATTAGAAAAGCTAGTAAACCAATCCTGTCTATTTACTACGGTGATAAAGCTAAGAGGCTCCCAGGGAGCTCCCCTTTCCTTCCAAGTAACAATTGTATTTCAACTGTGGTTCATACTAGACTTTCTTTTGTTAGCACCCTAGTGACTCTAAGACTCTAACAGTGGACACAAAGAGGAAAAATTATTATTTTCATTATAAAAGTAGTATGTAAATTTACTTGGAGGAAAACATACAGCAGCAAGTTGACAGTGTATAAGCCTTTGATGGACTTTGGAACCATTGAAAAAAACTGTGTGTGCATGTATGTATTCATCTTCTTGTTAAGTATTATCTATCTTTTCTATAATAATTGCATATTATTGAATAATCTAAATAGTAATAAGAAAATTAAGATAGTATTTGTGCATTATGAAAATACATAAATTACAGAAATAAAATTCCCCACAATTCCATACCATGAACTAATAAAGAGGTATAGTGTTACCCATACTTGTTCCATGAGCATTTTAAAAGTTGTTGAAATCATCCTATGTATAAAATTTAGTCATATTTTTAAAATCAACTAACATAATAAAAAGCTCACATTATTAAAAATTCATGACAATACTTCCTTTAATATTTGCCCAATATTCAAGAATATGGAAAGACCATAATTTGCTTCCCCTTTCTCTCACTGTTATATTTGCATCATTTCTAGATTGACCCCTACACTGGGGATCACACTAGATAAGCCCTTTCCCAAAGCACAGAATTCTCAGTAGTCTTTTACTATGCCTTTCAGGTAGGAGCAGACAGCTAAAGATCAGCAAACTCAGGTCAGAGAAGATCCATTTTAAAAGAACCAGAGTTTTAAGAAACAGTCAGAAAATTAAAAAGTTATTTTTGAGAGAAAAGAGAGGAATGGTGGGCAAGGAAGACTCCACAAAGGAAATGGAAATTGCTACAGTCTCTTACAGAACATCTCCTTATTTACCTGGCAGGGAAAGGAGAGTGAGAGGTAAGAAGGAAAGAGAAAAGTGCTCTTAGAAATTTAAAACTTAATAGCAGAACTGGAAAACCCAACAGAAGAGTTGGAAAATACATTTGAAGAAATTTCTAGAAAAAAGAACAAAAAGGGAAAAGCAAAGAAAAAGTAGATACAGAATCCAGGAAACAAGTCATCCAACACCAAAAAGAGGGAAAGGGAAGCCTCAGGGGATGGAGAAGGGAAATCTCCAAACAGCAGTCATGCAGCAGGTCTAGGGAATGAAAAAATTTCACATCTTAACAATGTATCTTTTCTTTATTTAGATACTCCTTAAATTGTTTCAGCAATATTATATAATTTACAGTGTAAAGGTCTTGCACCTATTTCATCATCTTTATCCATAAATATTTCTTTTTTTTCCTGCTATTGGAATGATACTTATTTTTATTTCAATTTCTAATTGTCCATTGTTAGGTCATAGAAATACCATTAATTTTTGTATATTGATCTTTATCTTATAATATTCCTAAACTTTCCTATTATTTTTAGTAGTATTTTTGTAGTCCATAGGATTTTCTAGACTATTGTGCTATCTACAAACACAGATTTATTTCTTCTTTCCATCTGGATGCATTCTTTTTCTTGTTTTATTATATTGGCTAAAACTTCCAGTACAATGTTGAGTAGAAATCATGAGTGTCAACATCCTTGCCTTGTTTCTGATATTGGGTGAAATATTCAGTCTTTCACTATTAAGTATTACATGAACTTTAGGTTTTTGGTAGATGCCCTCTGTCTAGTTGCAGATGTTCCTTTATATTCCTAGTTTGTTGAGAATTATGATTAGGAATGGATGTTAGATTTTGTCAAATGCTTTTTTTGCATCTATTGAGATGTCACACAGGTTTTCATTTTAGACTATTAATATGATGAATTATATTGATTTTTTAAAATTATGGTATAATACATATAAAATTTACCATTTTTATCATTTTAAGTGTGCAATTCAGTGTCATTAAATAAATTCACAATATTTTACAACCATCATTACTATCTAGTTCCAAAATATTTTTATCACTCCAAACAAAAATCCCATACCCATTAAGCAGCCACTCCCCATTTATCCCTCCTCCCAGCCATTGGAAACCACTGATCTGTTTTCTGTCTTTGCAGATCTGTTTATCCTGGATATTTCTTATAAATGGAATCATACAATATGTGGTCTTTTGTATGTGGCTTCTTTCACTAAACATAATATTTTTGAAGTTCATCAGTGTTGTAGCATGCATCAGTACTTCATCCTTTTTATGGCTAAATAACCATTGTATGGTTACACTACATTTTGTTCATTCATCTGTCTGTGGACATTTTGGTCGTTTTTACCACTTGGCTGTTGTGAATAGAGTTTTACAAACATTTGTTGACAAGTTTTTGTTTGAACACATTTTTAATTCTCTTGGGTATATACCCAAAAGTGGAATTGCTGGGTTATATGGTAATTCTATATTTTTTGGTTAAACACAAACTGTTCAACAGTGGCTATAGCATTTTACATTCCCACCAACAATGTATGAGGGTCCCACTTCTCCACATCTGACAAAAAGTTATTTTTTAAAGTTATGACCATCCTAGTGAATATGAAGTAATATTTCACCATGGCTTGCATTTACATTTCCCTAATGACTAATGGCATAGATTATCTTTTCATGTGATTTTCCCCCCAGTGGCCCTGGGTTGGGCCTGGCCTCTGCAGAGCCTTTTTGGGGGGAAGGGGATACTCATGCGGATGTCTACGTGGACTCTGGGCCTCTGAAAAATGTCCTGACCATCTGGACCATTTGCTTCCATCCTCACCCAACGTCAGGGTTCCCCATCCTCCTAACTCTACCCCTTCAAGCCTGGGGTTGTCTGTACCCACAGCCATTAGGGATTAAAGTTATGGGGCTTGGTTCAGTGACCCTCCCCCAAACCCTCCCCCCAGGTGGTGGGTAGGAGAGGGGTAAAGCTCTGGGCTCCTCTCTGCTGCCACCTATCCCAGCTCCAAGTTTTTTAAAGAAAATAATATTATTAAAAGTGTAAGTTAAAAAAAAAGCCACTCATGTACCCCCTTTTCCCCTTATTAAAAACCCAGCTACCTCCCTACTCCTGGCTTAGGTGGAGGCGAGCATGAGGGTAGGGGGTATACATTACCATTTTATACACTGTGAGAGCTTCAGACCAAGGAGACACTTTGCCATCTCTTCCCTTTTCCTCTGGGGTGACTGGAGTTGGGGAAGGCATGCCATGGGGTAGGGGACCATTGATGGCCTCACCTTTGTGACAGCTCCTTGTTGTTGGGCCTTCTCCCCATCGTCCAAGACTCTGTCCTGCCTCCTAGTGCTTGTGATTCCCTCTAGCCCAGCCCCCAATCCCCTTCCCCCGTGGTGTGTATATTCTTTACAAGCCTCCACTAGAGCAGCTGTCTTGGATGGGGGGCGGGGAGGATCCCTCCCTTGGAGTGTGGAGGGAAGGGAGCAGCCTTGTTTGTTTGTCCTGTGTTTCTTGTTTTGTCTCAGTTGGGCAGACATGGGATGGGGCAGGGGTTCACTCCAGTACTTGTTCCCCAGCCCCTCAAACTGCATATGTAGTCCTTTCCTGCCCTCCACAGAGGGGAAGGAGCTTCTGAGGATGTTCCAGCTCTTAAGCCCAGCAGGAAGCATAGGCCTCTGCCCCAAGCTGAAGTAGAGGGTCTTCATCTCCCAACAGCCCTTCCCTCCTCTTTCTCATAGAAGGGAGGTGGGGGAGCCAGGATCCTCAGTTCTATTTAACAGTTGGACATGTGGAGGCTCGACCCACGGTGAGACCAAAGCAGGGTCCCATGAGTCTGGTCCCACCTCTGGCTTTGCTACCTGTTCCTGTGGCCAGGTCCAGAAGTGTTAGCACCATCTCTCCCCACTTTTCTGTCTGGATTGTGGGGTACCCCACACCCTGCTTACTCCACTGGGTATTGTTTCAGGAGTTGAGGGAAGGGGTGGGGAAGATGCATGTCCCACCCCAACTGTAATGCCCCCCCCCTTTTTGGGGGGGCCATTTGAGTCATGTATGGTATCAGTCAATAAAGAGACTTTTTGGTTTGAGAAAAAACAGGCAATTAGCATATTAATAATTGTACATCTATTTGGAGAAATACATATTCAAATCCTTTGCCCATTTTCAAATGTTTTTGTGTGTTTTTTTGTTTTTTTTTTATTGACTGTTATGAGTTCTTTATATACTCTGGATACTAGACCCTTATCAGATATAAAACTTTCAAATATTTTTTCTCATACTTTGGTTTCTCTTTTTACCCTCCTGATTGTGTCCTTTGATGCAAAAAAGTTTTTAATTTTGATGAGTCCAATTTATCTATTTTTTCTTTTGTCACTTATGTTTTTGGTTTCATATTTAAGAAACCATTGCTGAATCCAAAATCATGAAGATTTGTTCATGTGTTTTCCTCTAAGAATTTTAGAGTTTTAACTCTTAAATTTAGGCTTTTACCCATCTTGAGCTAACTTTTGCATGTATCATGAGGTAGTATCCAACTTCTTTCTTTTGCATGTGGATATCTAGCTTTCACACATCGAGTGGTTTCTGAATGTTAACCCAACCTTGTACTGCTGGAATAAACCCAATTTTGTCATCATGCATAATTATTTTTACATGGTATTGTATCTGATCTGCTAGTATTTGGTAAACATTTTTATACCTCCAGGTGACCCTTGAACAACACAGGCCCTGAGTTGCTGATCCCCTGCACAGTTGAAAATTCAAGTATAACTTTTGATTCCCCAAAAACTTAACTAATAATAGGCTGCTGTTGACCCTTGCACAATGTGGGTTTGACCTACACAGGTCCACTTATCCATGGATTTCTTTTTCAGTAAAAATATTGGAAAATTTTTTGAAGATTTGCAATAACTTGTTTATATTTCTCTCAACTGCAAATGGTGTCATGTATGGTCTATAAATGTGTGCATAAGTTTTGATAAATTTTAACTTTTTATAATGATTTTATATATTTTTTATGGCAGTAAATAATAAAATAGACTATTATTGGCATATATTTTATGTATTCATGATATATCTAACTTTTTCTTTATTTGTTCAATATTTCCTGGCTATGCAGTTCATCTCTTTTTTTCAAATTGTCACAAATCTCAAAAAAATTTTTGATGTGTTCATTGAAAAGTGGACCTGTGCAGTTCAAACCTATGTTGTTCAAGGGTAAATTGTATATTTATGAGGGATATTGTTCTGTAGTTTTCCTATAATGTCTTTGTTGCCTTTGGTATTAGAGTAGTACTATTTTCATAGAAAGAATTAGAAGATATTTTTTCCTCTTCAGTTTCTGGAAGGGTTTGTATAAAACTGTTATGATTTTTTCATTAAATTGAATTAACTAGTGAAACCATCCAGATATGGATTTTACTTTGTAGGAAAGTTATTAACTACAAATTCAGTTTTTTAAATAGCTATATCAGAATAGGTCATTGATTTCTTCTTGCTTGAGCCTTGGTAGTTGTGTCTTTCAAAGAACTTGTCCATTTTATCTAAGTTTACCAATTTATTGGTGTAAAGTTGTTCATAATATTCCTTTAATAACATTTTAACATTTATAGATTCTGTAATGATGTCACATCTCTCATTTCTGATATTGGCAATATGTGTTTTTTTTTTCCTCATCAGTCTGGCTACAGGATTATTAATTTTATCTATCTTTTAAAAGAAACAGCTTTGATTTATTAATATTCTCTATTGTTTTCTCTTTTTATGTTTCATTGATTTTTGCTCTTTCTTTTTTCATTTCCTTTATTCTGTTTACCATTGATTGCATTTGCTCTTCTATTTTTAACTTCTTAAAGTGGAAGTTGAGCACTGATTTGAGACCTTTTTTCTTTTTTTTTAATTGATATAGGGTATTATTTTAATTTCAAGTATACAACACAGTGGTTCAACATCTACCCATACTATTAAATCCTCACCCCCACTAATACAGCTACTATCTGTTAGCATAGGAAGATGCTACAGAATCATTGGCTATATTCTCCATGCTGTACTACTGTCCCGGTGACCAAGCTACATTATGATTGAGAATTTTTATGGCCCTTTATCGCCTTCACCCTACCCATCCACCCATACCAAACCCTCACCCACAGTAACCACCAGTCCCTTCTCAGACCTTTATTCTTTTGTACTATTGATATCTTGTGATCCTTTAAATACTACTTTAACTACAAATTCTAATTATTGTGTTTTCATTTTCAGTTTAAAATGTTTTCTAATTACCTTTTCGATTTTTTTTTAACCCATCGCATAGGCTATGGTTTATCTAGTTCCCAATATTTTGGGATTTAGTATGTATCTTTTAGCTATTAATTTCAATTTAATTCCATCATAGTCAGACAACATACTTTGAATGTTGGCCTGAATCCTTTAAAATTCATTATTTTATGGCCCAACATATTGCTATCTTGCTAAGTATTCTGTGTGCACTTGTAAAAATGTGTATTCTGCTGTTTTTGAGTGGAGTTCTAAGTGCCAATTAGGTCAGTTCTATATTTTTTCTGATATTTTTGTCTACATATTCCATCAAGCATTGAGACAGCGATGTTGAAATTTCTGACTATAATTATGAATTTATCAATTTCACCTTATAATTCTATCAGTTTTTTGCTTCATGTATTTTGAAGCTCTTATTAGGTGTATAAACATTTAAGATTGTTATGTCCTTGTGATGAGCTGATCTCTTTATCATTATGAAACATCCCTTTTTCTCCCTGGTGATATTTTTTGTTCTGAAATCTACCTTATCTGACATTCAGAATAGCCAATCCAGCTTTCTTTCTATTATCCTTTTAATTCATGATGTATCCTTTTAATTCCTCTTCTTTTAAACTCTTTGTGTCTTTACATTTAAAGTGGGCTTTTTAAAGGCAATATATAGTTGGGTCATGCTTTAGAGCCTCATCTTACAACCTCTTCCTTTTAATTGGGATACTTAGAGTAAATTCTTACTCCATTTGGCCAGAAGCAGAAGTCATACGTGTTAAGTTTTATTTGGTCCATAAGTGGGGTAAGCCCTGTCATTTAGCACTACTCTGCGGCTTGTAATGGAATAAGTATACAGGAAGGTACAGAAGCCTTGGGAAAAAAAGGAGCATTCCAACAAAGGGATCTAAGTTCAAAGTAACTTTATCTTTTTATTTCTAAAACTTGGGAGTTGGTTACAGTTAACATCAGTAACACTCTTTTAGGTGTAAGTTCTCTGAGTCGACATTCCAGAGTGTTTCCTTGATTTTATAGTAGGATTATATATAGATGCAGTCTTCTAGTTGAGTTCTACACCCAATCTCCTTTCTGCTTCTCGCCATATTTCCCAGGTCTCTGTGTTGCTGTCATGAGCTCTAGCTCAGAGCAAGAGTTAAGTGAGGATTAAGTGTGTGATACAGGTTCTGGCTTCCTGCCCCCATCACAACTCACCTACCTTTCATAAGGTTAGATATTTATTACTTAATTTGGAACAATTTATAAAGCAGTCATCATTGGTCTTCTCAACCAAAAGTATTAAGGGGAGTTAGAGACTTTAAATTGTATACTTTTTGGTTATTTATTAACATTCTCCAATTGACATCTGTCTTTAGTGGTTGTATAGAGAGAATCTACTGGTCTTACAGCAGTTTTCTGGAAAGAAAACTCCAGAATGTTATTTTTCTGGTGGGTGTGTATCTAATATTCTTTTCTATGTCTTTGTAAACTATTTCTTAACTGGCCGAGATCTTTATCTAGAGATCATCCAAGTGAGAGTCAATGTTAATACAAGGACTATTTGCTTTCAGCATCCAGGGACTTAGAAGAGAAAACTCTTCCTAGAATAAATGGGTAGTAAATCACTTTGTGGCCTCTTCCTCCCTCATCAACTCCCCTACCCCTGCATTCCTTTATTAAACAGGTGAAGTTGGTAACAGTGAGTGTCTAGAGCAGGATTCATGTGTTCAGAAGATTATGCTTGCAAAGAGAAAGCCAAGATCTTTTCATTTATGTCTCATTTACAGAATGGGAATGGTAGCAGATGGATATTTTGATGATTTGTGTAACAGCCTCTTGTCTTACTTATCTCCAGTTGGTGGAGCCATCTCTTCTCCTGATACATCTTTTGTATGTTATGAAATAATAGTCAGATCTTTGGGACACACTTAATGCTGACATCAAAATGTGCTTGTGAATGACACCTGCCATTTCAGCAGGTCTGTGAATGCACAGGTGGAGTCACAGATGTTAAAGGAAAGCACCTTAATCATTATGAGAGCTGCTCCCCATTTCTAGAAGCAAATCCTCAGTGAGTAGGATCGTTATACTTTTTTACTTTGAGCTTTTATCATCTTCTTTGCTTCACACATTAAAGCTTCTGGACTCATAACTGGGTGGAACAAGCAGGAAGGGTAGCCTTGTTTTCTTTTTTCACACAATATCAATTATTATAAAATATTTCTTTTGATCGTAAGTGACTTAAATATGTAAACATTTGGGCTTGTAGCAATCTGTGCCTTTTCCACTAAGCAGGATGTTAAAACAAAAAGTCAAAATCGAGACATCTGACAGCCAGTTCAGGGACCACAGACTTGCAAAGACCTTTGGCAGTCAAAGCATCCCTCGTTGGCCAACCCGGAAGCTTTGCATCAATCCCCACTCCTCCCAGCTTCCTTGGAGTATGACATAGCCTAGTACTCCCCTTGATATTACATTTGGCAAACAACTTCTTTCCTTTGCCAAGTTAACAATACCGTGACCTAGTCAAATAGTTCCTTGCAGTACACTTGAGTTCTAAAGGTGTGGCACTGGTGTGGTTCAAATTTCAAAAGCCTGGAACTTGGTGTAATTGCTAATATACCTCATATATTTTCCTTTTCTTTTCTTTTGTCTTTCTTTCTTTCTCTCTCTCTTTCTTCCTGTTTTCCTCTCTCCCTCCCTCCTTTTCCTTCCTTCCTTCCTTTTGTCTATTTTTCTGCCTTCCCTCCCTTTCTTTCTTTCTTCCATTTTACCTTTTTTTCAAGATAATTTAGTTTACAAAAGAAAAATGACCCTCTGACTCACAAAGCCATGGCCTCCATTTGACCCCTAAACAAGACTTGATAAAAAAAGAACTGTGAGTGGCACCTCTCAGGCTTTGTTAGTTACCTGGGGTCGGTAGCCAAGGAGTGACCTAATGTTCTGGTTGCTGAGGAAAAGCAGTCCTTTCTGGGGCACAGTCACTTCGAGGATGTTTTGTTGAGACTCCTAACCAAGGTTCCTATAGTGACAGCCCATCAAGGATACTAGCACTTGCCCAGCTGGTACTAAAAACATGCTGTGCCCTCACAGAAGCTATCACATAATAACAAACCCCCTGTCATCAATTTCCATTTTCTCCCTTTCTTTAATTTGTAAATGCATTACAATTTTTAGGAATATAGAGTCTTTATGTAGAAAACCTATTCTGTTTTCCCTTGCTTAAAGAGATCTTCAGATAAAAGAACATAGTGGATTTTTTTTTGAATTAAGGTATCATTGATATAAAATCTTACGAAGGTCACTGCAACTCTGGGGGGGACAATATTTTCCCAGCCAGCAGAAAAAATACCTTTGAAACCGAAATCAATCACAGAGAAATAAAGTGGAAGAAACCCATTTATTGCTAACAAGCAGTCGTCCACTTCTGCATGCCCGTGTCACTACAAACCTGCCTGCAGAAAAAAGAGGCCCCACCGAACCTCTCTGGTCCAGATATGCCCTCACTCCCCCTGTAATCACCTATTGATACGGAGATGGACTACTTCCCTCCACCCCTTGGAAACACCTACTGATATGGAGATGCACTAAGGCCAGGCAAGAGATTCTGGAAATGTTGCAATTTTACCCAGTTTCCCATGAGCAACGTTGTGGTTTCAACACTAACCCATATTATCAAGCCCCCCCCCAACCCCACTGCAGCATAATAAGATGCTATAGAGTCATTTCTAGTCTTGTGTGAAACTAGACTTAGCCCTGAAAAGCAACCATTATGTGAATGAAAGGGATAAAGAAGATAACTGGAGGCCAGAGAATTCTGTAATGGAATGACTGGGCTAGTCCCCGTAAGATAAGGTTATGACTTGTGTCTCACACAATTAGAACGCCTTAAGGGTCAAAGCAGTTACATTCTAAAGATACTGAATGTGCTTAGGTTTTTTCCATGACTTATTTTGTTTGGATACAACTCTATTAGACTGGGGATGAGGGTGGGCCAAGAACAAGTCCCTACAATTTACCGTCTATGTGTTGATTTATAACCTGTTGTACAGAAAAGTAGTGGGGGTTGGTGGCTGAAAAATCCTTTAAGTAGAAATGCAAACCTGTTTCACAGAAGGAGCATGAAGCAACAGCAGAGGTGAATGCTAACGAGTGACTCTCCTCTTGCTGTTCAGAGCAGGCAGGGTATTGTGTCCCGTACTGGTTGATCCAGTCTTTGGTGACATGGTTTTCTGCTCCTTAGGCCAGAATATCAGCTAGTCCTTTTCAGAAGTTGTAATTATTACACACTGTGCCCTCAGGGAATGAAGAACCAAAGAAGCTTCCAGATTGGAGATTGTGGGTTTGGAAACATCAAGCCACTGGGTTCAGCTTTTAGGTTGATAAAAGCAACCCACCAGCAACTGATCTATCCTTTTTAAACTACAGTAATTAATCCAGTGGCTCCTTCTGTGTTCCCATCAAAATTTTAAAACAATAATAACAACTTGATTGCACCTGTCACCCAGAAGGAACTCTGCACTCGAAAAACATGAAACATTTTCTAGAGCAGAACATTCTTTGAAAGTTCTGGGTGGAAGAAAGCACTTGTTTGAGGAACTTAATTAAAAGAAGCAGTGCAGCCTAGACAAGCTGCTGGAGTTCAAAGGCACCACTTTTAATCCCAAACCATTTTCATTTCACTTAACTTTTATTTCTTTCTGGGTGACTCAACTGCAAACTTCCACTAATCTACTGCCAAGTAATTTTTCTTAAGGAGGTGGGTACTTCACCATAGCCAGGAGCCCTCTGTGAGGAATGTTGGTGGGACGGTTTTGTGTAGGTAGAAACAGAGGCACAGGAAAGTAGGTCATTCTGTTTCATACAGACTGTGGAACAGACTCTGTCTCTGGCAAGTTTGCTCCGACTGAAAACAATAAGGCACCAATCCTGTAAGGGTGGAAATGTAATGCCTCTGGCAATACATGATCTTGGAGACGGGAGCCTAGTGTTTTCATAGTTGGGATTCTGTGTCAGTCGAACAGCCAGAAGAATGTCAACTGCCGCAAGGGAAGTCATCCAATTCACACATACTCAGCTGGATAGAAAGCTCAGCTTCAGATGACAGTTAGCATTTGGTGGATGAATAAGAAGAAAGTAGAAATGGCCTACTGCAGCCAAGGAGTGGCTATTGGAAAAATCAAGTTAGCAAAATTGTCCTTCCTTGCATTGCTATTACAAGAGATCTGTAACATTGCTTTCAGTCTTTCACACTATGTGATTTTTCTTTTTTATTGCAGTTGATATACTATATTATATTGATTTCACATATACAACATAGTTGTATTCAACAGTTATCAAACAGATAACTGATTCAACAGTTATTTATATTATTAAATGTTCACCCCAATTAGTGTACTTACTAGCTGTCAACATAGAAAGATGTTATAGAATTATTGACTATATTCTCTATGCTGTACTTTCATCCCCATGACTAATTTGTATTATGATTGAGATTTTTGTGCCTCTTTATCCCCCTCACCTATGTCACCCACCCACCCCAACCCCTCTCCCATGGTAACCACCAGTCACTCCTCAGTGTCTAT
The DNA here is from genome assembly GCA_032199065.1 of Smutsia gigantea. Classification (NCBI taxonomy): domain Eukaryota; kingdom Metazoa; phylum Chordata; class Mammalia; order Pholidota; family Manidae; genus Smutsia; species Smutsia gigantea. The sequence goes on along the minus strand of JAVSCE010021834.1, from coordinate 18,791 downwards.
GAGTCTATTTCTGTTTGCCTGTTTTCTTTGTTTTGTTTTGTTTTTAGATTCTACATATAAGTGAAATCACATGGTATTTGTCTTTCTCCTTCTGGCTTATTTCACTTAGCACAATATCCTCTAGGTCCATCCATGCTGTTGCAAATGCCATGATTTTTTTATGGCTGAGTAATACTCCATTGTGTATATATACCGCTCTTCATCCATTCATTTATTGATGGACACTTGGATTGCTTCTGTATCTTGGATTTTGTAAAAAATGTAACAATAAACATAGGAGTATGTATCTTTTTGAATCAGAGATTTTATTTTCTATGGTAAATTCCTGGAGGTAGAATTACTGGGTTGTATGGTATTTCTATTTTTAGTTTTTTGAGGAACCTCCATACTGCTTTCCATGGTGGCTGCAACAATTGACATTCCCACCGACAGTGCAGGAGGGCTCTCTTGTCTCCACATCTTTGCCAACATTTGTCATTTCCTGTCTTTTGGGTTGTGGCCATTCTGACTGGTGTGAGGTGATAGCTCATTGTGGTTTTGATTTGTATTTCCTTGATGATTAGCGATGGAGAGCATCTTTTGATGTGCCTGTTGGTCATCTGTATTTCCTTGGAAAAATGTCTGTTCAGGTTCTCTGCCCGTTTTTTAATTGGATTCTTTTTTGGTGTGTCATGTGAGTTCTTTATGTATTTTGGATGTTAGCCCCTTATTAGATACATCATTTATGACTATATTTTCCCACACCATAGTTGCCTTTTTGTTCTGTTGGTGGTGTCCTTTGCCATACAAATCTTTTCAGTTTGATGTAGTTCCACATGTTTTTGCTTTTGTTTCCCTTGCCCGGGAAAACATGTCCAGAATAAAATTACTCATGCTTATGTTCAAGAGATTTTTGCCTATGTTTTCTTCTAAGAGTTTTATGGTTTCATGTCTTATATTTAGGTCTTGAATCCATTTTGAGTTTATTTTTGTGTATGGTGTTTGGGAGTAATCCAGTTTCATTCTCTTGCATGTAGCTATCCAGTTTTCCCAACAACATTTATTGAAAAGACTGTCTTTTTCCATTGTATATTCTTGCCTCCTTTTTCATATATTAATTGACCATATATGTATGGGTTTATTTCAGGACTTTTTATTTTGTTCCATTGATCCATGTATCTATTCTTGGGCCTGTACCATACTGTTTTAATCACTGTAGCTTTGTAGTGTAGTTTAAAATCAGGGAGCTTGATATCCAGAACATTATTCTTTCTCAAGATTGCTTTGACTATTTGGGGTCTTTGGTGGTTTCATATAAATTTTAGGATTATTTGCTCTGGCATTGAAAAATGCCATTGGTATTTTGATAAGAATAGCACTGAATCTGTAAATTGCTCTGGGCAGGAGTGATTTTTTTTTTTGATGGTCCATTTGAGAGTTAAAGAACTTATAATATGACCAGAAAAAAATGTTTCAACAGAAATAATTGCTTAAAAACAGCATATGTTAAGATAGGCCAGCTTTTTTGGCTAGCCTACCTTCATAAAATGAATGGCCCAACACAATATATTTGATTATTTTGATCATCTTAATAACTAACCCTAATCAATAGTACAGCCACTTTTTTTCTTGACATTTATTTTCCAGGGGAAAAAAAATTCATTCATTGAGATGATTGCACTCTCTCCTTTTTGTGACTTCCAGTCTTTTTATAGGCTTATACCTAACTACTTCCCTGTATTGCTCTGGTCACTCCTTATTTTTGATGGATGAGAGTATTAGTATTAATTGGCTTTAACAGAGGGTTCCAGGAGAGTTAAGAAAAAACATATTATCTGGTTTTATTGAATGTTGTATAGGTATTGTTTATTGCACTACCCTTTAAGACTGGAGCTATTTAATATGAAACATTAATTAAAAAACAACTGGCAAATAAGCCATCTTAACATGGCATAATCCTAAGCAAGTCAAGAAAATGTACCACCTCACATTCATTAGGATGGCTACTATCAAAGAAGTCAGAAAATAAGTGTTTGCAATATTGTGGAGAAATTGGAAAACTTGTGCACTATTGGTGGGAATATGAAATGGTGCAAGTGCTATGGAAAATATATGACTATTCCTCAAAAAATTAAAAACCGAATTCCCATATAAATGTAATATGGTACATATTGTTATATGGTATATAGACCCAGAGAAACTGAAAGCAGAGTCCCAAAGAGATATCTGTACAGCCATGTTCACAGCAGAGTTATTCATAATAGCCAAAAGGTAGACGCAACCCGAGTGCCTAATGATGGATGAATGAACAAAAGGTGGCATATGCACATTAAATATATACAATGAAATATTATTCAGCCTTAAGTAGGAAGGATATGCTGACATATGCGACAACATGAATGAACCGTGAAAACGTTATGCTTGGTGAAATAAGCCAGGCACAAAAAGACAAATACCTTGTGATTCCATTTATATGAGGTATTAAAGTTGAATTAATAGAGACAGAGAGTAGAATGCTGGTTAACAGGGGCTGGGGGAGAGGGAGTTATTGTTTAATGGGTACAGAGTTTCAAACAGGAATGATGAAAACGTTCTGGAGGTGGACGGTGGTGGCACCGGCACACCAAGTACCTGAATGTACTTTATTCCACTGAGCCATACACTTAAAAGTGGTTAAAACATTAAATTTTATGTTATGTATATTTTTGCACAATAAAACAATAAAGATATAAGATCAAGAAGTTACCTTCAAAAAAAAGAATTACGAAGTTGGGTAACACATCCAAGATGCTACCTTCAGTAGATTTACATCCTCTGCCCTTGTTTCCCACCTGCACTAGGAGCCAATGAAGCTTTTTATGTTTTAAATTACTTCAGGCCCACACCTTCCCTTGCCTTCTGAGAAAGAATTCACTGCTCCTATGTTCTTCCCCATCCCTCCCATCTTCCATATGTCCTTGCCTTCACTGTAGGGGTCAACCAGAGATGTATTTGGTTGAGAAACATGTCATATGGATATGCACATAAAATGCTCAGATTGATCTGCTGGCAAGTTGTCTTTTCTCATCTTGGAAGACTGTGGGAAGGGAAATAAAGGTGCAGGTGCGGTACTGGAGCACTCTAGAACTGTAAACTGGTTTTGCCCCAGAGGCTTGGTACCAAATTATAAGTGACCCATATGATCAAGAGACAGGTGAATCCTTACCAGAAAAAGGAGTTTTAATTTTAAGAGAAACCTCATGACATTTCAGTTTACTTTCAGTAAGTCTTCTTACTAAGTGCTGTCCCTAGAAAAAGGTGATTATGCAAGATTCACAAGTCTTGGCCCAGGTTAGGGCCATTCCCTCTCCCCATTTCCAAGCAACAGACCAAGGTATAACTGGATTGTTTCCTTACTGCCTCATCGACCTGAATTTCAGGATTCAAGCCACTCTGGATTAGGGAAGAAAGTTGGACACCGGGCATTATCCTGGTTCGATAGCTGTGTACGTTGCTGCACTTCTAAAATGTCTCTGGATCATGTTAATATTCCATATTCAACAAACACAAGAGATGTGTACTTTTCTTATTTTTTTAAGTTAATTAATTAATTTTATTAAGGTATCATTGATATACAATCTTATGCTCAGGTTTCACATGAGCAACATTGTGGTTACTACATTCCCCCCTATTATCAAGTCCCCACCACATACCCCATTACAGTCACTGTCCATCAGCATAGTAAGATGATATAGAGGCACTACTTGTCTTCTCTATGCTATACTTCCTTCCCCAGGTCCCCCCATATTATGTGTGCTAATCATAATGCCCCTTAATCCCATTATCCCGCCCTTTCCACGCACCCTGCCCAGTCCCTTTCCCTTTGGTAACTGCTAGTCCATTCTTGGGGGTTCTGTGAGTCTGCTGGTATTTTGTTCCTTCAGTTTTTGCTTTGTTGTGATACTCCACAGATGAATGAAATCATTTGGTACTTGTCTTTCTCTGTCTGGCTTATTTCACTGAGCATAATGCCCTCTAGCTCCATCCATGTTGTTACAAATACTAGGGTTTGTTTTCTTCTTATGGCTGAATAATATCCCATTCTGTATAGGTACACATCTTCTTTATCCATTCATCTACTGATGGACACTTAGGTTGTTACCATATATTGGCTATTGTAAATAGTGCTGCAATAAACATAGGGGTGCATATGTCTTTTTGAATCTGTGATCCTGTTTTCTTAGGGTAAAGTCCAAGGAATTTCTGGGTCAAATGGTATTTCTGTATTTGGTTTTTTGAGGAACCTCCATATTGCTTTCCACAATGGTTGAATTAGTTTACATTCCTACCAGCAGTGTAGGAAGGTTCCCCTTCCTCCACATCCTTGCCAGCATTTGTTGTTCTTTGTGTTTTGGATGTTGCCCATCCTAACTGGTGTGAGGTGATATTTCATTGTGGTTTTAATTTGCATTTCTCTGATAAGTAATGATGTAGAGCATCTTTTCGTGTGCCTGTTGGCATCTGAATTTCTTCTTTGGAGAATTGTCTGTTCAGATCATCTACCCATTTTTTAATCGGGTTATTTGCTTCTTGGGTATTGAGGCATGTGAGCTCTTCATGTATTTTGGATATCAACCCCTTATTGGATATGTAATTCATGACTATATTTTCCTATAATGTAGGATGCCTTTTTGTTCTACTGATGGTGTCCTTTGCTGTACAGAAGCTTTTTAGTTCTATGCTCATTTTTTATTTTGTTTCCCTTGCCTGAGGAGATATGTTCACAAAAAGGTTGCTCATGTTTATATCCAAGAGAGTTTTGCCTATGTTTTCTTTTAAGAGTTTTATGGTTTCATGACTTACATTCAGGTCTCTGATCCATTTCAAGTTTACTTTTGTGTATGGGGTTAGACAGTAATCCAGTTTCATTCTCTTGCATGTAGCTGTCCAGTTTTGCCAACACCAGCTGTTGAAGAGGCTGTCATTTCCCCATTGTATATCCATGGCTCCTTTATTGTATATTAATTGACCATATGTACTTGGGTTTAATCAGGGCTCTCTGGTCTGTTCCATTGATCTATGGTTCTGTTCTTGTGCCAGTACCAAATTGCCTTGATTACTGTGGCTTTGTAGTAGAGCTTGAAGTCAGGGAGCGTAATTCCCCCACTTTATTCTTCCTTTTCAGGATTGTTCTGGCTATTTGGGATCTTTTGTGGTTCCATATGAATTTTAGAACTATTTGTTCCAGTTCACTGAAGAATGCTGTTGGTATTTTGATAGGTATTGCACTGAATCTGTAGATTGATTTAGGCAGGATGGCCATTTTGACAATATTTCCATTTATGAGTGTCCTCTTTAATTTCTCTCAAGAGTGTCTTGTAGTTTTAAGGGTATAGGTCTTTCACTTCCTTGGTTAGGTTTATTCCTAGGTATTTTATTCTTTTTGATGCCATTGTGAATGGAATTGCTTTCCTGATTTCTCTTTCTGCTAGTTCATCATTAGTGTGAAGCAATGCAACAGATTTCTGTGTATTAATTTTGTATCCACAACTTTACTGAATTCAGATATTAGTTCTAGTGCTTTTGGAGTGGAGTCTTTAGGGTTTTTTATGTACAATAACATGTCATCTGCAAACAGTGACAGTTTGGCTTATTCCTTACCAATCTGGATGCCTTGTATTTCTTTGTTTTGTCTGATTGCCATGGCTAGGACCTCCAGAAATATATCAAATAAAAGTAGGGAGAGTGGGCATCCTTGGCTTGTTCCCTATCTTAGAGGAAAAGCTTTCAGCTTTTCACTGTTAAGTATGATGTTGGCTGTGGACTTGTCATATATGGTCTTTATTATATTGAGGTACTTGCCCTCTATAGCCATTTTGTTAGGGGTTTTTACCATGAATGGGTGTTGAATTTTGTCAAATGGTTTTCAGCATCTATGGAGATGATCTTGTGATTTTTGTCCTTCTTTTAATTGACGTAGTGGATGATGTTGATGGATTTTCAAATGTTGTACCATCCTTGCATCCCTGAAATGAATCCCACTTGATGATGATGGATGACCCTTTCTGATGTATTTTTTAATTCGGTTTGCTAATATTTTGCTGAGTATTTTTGCATCTATGTTCATGAGGGATATTGGTCTCTAATTTTCTTTTCTTACGGTGTCTTTGCTTGGTTTTGGGATTAGAGTGATACTGGCTTCATAGAATGAGTTTGGGAGTATTCCCTCCTCTTCTACTTTTTGGAAAACTTTAAGGAGGATGGGTATTAGGTCTTCTCTAAATGCCTGATAAAATTCAGCGGAGAAGCCATCTAGTCCAGGGATTTTGTTCTTGGGTAGTTTTTTGATTGCCGATTCAATTTCATTGCTGGTAATTGGCTGTCCAGATTTTCCGTTTCTTCCTGGGTCAGTCTTGGAAGGTTGTATTTTTCTAGAAAGTTGTCCATTTCTTCTAGGTTATCTAGTTTGTTAGCATATAATTTTTCATAGTATTCTCTAATAATTCTTTGTATTTCAGTGTTGTCTGTAGTGATTTTTTCTTTCTCATTTCTGTTTCTGTTTGTGTGTGTAAACTCTTTTTTTCTTAGTAAGTCTGGCTAGGGGTATATCTATTTTGTTTATTTTCTCAAAGAAGCAGCTCTTGGTTTCATTAATTTTTTTATTATTTTATTCTTCTTGTTTATTTCTCCTCTGATCTTTATTTTGTCCCTCCTTTTACTGAATTTGGGCCTTTTCCCAGTTCATTGTTTGTTAATTTAGACTGTTCATTTGGGATTGTTCTTCCTTCTTTAAACAGGCCTGAACTGCTATATACTTTCCTCTTAGAACTGCCTTCGCTTTGTCCCACAGAAGTTGGGGAGTTGAGCTGTTGCTTTCATTTGTATTCATATATTTCTTGATATCTGTTTTAATTTGGTCATTGATCCATTGATTATTTAGGAGCATATTGTTAAGCCTCCATGTGTTTATGAGCCTTTTTGTTTTCTTTGTACAATTTATTCTATTTTCATTCCTTTGTGATATGAGAAGTTGATTCATACAATATTAATCTTTTTCATTTGCTGAGGCTGTTTTTGTGGCCTAGTATATGATCTATTCTTGAAAATGTTCCATGTGCACTTGAGTAGAATGTGCATCCTGTTGTTTTTGGATGGAGCATTCTGTAGATGTCTGTTAGGTCCATCTGTTCTAATACATTGCTCAGTGCCTCTGTCTTCTTATTTATTTTCTGTCTGGTTGATCTGTCCTTTGGAGTGAGTGGTGTGTTGAAGTCTCCTAAAACGAATGCATTGCATTCTATTTCCTCCTTTAATTCTGTTAGTTTTGTTATACATATTTGGGTGCTCCAATATTTTGTTCAGAGGTATTTATAACGGTTATATCCTCTTGTTGGACTGACCTCTTTATCATTATGCAATGTCCTTCTTTGTCTCTTGTGACTTTCTTTGTTTTGAAGTCTATTTTATTTGATACAAGTATTGCAACTCCTGCTTTTTTCTCCCTATTGTTTGCATGAAATATCTTTTTCCATCCCTTCACTTTTAGTCTGTGTATGTCTTTGGGCTTGAAGTGAGTCTCTTGTAGGCAGCATACACATGGTTCTTGATTTTTTATCCATTCTGTAACTCTATGTCTTGATTGGTGCATTCAGTCCATTTACATTTAGGGTTATTATCGATAGATATGCAATTATTGCCATTGCAGGCTTTGGATTCGTGGTTACCAAAGGTTCAAGGTCAGCTTCTTTATTATCTAACAGTCTAACTGAACTCACTTCTACACTATTATAAACAAAATCTAAAGAAACTTTTTTTTCTCCCTTCTATTTCTTCCTCCCCCATTCTTTATATGTTAGGTGTCATATGGTGTACTCTTTGTATATCCCTTGACTGACTTTGTGGGTAGCTGATTTAATTTTGCATTTCGTTAGTATTTAGTTGGTCTACTTCCCATACTGTGGTTTTATTTTCTCTGGTGACAGCTATTTAGCCTTAGGAGCATTTCTATCTAGAGCAGTACCTTTAAAATACACTATAGATGGTTTGTGGGGTAAATTCCCTCAATTTTTCCTTATCTGGGAATTGTTTAATCCCTACCTTAAATTTAAATGATAATTTTGCTGGGTAGAGTATTCTTGGTTCTAGGCCCTTCTGTTTCATTGCACTGAATATATCATGCCACTCCCTTCTGGCCTGTAAGGTTTCTGCTGAGAAGTCTGATGATAGCCTAATGGGTTTTCCTTTGTAGTTAATCTTTTTTCTCTCTCTGCTGCTTTTAATACTCTGTCCTTGCCCTTGATCTTTGCTATTTTATTATATGTCTTGGTATTGTCTTCCTTGGGTTCCTTGTGTTGGGAGATCTGTGGACTTCCATGGCCTGACAGACTATCTCCTTCTCCAGATTGGGAAACTCTTCAGCAATTATTTCTTCAAAGACACTTTCTTTTTTCGTCTATCTTCTTCTCTGGTTACCCCTATAATGTGACTATTGTTCTGTTTGGATTGGTCACACAGTTCTCTTAATATTATTTCATTCCTAGAGATCCTTTTTTCTCTCTCTGCCTCAGCTTCTTTGTATTCCTATTCTCTAATTTCTATTCCATTTTCCATCTCCTCTATCTCATCTAATCTTTTAAATCCATCCATTGTATGTTTCACTTCAGCTACTGTATTTTTTAATGTGTCTATCTCCCTCCTCAATTCGTCCCTTATTTCTTGGATATTTTTCTGTAGCTCCATTAGCATGCTTATGACTTTTATTTTGAATTCTTTTTCAGGAAGATTGATGATATCAGTGTCACTGTGCCCTCTTTCTGGTGTTTGAGGGAGTTTGGATTGAACAAGGTTCTTCTTCCTTTTTATAATCCCATTAGATGGTGAGAAATATTGTTTGTGTAGTTGGTGCTCTCTACTGCCCAGAAGCTCTGCTCTTCAGAGCTGCCCAGTACCTGGAGCAATGGCAGTGGTCACAGGCAAGCAGTGTTGGTGCCTACCCTAAAGAGAAAGCCCTTTCCTGCTTCCCGCCCGCAGTGCCTGCCTCCACTGTCAGGACCAGTGAGCAGCATGCAGGGAGTAGCTTCTGTGTTAAGCTTTGTAGTTGCTATAGGCGGGGCTGACCTCCGTCTGGCCTGGAGTGATGGTGGGGGTAGCAGGTTTGCACGCAGGTGCCTATGGGGAGGAAGAAGCAGCAGGCTGCTTTTTGTGGTGAGGGCCCTCGGGGCTGCATTGCTGGCCAGAGGGGATGGAGCACCTGAAGCTCCTGAATGTTCCCCTTAGTGTGCCAGGATGATTTTTTCCACCTGTTTCTTCTCCTGAACCCTTTAGCAGCCCTCTCACTGCTGGGAAGTCTTTCAAAGCACCAGCCTTCGTTTTATCAGAGAGCAGCTGGTTGTGGAAACCTGTTTGCAGTCTCAGTCTGACTTTGGTTTTCACCCCCTCTAGAGCACCATGCAATGTGGGTTTGTGCTCCTGGAATAGATTTCTAGGGTTGGGTATTTAGCAGTCCTGGGCTTCTACTCCCTCCCCACTCTGATTCTCTTCCTCCCGTCAGTGAGCTGGCGTGGGGGGAGTGTTCAGGTCCTACCGGGTCGCGGCTTTATTACTTTACCCTTTTCCATGAGATGTTCTCTTCTTCCAGATGTAGACTGGCTGGTGCAATCTTATTTCTGGTCACTCTTTTAGGAATAGTTGTATTTGCTGTATTTTTGTATTATATGTGGTTTTTTGAGGGAATTTCTGCCTCACTTTTCACACCACCATCTTTTTTACCAAGATCTGTGCTCTTTATATTGGAGCTGTGGTTTGCAGCAAGGGCTACCCCCACAGACTGAGAAGATGAGACTTCTACTGTCACCCACGAAGAAAAGTACAATGTGGTTTTGCTTCTAGAAATATCCCTGAACTAAATCTCCTCTCTCTATTCCTCTAAGCTTCCGCAGGTTCACTCGATCCAACAGTGTGACGACCGCTGTGCAGGCCGACCTGGACTTCCATGATAATCTGGAAAACTCTCTGGAGTCTATAGAGGACAATTCGTGCCTGGGCTCCATAGCCAGGCAGTTCTCCCGGGATGCCAGCACCTCCACAGTCAGCATTCAGGGCTCAGGAAACCACTACCATGCCTGTGCGGCCGACGACGACTTCGACGTGGATTTCGACCCTTCCATTCTGCCTCCCCCAGACCCCTGGATTGACTCTATCACAGAAGACCCCATGGAGGCCGTCCAAAGGTCAGTGTGCCATCGCGACGGCCACTGGTTCCTGAAGCTTCTCCAGGCAGAGCGAGACCGCATGGAAGGCTGGTGCCAGCAGATGGAGAGGGAGGAGCGGGAGAACAGCCTGCCAGAAGACAGTAAGTACTCCAAGGGCTTCCAGGCCGCCCTGCGTTCCCTGCCCGGCCCCCGGATGGCCTGCCCCCGCCCCGCTGCAAGCACAATGCACCTGCGCCGTGCAATTCCCAGTAGCCTCAGGGTCAAGGCCATAGGCTCACAAGCTCCGCTGCGGTGACCTCAAGCCAGAGATCCTCTGCTCGAGAAGCGCCAGGTGCAGCGTGGGGATGGCCTTTCGTTTCCAACAGGGACCCTCCTCCCCAGTTCTCTGCTGATGCCACTTTAACAGTTTTTCTAACTGATCGCAAGGCCTGTAGATAGGTGTGTGTTGTTGTGCAGGTGGATTGCTTTCATTAACACACAGTGTGAAAGCAAGGCTGATGTCCAGGCCAGGAGAGGCCCGCGCTTCATCCCCTTTAGCCTGTTGAGCACTCACTTTCTCTCATATTTTAGGGAGGCAAACCGTCAGCCGCTGAATTAACAGAAATTCCAACTTGGTGGGTTAAAATAAATAATAATGGAGGCCTTGCACCCCATTATGTATCCAAGTTGGCCTTTCAGCAACAGCAATAATTCCTATTAACAGTTGTCAAAGAAATGACCAGGCCACCTCAGTTATGAGGCATGTTTTACACATTTTCAACAGTTCTGACATTGGGGTATAGTTTATAATCTGTATTTTAATGTTTTCCTCTGAAAAATTACCAAATGAATGTAGAATCTTCCAATTGATGATATTTTTCAATCAAAGAAATTTAGTGATAGACATGGAAGCCTGTCTTCATTTTTGTATGGGAAACACCTAGAAGAGTTTTGTGATGTAGCTTTCTGGACCTACTTCCATCATCAAACTTTTTATCATGGCAAATTAAAATTATGAGCAAAAATAGAGAGTTTAATATAATGAACCACTGTGTACCTAGTGTAACAAGTGGCCAGTCTCAGTTTCTTATCTTATCCCACTTGTCATTTGTGCCAAGTATCTTTTTAAAATTTTTTTTATTAAGCTATTGTTGATGTACACTCTTACGAAGGTTTCACATGAAAACACAATGCGGTTACTACGTTTACCCACATTATCAAGTCCCCACCCATACCCCAATGCAGTCACTGTCCAAGTGTAGTAAGATGCCACAGATTCACTATTTGCCTTCTCTGTGCTACACTGTTTTCCCCATGATCCCCCACACCATGTGTACTAAACATAATACCCCTCAATCCCCTTCTCCCTCCCTCCGCACCCGCCCTCTCACACCCCTCCCCTTTGGTAACCACTAGTCCCTTCTTGGAGTCTCTGAGTCTGCTGTGTGCCAAGTATCTTAAAGAAAATCTGAGGCATCATTTCACTTCCCTGTGTATCTCACACTGATAAGGACTTATATATATATATCATCCCTATGCATATGATATAATGATGCATTATCACCCCTAACAAAAATAATAGTAATTTCTTAATAATTAGACCTAGAGCCTACTGTAAGTCATTTTAAGTTGACCTACTAAATGAACCAAATTAATTAGGGCAAGGAGCAGTGAGTTTTCCATAAAGGAAGTATTTTTATGAAAAGTGAGTCTGGAAAATAACAGCATATTGCTGGATCTTGCTCAAAGCTCTTCTCCATTCTCATTCCTCCTGCCTGAACCCTGTCAACTGGCAGACTACCTTATTTGTTGCCCATTATGAGCAGGTTAGAAAATCCATAAATAGGTTCTGGAAGGTTCCTTTTGCTCTTTCATGTTATGAGTGCAAACAACTTAGCAGTGGAAAACTTCATCTCCTTGACTTTGTCCTTAACAGATGGTCCACTGCGGGCTCACCTGAGTGTTGCCTCCACAAGCAGAATTGCTTTTTGCCTTGGTGGCAGGTGAATGAGGCACCACCCAGCACAATGGGTGGGAGTAGGTTTCAGTAAGAAAGTCTTAGCAGTTACATCTTCTTATTCTCCTTTCCCCCTGTGGGCATACTCAAAGTTTACTAGATCTTCCTAGAAAAAATACCAGGGTCTAAGAAGCAATGGCCTCTCGTGTGCTGTTCGTCAGAACGTGCTAACTTTCAGATTTCAGTTCATTCAGTTCATCAGTTTGGGTCTTGTTCTCGTTTCCCAGTGGGCTTCCAGTAGGACTCAGGGAGCCTGCTCATCAGACACTTTCTTCTCCTCTGTGACTAGATTTACTTCTCTCAATCCAGCTTTATAATGATGCACGAGGATACTCATCATACAAAGATTCAGGAAAATCTTCCCTGGCACTAAAGGAGCTATGAAAATAATTCAGTGTATTTTGATACAAGCACATATATTTGAAAGGTGAAAATCTTGTTAGAAAAACAGGTTCTCATCCTGTGTACTATTATTGGTGAAAGAAAAGCATATTTGCATTTTGAAATGTACACTGCTGGAAAAGTCCCAAAATAATGAATATGAAGGAACTCTCCATTCATCCACTGTTCCAGAATATTACTTCAGATGTTACTTAAAAGCATTGACTTACAAATAGGACTTATGAACCTGCTTCATATGAAGCTATTTTGTTATAACAAGATTTGTTCTAAAGAATTATAATTTGCTGCCTTTGTGCACAAAGATACCACTGTCCCACCATTAATAAGCCATATTCTTAGGGGCGTTTTCTTCAGAGTAGTGATAGATTTTCTCAGATCTACCTCTTTACTTTACGAGGTTGCTGCCAGGATCATGGCTGCAGAACGAGTAAGGATAACTAGGGATGGGAGTGCTTTTTGGTACTTTGCCTTAAAGCACCCAACTGAGTAAACAGGTCTTAGATGACAAGTATGCAGTGAAACCTGCTTCTCCTTTTGCAGTCTGAAACATATTTTAATACCAGGATGCCCTTTTCTAACTGAAAAAAAATTACACACCACACCAATAAATGTAACAAGAAGAATGAAGCTCTTTTGGTGAGGGTCCACAGTCCTGTCTGCTCAGCCTCCAGTGCCACCTGGACCAAAGTACCCAACAACCCTCTCCCACCCCCCCAAAAAATCCTAGGATCCCTGGAATATAGTTTGAAAATCCATAGTAAAAAGTCCAAATTATCAAATTTTTTTGTTTTTTGGTTTTTTTTCACGTTTTATTTATTTATTTATTTTTAAATTTATTTTGGTATCATTAATCTACAATTACATGTGCAATATTATGGTTATTAAACTACCCCCTTCATCAGGTCCCCCCTACCAACCCCATTACAGTCACTGTCCATCAGCTTAGTGAGATGCTATAGAATCACTACTTGTCTTCTCTGAGTTGTACAGCCCTCCCCGTGCCCCCCCAACATTACGTCTGCTAATCGTAATGCCCCTTTTTCCCTCTTATCCCTCCCTTCCGCCCATTTTCCCTAGTCCCTTTCCCTTTGGTAACTATTAGTCCATTCTTGGGTTCTGTGAGTCTGCTGCTGTTTTGTTCCTTCAGTATTTTTTCTTTGTTCTTATACTCCACATATGAGTGAAATCATTTGATACTTGTCTTTTTCGGCTTGGCTTATTTCACTGAGCATAATACCCTCTAGCTCCATCCATGTTGTTGCAAATGGTAGGATTTGCTTTCTTCTTATGGCTGAATAATATTCCATTGTGTATATGTACCACATCTTCTTTATCCATTCATCTACTGATGGACACTTAGGTTGCTTCCATTTCTTGGCTATTGTAAATAGTGCTGCGATAAACATAGGGGTGCATCTGTCTTTTTCAAACTGGGCTGCTGCATTCTTAGGGTAAATTCCTAGGAGTGGGATTCCTGGGTCAAATGGTATTTATTTCTATTTTGAGTTTCTTGAGGAACCTCCATACTGCTTTCCACAATGGTTGAACTAATTTGTATTCCCACCAGCAGTGTAGGAGGGTTCCCTTTTTTCCACCTCCTCACCAACATTTGTTGTTGTTTGTGTTTTGGATGTTGGCCATCCTCACTGGTGTGAGGTGATATCTCATTGTGGTTTTAATCTGCATTTCTTTGATGATTAGCGATGTGAAGCATCTTTTCATGTGCCTGTTGGCCATCTGAATTTCTTCTTTGGAGAAGTGTCTATTCATGTCCTCTGCCCATTTCTTAATTGGATTATTTGCTTTTTGTTTGTTGAGGCAAATTATCAATTATTTAAAAATATAATTTTATGACTTTAGATCAAACAGTTAACATAAGTTCAGACGTAAATGTCCCTTATACGTGCTTTTTTAAATGTACAAAACTGATTCAAATTAGTAACATTGATTTACATAAGCCCATCAAGCCTACAAAATATGGCTCTTCCTTCAAGTCTTAGCTTGGGCCTCACTTTTTAGAAGTCTTTGCAAAATGCTTCCTTTAGACTGAATTGGACATATCTCCCTGGTGCTTCTGTAATAGTCTGTACACTTGTGGATCAGGTATTTACTACATTATTTTGTTATAATCTGTGTATCTGTCTCTGAGCTCTCTGAGGACAGCTATTATTCTTCTCTCATTCATCTTTATATGTACCACCCCTCTGATGCTTCCTGGCACATAGTAGGGAATCAGTGAATATGTATGAGTCCTGGAAATATTTTGGAAATTCTATTTTTAAAAAACGATTTTACTTAGGAAAACCTTTCTTTCTAAGCAGCTATAAAACACAGTAAGTAACTAACAATTGCCAGAAACTGGAAGGGGCGTTCCCGTGTAAGGTGCTGAGCCCATCCAATCAGAGCAAGGATTTGGCAGAGCAAGATGAGCTCTGGCCACAGAAACTGTAGAAAGGACTTCTCCGTGGGCCAGCTGGAAGGTCTAGATAAACCCCATCAGTCCCTTCCAGCTCTTGGGACATGGGTCTGTTCCACAAGCACTTGAACATTTTCTCTACCTTTCATTCCCTGGAAGGCACAAACCTGGAGCTTCAATGTACTAACATTCCAGAATTTTAAACAATGCAGAGGTAAACTCGTTTGCTCAGGTCAAAGAGTCACTAATTTCTTTTTTTTTTTAATTAAGGTATCATTGATATACAATCTTAGGAAGGTTTCACATGAGCAACATTGTGATTTCAACATTCACCCATATTATCAAGCCCCCCCAGCCCCCTGCCCCATTGCAGTCACTGTCCATCGGTGTAGTAAGATGCTATAGAGTCATTACTTGTCTTCAAAGAGTCACTAATTTCAAATGAGGCAAATCCAAATCGTGGGAGTCTGACCGTCTATGGGCAAAGGAAGACTGTAAGCACATGAAGGAATATTCATCTTGTCCTTACAGTACCCCTGGCAGTGGGCTAGAGACTTTGACAGGTGGTGTTTTATTTGCCCTCAGAACAGCTCTCTAGTAATACCTTGTCCAAGGTCACAGAACACACAAGTGTCTGATGGAACAGATACAGCATGAAGAACATTTGACAAGGTAATGATACTTTGTGTGTCTCATGGTGCTGTCCTCCAGAGCTCTGCATACGTATCTGTCCCTGGCTCCGTGGCAACCACAATCCTGTCCTGATAACTGGGCCTGGAGTTGCAGAGGACCTTTGTTCTACTAATTCACTAATTTAACCTTTTCTTTTTTTATAAGAGGGGTGGTAAGGCTGAGAAGCCAAATCCTGTTTGGCAGGTGTAGCTGATTTCTGAGTAACCAGCTTTAAAAAGCAAAACAAAACCTGTGTAAACCCAGAAAAATAGCTTTGATTAATGGGTCGAGCACAGGTATATCTCTCTTGGCCAAACCACCTTATGTATTCTTTGGATCCTATATAAACAGGGCCTCTATTCGGGGTACGTGGTGGAGATGGCTCCTTGGCAGACCCCTCCCAGGAGGGCTAGCCTTCAAAGTCATCATGGAACGATAAGTAAGATAAAGTGAGAGAAAGGAGGATTCTAGACATCCTTGCTTAATGCATTCTGTGGGGCACCAGAATTACCCCGACTTTTAAATATTTTTAAATGTTTGGTGAG
The DNA here is from genome assembly GCA_032199065.1 of Smutsia gigantea. Lineage (NCBI taxonomy): Eukaryota > Metazoa > Chordata > Mammalia > Pholidota > Manidae > Smutsia > Smutsia gigantea. The sequence continues at coordinate 2,591 of JAVSCE010021834.1, read as the reverse complement.
TGTTACTTAAGGCTTCTGAATTGTACACTTAAAAATGGTTAAAATAGTAGATCTTATGTATATTTTACCCTCCCACCAAACACACACACAAATAACCCCCTTTTCAAAAAAAGTCTGCAGCAGTGGAAGGTAGATGGAATAAACATGCTGTGGTCATGTTCACAGCTATTCACATGCTTATATGAATGTAAGGTATTTCGTTGAATATATTCCTGAATTCAAATAAGGAATGTGGGGTGGGTAAGAGAAGTTAGGAACAGAACCTATTTGCTCAGTGGAAACTCGAGGTACAGATGCAGAGTGTGAGGCGGTTGCAATCATTCTTCTTGATTAAAGAGCTAAAGGAGAAAGGAGCCCTCTGATTGTAAAGGGTTATTCAGTTATCTATTATTTTATGATGCCATCGTCCTAATTCTGACAGCTACCTCCTGGGGATGTTGGTTTTGGTGTTCCGGGAGTGGAAACGGCCCTCCTGGTTCACCTGCAGCTGGGTCATTGTGTATGGCGAAGGGCAGAATGAAAACAGGCCTCAGACCAGCCTCGTAACCGCAAGCTATCTTTGCAAAGTGTAACTATAAATTCTTTGGGTGTGTGGAGCTATTATTTTCCCTCATAAAGTAAAAGCAGAGTGACAACTTCAGTTCTTGTTTTAAGCCTTCATCCCTAATAGTTGGTAGTAGGTTTGGGACTTGATTACAAAATACCAAAAATCTGCCGTGAGTAAGGCTTCCTCAGACTGGGACAGCTGACAGAAAGCCTGTTCCCTCAGCACTTGAAGTAAAATGATACAAGCTTTTCTCAGACAATGAAGCCCTTGTGTGAAACAGCTGTCTCTGGGAGATGGCTCAGTGCTTTTTGCCAGTGGCTTGTATGTTACATAGATGCGTCTGGTATTATCTGACCAGGAGTGAAACAGCCAGATGGATCTGAATGCTTCTAACTGGGAATGCAGTCTACCACTGCGTGCTAAAAACACAGGCTCGGGTTTCAGTGGCCCTAGGATGAAATACTGGTTGATCGTACTTGGAAATCTATCTTTGCCTCCTGAACTGTGGATAATTTATATGTGGTATTTTCAGGCTTTATCTGAAACGGACTGATAAACCTAGAGCGTGTGCGGGAGGCAGATTAATTCCATTTTAATTTTGCCTGGTAATAGCATCCAAGTTAGTGAAACTTGGCCGTGAGTCCCCCAGCAGGTTTGTGAGGCCTGGGAGCTAGTGTGAGGCTGGTAATGAAACCTGAAATGGGGTTTGCCTGGTTTCAGGTTGAGTTACGGAAGCTGCGCACAGTCATCACTGTGACCGTCTGTTGATGTGATCGCCAGGCCAGCGTCGCCTCGGCTTGACTGTGCAGCCCATGAAACAGTGGGTGGCAGGCAAAGGAGCCCTCTATGATTTCTGCAATTTATCTGCCTCACATCTTGTGCATTTCTAAGGGGGAGGCGGGAGGTGGGTGCATCCTAGCTCCTTTCTGTTTTATTGTCATCTTACTTTTGAAATGACCTTCAAAAGCACCCTCCCCCCCAACCTCTGCCACCACACACACACACACACACACACACACACATACACAGAGCATCGTCTCTTTTTTAAGGTCTGTCCAACCTGAAATTAGTGACTATGGAGAAAGTGGCAGTAATGAAAAGGAAATTGTGTGTCATGTGCCTTATGTTTAACCTTCTAGAATGCTCAGTTCATTTGGTTTTGCATGCACTGACACAAAGAGGAAGGTGTTGGTGCCAGAAGGACCTTACGGAGCATCGTTTTGTGGGTGTGTTTCATTGGGCAAGGCCCTGAAGCTGAGGGGGACACTGAGGCATGAAGAGGGGAAGTGATGTGGCAAAGTAAAGGAAGAACCAGGTGCAGAGATGCAGCTCCTGTTTCCTGAGCCAATGGTGTTCACAGTAGTGTAGACTGCCTACACCGCAGAGAGGCCGGGGCTGCAGAGGGACCCGACCCATGGAGCAGGATCCCTCACTGTCTTCCCTAACAATAACTATTTCTGTAGAATATAATTGCAGTGCACTTCAAACACAGTATTTAGTGTTTTCTTCTATAATACCAAGTGAAATATTAACTCAGGTCTTCCAGCTTTCAAAGGCCTAAAAACTCTTTATCCACGTGATGGATATGATGTTTCTCTTTCATGGCTGATGTAAATTGAGATATGGGTTTAAGCACACCCATCTTTTATGAGTAAGACTCCTGGAGTATAGACTGAGGGAAAAAAATGTTAGCTGAGTTTTTGAAAACTTGCTACGTACAAACAAAACTGTATTTCCCCTCAAGTTTTAGCTCTGTGGAAGCTCTGTTTTAGTCTATGGGATAATTTCTACTTGAGAATTCTATTCTCTATTCATTATCCACCAAGTTTGGGCACCTTTAAAAAAGAAAAAAAGAAACACTCTTGTTAAATGCAGAGCAGCCAATGTGAGCCAGGAGGGAAACAGATACATGTTTCCTACAGAGACCTTTTGTTGACAGCAGGTCTGGATCACAAATGTGTTTGAGAAGCAGCTGGGCAGTTGGTTGGAGAGATTCTTTTCCATGAGGACACACTTGTAAAAGAGAATGTTTCCACATGGATAA